>CM054146.1:62398120-62440620 GCA_028751875.1 Rapana venosa
ACAAATACAGTGTATATAAGCAGGATTTCTTTTTTCTGAAAACATGGGTGGCGCTGCTGTTGTGGCGACGCTCCTTCCCCAAGGAAGGCAGCCCAGAGTTCATGTAGAGAAATGTGGTGTGACTGAAAGTGGTCTGCAGTACAATACAGTACAACACAATACATTACAATACAACACAATACAGTACAGTACCTTACCTTACAATGTTATGCAATACAATACCATATAATACAATCTACAATATAAAATTATGATGGGGGGATGGGATAGCCTGGTGGTTAGAGCATTGCGTTCACATTGTGACGGCCTGGGTTCAAGCCTCCACCAAGATGCCCGTTCAGTGGGTCGTTTTCTCCTGGAGTTAACATCAGTGCTGACTCCACTCCATCAAAAAGTCCGTAGGATGAGACAGCAAGGGGCGCGATGAATGCACGCATAACAATTTGCCTACACATGAAAACCCACTCTGCCTTCAGAAGAGAAGGTCATCTGTGCCGGTAAAAACGGATGACCTTTTTTTTTAATGCATGCATACTGGTGCCTTGTTTAGACATCATCCCTGAAACTGGAATGTGCCTACCTTAATGGTGAGCAAGAATGGTCACCTCCACACCCTAGCTGAACCTTGGAGTTGCGAGGCGTCAGAGACCTCACTTCTCTAGGGGCCAGCATATTGAGGGCGGTGCCCATCTCCTCTCCCTCGCTGCTTTACCTTCCCTGACCCTAAAGAGGGCAGGTACCCATTTACAGCTGGGTGAACTGGGGGAACTGTACTGAAGCCAAGGCGCGCAAACGGTCACCCATCCAACTGGTAACCACGCTCGACGCTGCTTAACTTTGGCTGGGGGAAAGCGAGAGCTCCGACCACTGAGCTATCCCGTCCCCGGGATATATGATACAATACAGTGCAATACAATACAATGTTGTTTTCTTTCCTTGACTAGAGCTCCGAGGTTCACCAATGGTAAGATTTTTCATTCGCGACAGTTTTTGTCTACCATTAAGGTGGCTGCATTCCGGCTTCGGGGAACAATACAATCTAGTTTACACTACTGCACACTGCATCGGTGTCCTGCACGATTGTTTGAAATCAGATTTTCTGCTGAGTGTTTGATCATCGTCCACAACAACTGCTGGTGGTGGTGATGGTAGTAGTAGTGGTGGCAGAGAAACCATAGTGAGGGATGCTGATGTTGACAATGATGATGACAGTGATGCTGACTGTGATGCTGGTGATGCTGATGATGACAATGATGATGACAGTGATGCTGATGCTGACTGTGATGCTGATGATGACAGTGATGATGACAGTGATGCTGATGCTGACTGTGATGCTGGTGATGCTGATGATGACAATGATGATGACAGTGATGCTGATGCTGACTGTGATGCTGGTGATGCTGATGATGACAGTGATGCTGATGCTGACTGTGATGCTGGTGATGCTGATGATGACAGTGATGATGACAGTGATGCTGATGCTGACTGTGATGCTGGTGATGCTGATGATGACAATGATGATGACAGTGATGCTGATGATGACAGTGATGCTGATGCTGACTGTGATGCTGGTGATGCTGATGATGACAATGATGATGACAGTGATGCTGATGCTGACTGTGATGCTGATGATGACAATGATGATGACAGTGATGCTGATGCTGACTGTGATGCTGATGATGACAATGATGATGACAGTGATGCTGATGATGACTGTGATGCTGAGTGATGACAATGATGATGCGTGATGCTGATGATGACAATGATGATGACAGTGATGCTGATATGACGTGTGTGATGCGTGATGTGATGATGACTGTGATGCTGTGATGCTGATGATGACAGTGATGCTGATGCTGACTGTGATGCTGATGATGACAATGATGATGACAGTGATGCTGATGCTGACTGTGATGCTGATGATGACAATGATGATGACAGTGATGCTGATGATGACTGTGATGCTGGTGATGACAATGATGATGACAGTGATGCTGATGATGACAATGATGATGACATGTGTGAATGATGTGATGATGACAGTGATGCTGATGATGATGGATGACAGTGGTTGATCTGATGATGACAGTGATGCTGTGATGACAGTGATGTGTGATGACAGTGATGCTGATGATGAGTGATGATGATGATGATGACAATGATGATGACAGATGATGCTGATGATGACAGTGATGCTGATGTATGCTGTGATGATGACAGTGTGTGATGATGTGATGACAGTGGTGATGATGATGATGACAGTGGTGGTGATGATGATGACAGTGGTGATGATGATGACAGTGGTGATGATGATGACAGTGGTGATGATGATGACAGTGGTGGTGGTGATGACAGTGATGATGATGATGACAGTGATGATGATGATGACAGTGATGCTGACAGTGATGCTGTGATGCTGACAGTGATGCTGTGATGCTGACAGTGATGATGACGATGACAGTGATGCTGATGCTGACAGTGATGATGGTGTGATGCTGACAGTGATGCTGTGATGATGCTGACAGTGATGCTGACAGTGATGATGATGCTGACAGTGATGCTGACAGTGACGGTGATGGTGGTGTTGTTGTGGTCAGCCAGGTGGCGTGCTCTGAAGGGGGAAGCCTGGAGCAGGAGGACGCGCCCTGGAGAGCAGGCCCGTGACCTGGCTGTGGACGTCTGATCTAGACTGACCAGTGGCGCCGCCTGTCAGCACGTCGGTGAGTAGCTTCCCCTGTGTCCCCACCCCACCACCACCCTCAGCTGTCAGTGTCCCCCCCCCAGCTGCAGTGTCCCAGCCTCCTCAGCTGCCAGTGTCCCTCACAGCTGCCAGTGTCCCCCACCCAACAGCTGCCAGTGTCCCCCACCCCCACACAGCTGTCAGTGTCCCCCACCCTCACACAGCTGCAGTGTCCCCCACACAGCTACCAGTGTCCCCCACCCTCCACCACCACAGCTACCAGTGTCCCCCACCCCCACACAGCTACCAGTGTCCCCCACCCCACACAGCTACCAGTGTCCCCCCACCCCCCACACAGCTACCAGTGTCCCCCACCCCCACACAGCTACCAGTGTCCCCCACCCCCACACAGCTCCAGTGTCCCCCACCCTCACACAGCTACCAGTGTCCCCACCCCACACAGCTACCAGTGTCCCCCACCCCACACAGCTACCAGTGTCCCCCACCCCCACACAGCTGCCAGTGTCCCCCACCACAGCTGCCAGTGTCCCCTCCACCCCCACACAGCTACCAGTGTCCCCACCCCACACACGCTGCCAGTGTCCCCACCCCACACAGCTACCAGTGTCCCCCCCCACACAGCTGCCAGTGTCCCCCACACAGCTGCCAGTGTCCCCCACATAGCTGCCAGTGTCCCCCACACAGCTGCCAGTGTCCCCACACGCTGCCAGTGTCCCCCACCCCACAAGCTACCAGTGTCCCCCCACACAGCTGCCAGTGTCCCCCACCCCACACAGCTGCCAGTGTCCCCCACCCCCACACAGCTGCCAGTGTCCCCCACACACAGCTGCCAGTGTCCCCCACACAGCTGCCAGTGTCCCCCACACAGCTACCAGTGTCCCCCACACAGCTACCAGTGTCCCCACCCCCACACAGCTACCAGTGTCCCCCACCCCCACACAGCTGCCAGTGTCCCCCACACAGCTGCCAGTGTCCCCCACACAGCTGCCAGTGTCCCCCACAACCTACCAGTGTCCCCCACCCCCACACAGCTACCAGTGTCCCCACCCCCACACAGCTACCAGTATCCCCCACCCTCACACAGCTGCCAGTGTCCCCCACCCCCACACAGCTGCCAGTGTCCCCACCCCACACAGCTGCCAGTGTCCCCCACCCCCACACAGCTGCCAGTGTCCCCCACCCCCACACAGCTACCAGTGTCCCCCACCCTCACACAGCTGCCAGTGTCCCCCACCCCCACACAGCTGCCAGTGTCCCCCACCCCCACACAGCTGTCAGTGTCCCCCACACAGCTACCAGTGTCCCCCACCCCTCACACAGCTGCCAGTGTCCCCACCCCCCCACACAGCTGCCAGTGTCCCCCACCCCCACACAGCTGCCAGTGTCCCCCACACAGCTACCAGTGTCCCCCACCCCCACACAGCTACCAGTGTCCCCCACCCTCACACAGCTGCCAGTGTCCCCCACCCTCACACAGCTGCCAGTGTCCCCCACCCCCACACAGCTGCCAGTGTCCCCCACACACACACAGCTGCCAGTGTCCCCCACACACACACAGCTGCCAGTGTCCCCCACCCACACACAGCTGCCAGTGTCCCACACACACACACACACAGCTGCCAGTGTCCCACACACACACACACAGCTGCCAGTGTCCCCCACCCTCACACAGCTGCCAGTGTCCCCCACCCTCAGCTGCCAGTGTCCCCCACACAGCTACCAGTGTCCCCCACCCCCACACAGCTGCCAGTGTCCCCACCCCCACACAGCTACCAGTGTCCCCCACCCCCACACAGCTACCAGTGTCCCCCACCCCCACACAGCTACCAGTGTCCCCCACCCCACACAGCTACCAGTGTCCCCCACCCCCACACAGCTGCCAGTGTCCCCCACCCTCACACAGCTGCCAGTGTCCCCCACCCTCACACAGCTGCCAGTGTCCCCCACCCTCCGCTGCCAGTGTCCCCCACACAGCTGCCAGTGTCCCCCACCCCCACACAGCTGCCAGTGTCCCCCACACACACACAGCTGCCAGTGTCCCCCACCCTCACACAGCTGCCAGTGTCCCCCACACACACACAGCTGCCAGTGTCCCCCACACACACACAGCTGCCAGTGTCCCCCACACAGCTGCCAGTGTCCCCCACCCCCACACAGCTGCCAGTGTCCCCCACCCCCACACACAGCTGCCAGTGTCCCCCACCCCCACACAGCTGCCAGTGTCCTCCACACAGCTGCCAGTGTCCCCCACACACACACACACAGCTGCCAGTGTCCCCCACCCTCAGCTGTCAGTGTTCCCCACCCTCAGCTGCCAGTGTCCCCCACCCCCACACAGCTACCAGTGTCCCCCACCCTCAGCTGTCAGTGTCCCCCACCCCCACACAGCTACCAGTGTCCCCCACCCTCAGCTGTCAGTGTCCCCCACCCACACACAGCTGCCAGTGTCCCTCACACAGCTGCCAGTGTCCCTCACACAGCTGCCAGTGCCCCCCCACCCCCACACAGCTGCCAGTGCCCCCCCACCCCCACACAGCTGCCAGTGTCCCCCACACAGCTGCCAGTGTCCCTCACACAGCTGCCAGTGCCCCCCCACCCCCACACAGCTGCCAGTGCCCCCCACCCCCACACAGCTGCCAGTGTCCCCCACACAGCTGCCAGTGTCCCTCACACAGCTGCCAGTGTCCCTCACACAGCTGCCAGTGTCCCTCACACAGCTGCCAGTGTCCCCCACCCCCACACAGCTGCCAGTGTCCCCCACCCTCAGCTGCTGTCCATTCCATCCCATCCCAGCTGGTGCTAGTTATAGCAGGAACTGACCACACTTGGACTTGGTAAAACAAAGGGGTGCGCTAGATTTAGTAGATTGAGTGATGTTGGATTTGTGCGCTGTGGTAAACTTTAAATGTCTGGTTTTCTGTTTTATGTCTTTTTTTTTTAATTTGGTTTTTGTGTGTGTGTGTGTCAAGTCAAGACAAGTCAAATTTTTATTTCCTGATGGTTTGTGTGTGTGTGTGAGGCTCGGTTAGAGCTCCAAGGTATACCAATGGTGAGATTTTGCACCTGTGACTGTTTCTACCCTCCATTAAGGTAGCCACATTCTGACTTCAGAGAATTGTAGGTTATTGATATTTTACTTATCTCTAAAAAAATTATAGGCTTAAGTGTATTATGATAAAATTTGTAATTGTGAACACACACATGTGCTTGCGCACACACGCATGTACGTATGTGTGTACGCATGCATGCTTTGCACACACGCACACCACAGACAGAAAAAACTGTCAGCTACCTCTCTCTCACTACAGCCTGTCTTATAAGTCTCTTTCTACCGTGTAATCAGCTTTGTCGGTTATTTTCCAAATTCCTAGGTTCCACAGTCTATGTTATCACGCTGTTATGTGTTCAAATGTTTTGTTGTGTTTGTCCTCAGCCATGACAGGATCGTAGCATAACAACATGGAAAGGAGAGGAAAATCCTCTGAAGTCAGAGTATGGCTGCTTCAGTTGTGAAGTACCTAGATTCCACCAGTCCACCGTTGGCCGTCGCTCTTTCTCTGTTTCTGGTCCATCGATCTGGAATGACCTCTCTCTCTCTCTCCGCCAAAAGCCTTCTTATGATGCTTTTAAATCTGGCCTCAAGACACATTTATTTCAAACCTAAGATTCTCCCCTCTTGTTTCATCTCAGTTCTGTCCCAGCCCTCAACAACAAACTCCCCATTACCCTGCGGAGTGTACAACCTTTGTGTGTGTGGTGGGGGTGGGGTGGGGTGGGGGGGGGGGGGGGGGGGGGCGAGCACACTGTGTGTTTACATTTGAATTTGTAAAAACTATTAATTGTGAGTGTGTGTGTGTTTACCTTTGAATTTGTAAAAATCTTTTAATTGTAACTGGCTGCATGTGAAAGACTAGGATGAATGAAAGGGCTTTGATATGTTTTTTGCAAGATATAGTGCTGTATAAATTCTTTGTGTTATTATTACTTGAAAACAGTCTCACACTCAAACTTCTCATCCAGTTGCCCCGGTTGCTCTAGCCTCATGATGACCTCAATTTTGGTTTCCCCATACACTTTTGTGCCTGTGGTGAGTTTGTGTCAAAGCCTTTGGGGTTGGAGGTTCTCGGGGGATGGTCATTGGAGGGATGTTGTGGTCACCACCTTGGGTGGGCAAGTCACTCAGTCCGGCTCTGCAACTGAAGTAATAGTGTTGTTAGTAGGGGACGTAGTAGATGGTGTTCTGAGTATGTTAGCTCAGAACAGGCACCACTGAACACCACCAAAGTGACCCAGCAGCAGTGCACGGCTCCTCTGGCTGGTGGCCTCATGGTGACCTGATATTGATGGGCTCCCTGTGGACTTCTGACCCTGAGGATGCAACATAATGATTCTGGGTATGGCCGTAGCGTGGATTCCCAGGAGGGATGAGTGAGACAGCGTGCACATTCTGGGTGACCCCAGGGTGCGAAACTGAAGAATATGCAACAACAACATTTCACAAGAAAAAATGTATATCAACCACAACATCATCTTTTTCTGACAGCCCGGGCGTTTCATCAAACTCTCCAACCTGCATGCGGCCATCTACAAGGGAGACCACCTCGGTGCTGCGGGAGAGTCGCCGGTCTTGGAACTGGTGCTGCACCGAGGGACCTCGTACGGCCGCGGGGTGGCGCTGCTTGAGGAACAGTCGCCGCTGGTGACCGCTGTGCGGCAGAGACTGGCCCGCTGTGTGCCGACCCCCGGTCAGTCTTTGATTAGCGTCGTTGTGGTTGTGTCGTTGTTGTTGTGTGTCTTTGTTGTTGTGTGTCTTTGCTGTTGTATCGTTGTTGTTGTGTCTTTGCTGTGTGTGTCTTTGTTGTTGTATCGTTGTTGTGTGTCTTTGTTGTTGTATCGTTGTTTTGTGTCTTTGTTGTTGTATCGTTGTTGTGCATCTTTGTTGTTGTATCGTTGTTGTGTGTCTTTGTTGTTGTGTCGTTGTTGTGTGTCTTTGCTGTGTGTGTCTTTTGTGTCTTTGTTTTATGACCAGACATTGGTTGACATTGAACTCCCTACTCCCCCACAGGGATGCCGGGGGCCTGTCAGGATAAACAGCATCATTCTCCACGTTCTGCAAATTTTGTGCCAGGAATTCCCTCTTCTTTTTATCCCTGTCTTTGTTTTTTCCTAGTTCTTTTTCTTCCTGTCTTTCTTCTCTTTCTGGTCTATTTTCTGCCATCTTGGTCCCTGCCTTTTGGTCTAGGCAGACTTAAAACAGTCATTCTCTCCCTTGCCAAAGTCGTATGCACAGGGCCTGACTTGCCAGGCACTTTAACACGAGGCATTTCCGTTCATTTGACAGATGATAGTAGTTGCTGTCTGAGCGTTCAATGAAGAAGAAGAAGTCAATGCATCCTATCGTTCACAATCAGGAATGTTTGTCAGATTACTGTTGTGTACAAACATTTATTTTTGGTATGATTGCTTTTTTGTGGTTTTGTTGTTGTTGTTATGTGACTCTGTCTGATCTGGAATCATAAATTTAGAATAGTTTGTTTTGATCTTTGTGTAACACTATCACCTGTCACCTGTCTCTATTGCCGCTGTCGACAGCAGGAGCTCCACATAATACCATCAGGGTTTGCTGTCTTTCTCTGTCTCTACTGACTGCTACTACCATCTCCTGTAGCCCTCCCAGACCACTGATCTCAGTGATGCTGGCAATGTAGGATGTTGGTGGTCTATATTACCATAATGACATTATTTGCTCATGAAAGCTGTATTTACGTTTTTGCTGTCATAATCATAAATTTTATCCATTTGTTTGTGTATTTGCTTGATTGCTAATTTTCTGAAATGCCATTCTGATGGCGGTTATGCCAACTATTGATAATATTTCAGTGTCCATTTTGAATTAGTTATTTATAAAATGTCACACTTTCCATAAACTTTGCATTCGTTTGCTAAAAATGTTTTCTGTAGACAAAGCATGATATGAACTTTTTGCTGAGGATTATATACCATATGTTTTTGTTACAATGCTGCTCGAATCAAACATATTTGAATAATGAAAACAATCAAACAGAAAGTCTTGTTAGAAAAGTTTTTGAAATAAGGAAGGCATAACACATATTGTTTCTATCATATAAATGAACACAATCTCACTTGAAATAATGTTCAAGATTTCACTAACGATTCTACAGTATTTCCAAACAATAAGGTCCACTTTGGCATTCACTTTTCATTAGTAAATCCGAGGAAGGGGGGGGGGGGGGGGGGGGGGGGGGGGGTTAGGGTTTTTTTCTTGTTTATTCTTTGTTAGTACTGTCACACTCCCTATCCCCTTTGTTCAGTGACAGTCTTAAAAAGTTAAAAGATAATGGTGTTCCCATAACCTATGCAGCTTTTGGGAGTGAGGTGTCAGAGACCTCAGCTTCTCCAGGGGCCAGCATATTGAGGGCAGTGGCGCCCATCTCCTCTCCCTCGCTGCTTTACCTTCCCTGACCCTAAAGAGAGCAGGTACCCATTTACAGCTGGGTGAACTGAGGGACGGTACTGAAGCCAAAGTACACAAACAAGTCACCCATCCACTTGGTAGAAGAGCTCAATGCTGCTTAACCATAGCTGGGGGAAAGTGAGCGCTCTGACCACTGAGCTACCCCATCCCCTTCATGGTCATAGCTTTCTCCGTTTCCCCCTCTTCCCACTCTCAGTATAACAAACACACTCTCCTTGACTTCAGTTGCCAAACAGTGTGTACCTAGTCATTACTGACTCCAGTCAGAAAACACCCTAGTGCTCTCTCCGTGCTGTTTCTGTCATGTTTCTGTCACGTGCTGTCATGTTGTTCTCAGGGGACTCGGGGCCAGGGGCGGGCGACTCTGCCGGTGCCCCACACGGCCAGCCAGCACAGAAGGGGAACGTCACCACCACCACCACCACCACCACCGTTCAGGTGGCAGCACAGGCCCCGGGCAGTCCGCACCCAGAGGCTCAGGACAGCAGCCGCTTCAGAGCAACAGGGCGTCCCTCCTCGCTCGATGCTTCAAAACCCGGCTGCAGTCATGGACGGATCACGAAGACGGCCGTCAGGTAGGTGGCCTTGTGTGTGTGTTGTGATTGTGTGTGTGTGTCTCTGTCTGTCTGTCTGTCTGTATGTTAGTTCTTTAGTTTAACATCCTTCCACTGAATAGTGATGTGTCTGTCTGTTTTAATTATTTTTATTTTATTCTTTTATATCAAGGATAATGGAATAAGCACTCGTGTGCTTTTTTTTCATCCAGTCCCCATGTGTATGCAGTTTTGTCAATTTTGTCATCCGTTCCCACCAGCACACAATGGCCTACTCTTCCAAAAAGCAGAACAGGTTTTAACATGTGCACAAGATGTTCTACGTGCGTTCGCACATGGAACCTCGGTTTATAGTCTCATCTGAAAGACTTTTGGGGATAGTGGAGTCGGCACTGAAGTTAACTCCAGAGTGTGTGTGTGTGTTGTGATTGTGTGTGTAAGTGTGTGTTGTGAATGTGTTGTGATTATAAGTATATTTATTTCTCTTGTGTACAAGTTTTGATTGATAGATATGCTGGCTGATTGACCAACACAGACAAGCAGATGTGTATGCCTGTGAATGTGCACATGCATGTATATGTCTGTGTATTTTTGTTGTTGTTGTTCCTTGCCTAGAGCTCCAAGGTTCACCAATGGTGAGATTTTGTGTATGCCACCATTTTGTCCCAACATGAAGATAGTCTCATTGTGACTTCAGGATTGTGTGGTGGGTATGTCCATGTTGTGAGATTTTGTGTATGCCACGATTTTGTCCCAACATGAAGATAGTCTCATTGTGACTTCAGGTATGTGTGGTGGGTATGTCCATGTTGTGAGATTTTGTGTATGCCACGATTTTGTCCCAACATGAAGATAGTCTCATTGTGACTTCAGGTATGTGTGGTGGGTATGTCCATGTTGTGAGATTTTGTGTATGCCACGATTTTGTCCCAACATGAAGATAGTCTCATTGTGACTTCAGGATTGTGTGATGGGTCCATGTCCATGTTTCCGTATCCCGTTGAACGCTGACATGAAGTACAGGATCTGTAACATGCATGTTTGATCTTTTGCATGGGTTGACCAGGGAAATCATAAAAATCGCCACCCTTAAATCACCAGACGCCACCGAGATTCAAACTCACAACTTTATGGACCCATGGGGTGAAAGTTGAGTGGATTGGTGGTCTAGAGGTAACGCGCCTGCCTAGAAAGGGAAAAGTCTGGGTCAGAAGTGTGCAGTGGTTCAAACCTGTTTGGGCCTGAAACTTGTCCCCCATCCATTAGGCAACAAGTGGTTGTCTGGGCAATAGTCTTTTGGATGAGACGATAAACCAAAGACTTGTGTGTTAAACATAATTATTCAACACATCTAAGAGAACCCACGGCAACAAGAGAGTTGTCCCTGGCAAAATTCTGTAGGAAAAAGCCACTCTGATAGGAGAACAAATACAGTTGCAGACAGGAAAAGAAAAAGAAAAAAAAAGGGTGGCGCTGTCTCTTGTGGCGACGCACTCTCCCCGCGGGGAGAGCAGCCGGAATTTCATGCAGAGAAATCTGCCGTGACTTAAAGTGGTATAAAAAAAAATTTTAATTTAAAAAGTTGAATGGTCTTAACCACGACTTGGCTGTAGTGTGCCTCATGTTTGAGTGTGACGACGTTCCTGTGCAGGACGACGCCTGTCAGAGAGACGATGTCCGCCCCTGCCGACACTGACACTGACTTGGGGAGGCAGCCCTCCTTAGTGAAGTCTGTCACCGCCACCGCTACAGGGTACTGCCACTGCCACTGCCCTCTTCCTCCCTCCTACACTATTTTTCTTTCTCCCGGGGACAGGAAAGCCTGGTGGTTAGAACAGTGTTAGCTGCACTCGCGATCTGATGGCCTGGGTTTGAGCCCAGGTTCAAACCACATCCTGTTCAGGCGGATTTTTTCCCTCTGGAGTTGTAACATCAGTGCCGACTCCACTCTCCCCTAAAAGTCCTTCGGATGAGACTATACACCGAGGTGCCGTGTGCGAACACATGCAGAACACCTTGCACACGCATTAAAACCTTGTTCTGCTTTTCAGAAGAGTAGGCCAGTGTGTGCCAGCAGGAACGGATGACAAAATTGACAAAACCGCATACACAAAGGGACTGGATGTAAAAAAAAAAGCACACGACTGCTTATTGCACATGACTGCTTATTCCATTATCCTTGAAATAAAAGAAAGAAATAACTGAAAGATAGATAAATCAATCAGTGTAAGATGTGTACCTTCTTGGGAAAAGTCCCACATCCCTGAGAATCACCCAGGTAATGAGTGTGTGGCACTGTTTATGGTATGTCTCAAGACAGCACACACTGCAATGCTTGTGTTAGCAAAAGCAACTAGGACAGATCTCTGTCATAATATTGGTTTTGCCGTTTTATGTCCTATGTTGTGTTCAGGGTTGTTTCTTATTTCTCTGTGTGTGTGTGTGTGTCAAGCCAAGTCAAATGAACAAGATCTTTATTGAGGAGAAAAGAGTCAGCTCACAAACATTTTTTCATCCTGCCCTCACACAGAACAAGAAAAATGCACACAAAAAGCAATCAAAAAGAGCCTTATAAAGCATACAAAACAACCTGTGCAAATTGTGTGTGTTATCATAACTATCATGATGTTGAATTGTACATCAACTCTTGCAGTAATTTCTTCAATATGTCAGAATAACTTAAAATAGAAAGAAAAGAAAAATTGAAAGTTTATAGGGCTGTAAAGAGACAGATGTGTCAACAGTCACTGAAGACGTCTGTGGTGTCTGTTACAGCATGCTGGCAGGGCTGTTAGGAGGCAGACATGTCAACAGTCACTGAAGATGTCTGTGTTGTCTGTTACAGCATGCTGGCAGGGCTGTTAGGAGGCAGACATGTCAACAGTCACTGAAGACGTCTGTGTTGTCTGTTACAGCATGCTGGCAGGGCTGTTAGGAGGCCGGTTTGCCAACTGGAACCCACAGACCCTGAATGTTCCGGAACCTAAGGGTCCGGAGCTGTGCCCGCGATGCAAGGCAGGTAAGCAGATTTGTGTTCCCTCCAATTCCCTGGAACTCTCCTCCTCCTTCTCCCCCTTCCCCCCATCAGGAGACGGGGTAGCCTGGTGGTTAGAGTGACGTATTCATGATCTGCTGACCCGGGTTCGATTCTCGTTCAAGAGGATTTTTCCTCTGAAGTTAACATCCACTCTCCCCAAAAGTCTTTCGGATGAGACTAAAACCCGAGATCTCATGTGCGAAGGCACACAGAACATCTTGCACACACGTTAACGTCCTTTCCGCTTTTCAGAAGATTAAGCCATTGTGTGCCAGTGGGAATGGATGACAAAATTGACAAAACTGCATACACACGGGGACTGGATGGGAAAAAAAGCACACGAGTGCTTATTCCATTATCCTCGATATAAAAGAATAAATAAATAAATAAAAATTCCCCCTGCGGTGATGCCAGGGGCTCTTCAAGTATGATCTCCATCCCTGAATGAACACCCTAGAGATGCAGCACAAGACTGCCTGTCATATACATACATACACATACATACACATAAACATACATACATACATATACATACATACACACACATACATACTAGTGTAAGGGAAGGAAGGAATAAGCGTTGTTGCTGTGTTGTGCACTGCACCCAGCTGTGGCTGTTGATGTTGTTGGCAGGGGGGAAGGCGGTGCCCTTACAGCTGACCTGTCTGCTGCGTCTGGTCCTGCAGGACGACAGTGGTCACTGTCTGCTGGCCAACCTGGGGAGAGACCACGCCGTGAGTCAGGAGTCAGCCACCCCTTGTGGTGTAGGAGGGGGTGTGGTGTGGAGTGGATTATGTGATGTGATGTGGCATGGATTATGTGATGCGGCATGGGTGATGTGATGCGGCGTGGATTATGTGGTGTGGCATGGATTGTGCGATGTGGTGTGGCATGGATTATTATGTGATGTGATGCGGCGTGGATTATGTGGTGTGTCATGGGTTGTGTGATGTGGCATGGGGTGGTGTGGCGTGGATTATGTGGTGTGGTGTGGATTGTGTGATGTGGTGTGGCATGGATTATGTGGTGTGGTATGGATTGTGTGATGTGGCATGGACTATGTGATGTGGCATGGATTGTGTGGTGTGGAGTGGGTTGTGTGATGTGGTGTAGTAGTAGTTCTTCAGTTTAACGTCCTTCCACTAAATAGTGATATCAGACAGGAAAGTGTGTGTATGTGTGTGTGTGTGCGCGTGTGCGTGTGTGTGCGTGCGCACGCGCACGTGCTTGTGTGTATGTGTGTGTAGGGGGGAGGGGTATGCATATAACTAATCAATCGTAATAAACAACTATTATGAAAAAAGCATAATCAAGAATTCTGGAAAAACAAAAAAAAAAAAAACAAAGAAAAAAAAAACAAAAAAAAAAACAAAAAAAAAAAAACACCACCAACAACAACAACAACAACAAAAAACAAAAAAAACAAAAAAAACCCAACCCCACAAACATCAAACAGCAAAAATACCAACTTTCCAATTCATATAACTTGAAGCTATCCTTATATCAGAGAAGTCTGAAAATAGGAGTATGGCTTAATGACAATACAATTTCGGAATATAAAACTTTGGTGAAGTTTTTAGGAGTATATTTTATGTCTACACTAAGTTGGAATTATCACATTGATTATTTAAATACTAAGGCTCGGAAAAGTCTTAATCTTTTGAAAGTGATGTGGTGTGGAGTGGATTGTGTGATGTGGTGTGGAGTGGGTTGTGTGGTGTGGTGTGGAGTGGGTTGTGTGTGATGTGGTGTGGAGTGGGTTGTGTGGTGTGGTGTTGTGTGTGGATGTGGTTGGATGTGGTTGGGTGTGGTGTGGAGTGTGTGTGGGTGTGGAGTGGGTTGTGTGGTGTGGTGTGGAGTGGGTTGTGTGTGTGTGGTGTGGAGTGGGTTGTGTGTGATGTGGTGTTGGTGTGGGTTGTGGGTGTGGATATGTGGTTTTGGAGTTGGTTGTGTGATGTGGCGTGGTTGTGTGTGATGTGGTGTGGCATGGATTTGTGGTATGTGATGTGGTGTGGATGGGTTGTGTGTGTGGCATGGATATGTGGTGTGTGTGGAGTGGTGTGTGTGTGGATGGTTGTGTGGATGTGTGGCATGGATTTGTGGTATGTGATGTGGTGTGGGGGGGTTGTGTGATGTGGCATGATTGTGTGGTATGTGATATGGTGTGGGTGATTGTGTGATGTGGGAAGTTGTGTTGTGTGAGTAGTTTGTTTGTTTTGTTTAATATCTATTCACTTTACGGTGATTTAGACACACCCGCATTCATACCAAAGTACCTATTATTACACACCCCATCTCTCTCTCTCTCTCTCTCTCTCTCTCTCTCTCTCTCTCTCTCTCTCTCTCTCTCTCTCTCTCTCTCCCTCTCTCTCTCTCTCTCCCTCTCTCGCTTACACGCACTCACACACACACACATATGTATACACACACACATACACACACACCATATATATATATATATATATATATTATATATATATATATATATATATATATATATATATATATATATAACTAATTACAGTAATGGTCTTACAGGTGAAGAATATATGACTTTAGCAACTGACATTATGAATTGCTGAGTAGGAGTAGGTTGTGTGATATGTGGTGTGGAGTAGATTGTGTGGTATGTGGTGTGAGGTAGATTGTGTGGTGTGGTTTGAAGTAGATTGGGAGGTATGTGGTGTTATTGTGTGGTGTGGTGAAGACTGTGTGGTGTGGAATAGATTGTGTGGTGTGATGTGGTGTAACATAGTTGGTGTTGTTTGGTATCATATTGTGTGGTGTGGTGTGGTGTGGTATCATATTGTGTAGTGTGGTGTGGTGTATTTTGTGCAGTGCAAAATAGGGTGTAGAGCGGCAATGTAGTTCTGTATTTTACTGTGCTGTGCTGTACATGTTGCAAAATGGCTACGTGTGAATATTTACAATCAAATTTACAATAACATCAAAACTAATAAAGATATTCAAAATCTGGATTTTTTTGGCCATCTTTTCCAGTGATTTCGTCAAAATGATAATAGCAGCAACATCTCAAAATGTGTTTTAAAAAAGCCATTGTTCGTGTTTGTCCTCACACACTGTCACACTTTCCTGTGTCTGAGATGACGGGATGGCCTGGAGAGGACTCCAGAATACTGTGTTAGCTCAGTGGAGGAATTATGAGTGGCATTTTAAGATTACACAACATGCTTTAAACAATATGTACATAAAAAATTAAGTAACACACATCTTAATAGTTGACAGCAGTTGATGTCACACTCATTTACATGCATGCACGCAAGCATGCACACACACACACATAAACCCACACGCACGCACACCCCACACACACATGTACACGCATCGAGACAACAATGCAAAACTAGAATATAATTGCAGTTTAATAAAGTCTCATAAAATATCTTATCAGCCTCAACAACCATCATACATATATTAATAAGAGTATAAGAAAATGTCCATAAAAAATTCCCATAAAAATGTTAATCACATGTCCCCTATGTCATCCCCCCCAACAACCATCGCGGTCAAGGGACTGATGATGATGTCAGATACTGACAGAGACTTCTGAGCGATACCAGTGCAGGGTTTGCAGTATTCTGATGTCTTACATGTCACTGCAACCCCCACCCCTACCCCTTGCCACCCACCCTCTCACCCCCCACCCCCCACGCCCCATAAAAAGGAGAAACAAAAAATTAAACATAACCTTGTTTTGTTATAAAGCTAAGGCAGGAATTCAATTCAATTCAAATGCTTTATTGTCTGAAAGCAGAGAAATTTGATATAGGTTACAAAGCAAAGGGTTTAACGTCTAAAGGATAAAAGAATGAATCAGGTCCATGTCATCAGAGAGCTTACAGCCTACAGCGCCATATACAGCATCAACACAGTATTATGCTCTCTGTGCAAACAACACATAATGATCTGACATACTCCCACACATGGTTATGCAACATAGTGACACAGGCACTCCACACAACCCGCAAGACTCGCATTCACATTCAAATATGCACACGCATGCACATACACACAACACACATGAGCATGCATGTATGCACAAACAAAAATACACACACACAAAATAAAATAAAAAGTATGTTCTTTCGAGCCAGAAGGCCCATAGAGCCGGAGCTTATCCTGGTTTCTGTAGCGTTAAGCGAACTTATGGTTTTTCACCACCCCTGTGACAGGACGCTAGTCTGTGGCCAGATACTTCCCCAGCAGAGCTGGTACCCACTTGTACACCTGGGTGGAGTGAGAAAATAGGAGTAAAGTGTCTTTCCCAAGGACACAACACAGAGCCGAGCGGGGATCGAACCCGCGACCTCTGGATCATGAGTTGACCGCCTAAACCACTCGACCACGGTGCCTCCTTACACACAAAATAGAACACACAATTTTGATTTCCATGTGTGCACTCGTACACATACAAAAAAGCACACACCACAAAAAAAAGAAAATTTTCGTTTTTGTCCAAAAAAAATCCCACCGCGAGACATCATTCTGTCGTTTTTGTCCCAGGTGACGTTTCTACGTGGGGTGAGCCCTGAAGTGATGCTGGCGGACAGCAGCACGGTGGAGGACCTGGTGCTGACGCTGCGGCGACTGTGCGTGGGTCAGCGGCCCCCCTCCTCCCTCCCTCCCCGCCTGGACCTCTGCCTCTTTTCCTACACCACGCCCAGCGGCGTCCACTTCCACATCTTCGACACTGTGCTGGTCTGACCAGCCAGGCCTGGCTCCGGGATGTGTGTTGAGGTTACCAGGGCCTGGCTCCGGGATGTGTGTTGAGGTTACCAGGGCCTGGCTCCGGGATGTGTGTTGAGGTTACCAGGGCCTGGCTCCGGGATGTGTGTTGAGGTTACCAGGGCCTGGCTCCGGGTGTGTGTTGAGGTTACCAGGGCCTGGCTCCGGGATGTGTGTTGAGGTTACCAGGGCCTGGCTCCGGGATGTGTGTTGAGGTTACCAGGGCCTGGCTCCGGGATGTGTGTTGAGGTTACCAGGGCCTGGCTCCGGGATGTGTGTTGAGGTTACCAGGGCCTGGCTCCGGGATGTGTGTTGAGGTTACCAGGGCCTGGCTCCGGGATGTGTGTTGAGGTTACCAGGGCCTGGCTCCGGGATGTGTGTTGAGGTTACCAGGGCCTGGCATCAGGGATGTGTGTTGAGGTTACCAGGGCATGGCTCCGGGATGTGTGTTGAGGTTACCAGGGCATGGCTCCGGGATGTGTGTTGAGGTTACAAGGGCCTGGCTCCAGGGTGTGTGTGTTGAGGTTACCAGGGCGTGGCACCGGGATGTGTGTTGAGGTTACCTGGGGGTATATGGCTCCGGGATGTGTGTTGAGGTTACCAGGGCATGGCTCTGGGATGTGTGTTGAGGTTACCAGGGCCTGGCTCCGGGATGTGTGTTGGGGTTACCAGGGCCTGGTCAAAATCTTCCACGCTCCTGTGTGACGCTGTGGGTGTCAGATCTCATGGACGCTCTAGCCGCGCGGTTAAGACCAGTTTGATTTCAGTCCTGTGGGTTCAAGAAAGTCGGTTTGAGTCTTAGTGGTGATGTCTGGTGAATTAAGGGTGGGAGGTTGTTTTTTTTAGAATCTTCCAGCACCAACATCAAGTGCAGACCTACCAGTGCCTTAATTCCTCTCGTGTATACTGTATATACGCGTGCAGAAGATCAAATGTGCGTATTGACACTATCCCTACCTACGTTAAGGGAGAGAACCCCTCTTTCCCAGCATACGTGCACTGTGCACATTTATTTAATAATGATAATAATATATGGAATTTATATAGCGCTGAATCTTGTAAAGCAACAAATCAAAGCGCTCAGATGACTTTTTAAAAAATTTTATCGAGGATAATGGAATAAGCGCTCATGTGCTTTTTCACATCCAGTCCCCGTGTGTATGTGTTTTTGTAAATTTTGTCATCTGTTTCCACCGGCACACAATGGCCTACTCTTTCGAAAAGTGGAACAGGATTTAACGTGTGCGCAAGATGTTCTGCATGCATTCGCACATGGGGCCTTGGTTTATAGTCTCATCCGAATTTATTTGTATGCTACCGTAACCCAGGAGTGGGTGATAGGAGGGAAGGGTCAGTAGATGGTTGGTTACCCTGTAACGGGTTACCCGTAAGGTAAAGGTTAAAGATCCGGTAATTCATGACAGTGTTCAGTGGGTTACAAAAACACAAATATACCTAGCATGCAACCTGTACAATGAAATGAGCTGCTATGAAGTCGGAATATGTCGGCTGAGGCCAGTGGGCAGACAGACCTCCTGCGAAAACACAAGACAGGAGAAGACCAGGCAGTACCCCCCCCCCTGGTGAAAGGGAACGCAGAGAAAAAAGAAGGCAGGATATTGGATCCCAGGCAGTATTCAACGAAAAATAGTTTTTGGGGGGTGGGCTTTTTTGGGGGTGGGGGTGGTTGGGGGTCAGGGGAGTTTTATATTGTTTTCAGTATGATTGTTTTTTCTCCTTTTTTTTTGGGGGGGGGGGGGGGGGCAGGGGTGTTTTATATTGTTTTCAGTATGGTTGTTTTTCCTCCTTTTTTTTTTGGGGGGGGGGGGGGGGGGGGTGGGGGTGTTTTTTTTTGCTTCTTTTTTTTTCAAGGGTGGTTGTTTTTACTGTTGCTTGATTGATTGCTTGTTGGAATTTTGTTAAAATCTTGAAATTGTGTTATGTATTTATTTTTTTGGAGAAGGGAAGCTGGTTTGGAGGTGTTTTTGTTTGTTTGTTTTCTTGTTATTCTTCTTCTCATCTTTTCTTTTTTTTTGGGGGGGGGTGGAGGGGGGGAGGGTCGGTTGTTTGGAAAGAGTGTTATCTCGTTCATATGTTGGATTATTTTGTTTTAGTTTCAGCCCAGAGGTGTTCATTTTGTCCCTTGCCATAATGAGGAGTCCTTGTGCCTTTGTGAAAGGGAGGATTTTTTGGGAACTGGAAATCTTTTATTGTGTTTTGAAGTGAACACTATCCCTATGTTAAGGGAGAGAACCCCTCCTTCCCTGCACACATGCACTGTGCACATTTACTTGTAAGCTGCTGTAACCCAGCAGTGGGTGATACAGAGGGAAGGGTTAGTAAATGGTTGGTTACCCTGTAGTGGGTTACCCGTAGGGTAAGGGTTAATGGCTGTGCTTCAAATGATGCATTTCAGATAAAAGAGTTTTAAAAATTCATGCAGGAGACCACTTGCCTGCCAACACACACACACACACAGAGGGACATCAGAAAACTGCAGGAAACTGCTTGTCAGTGGAGCTCTGTGGTGGAGGACACTGGCTGAGTGGTCCAGACCTTTCCACGTCAATCCCCTGAAGTCATGAGTTCAAATCTCGGTGGGGTCAGGTGAATTTTCAGGTTGGGGATTTTTACGATCTTCCAGGTCAACGTCCAAGTGCAGACCTGCCAGAGCCTTGATTCCCTTCACATACACATGCAGAAGATCGATTATGCACATTAAAGATCCAGAAATTCATGCCAGCGTTCAGTGAGTTACTGAAACACGAACATACCCAGCATATTATATCCCTGAAGTCAGAATGTGGCTACCTTCATGGGGGGGGGGACTGTCGCATACGCAAAATCTCAGCATTGGTGAGCCTCGCAGCTGTAGCGAGGAGCAGAGGGGAAAAAACAACAAGAACAAAAACCAGTTCAGTGTCCAGTGTTCAGCATCCGTGAACTGCTGTTTTTCAGCCTGTGTGAACCGAAGGATGAAATAAAGAGAGACATGTTAATAACCTGGGTTTTGAGTGTGAGTGTGTGTGTGTGTGAGTATTCACTTTTGTATGTTGTAACAGAGTAAGTTTTAGCACTCTTTTAATATCATCAATGAATGAATGAAAAATTGGTTTCACTACAGCAGTCCCAAAGAGAGTGTGTGCATGCATGCATGCGTATAAGTGTGCGTGTGTATGAGAATGTGTATGAATGCACACCCGCTTAGGGTATGTGTGTACACATGTGTATGCATGTGTGTGAATGGAAGAATGCCTGAGTGCAAGTGAGAACATGTATACAATGAATGAAAAAATGTATATATCAAGTTTACACTATAATAAGAGAAAATCTGTCATGATACCCCCCAAAAAAATGGAAGACTGCACCAACAAATGAACTATTTTTACACACATGACAATGAACTGGTGAAAGTCACATGCAGAGCTGCGTGTTGAAATGCAGGCAGGAACTGTTTTTAGCAACAATAGCATTGAAGGAAAGTGTGAAGACTTGAAATGTTTTCACTGCAAACATATCCGTGTGTGTGTGTGCATGTCCTCGTGTTTGTTTATGTGTGTGTTCACATGTGTGCATGTGCTGATTTTTAATTTTAAGGAATTTTGTATTTTTTTATGGACCTCTCTCTCCTCTCTCTCTCTGGTGGTTAGAGTGATGTGCTTGTGATCTGCTGACCTGGCTAAAATCTCATTCAAGAGGATTTTTCCTGTGGAGTTAACATCAGTTTCCACTCCACTCCCCCCAAAAGTCCGGATGAGATGGTAAACCAAGGTCCTGTGGGCGAACACACACAGAACGTCTTGCGCACATGTTAAAACTTGTTCCGTTTTTTGGAAGAGTAGGCCATTGTGTGCTGATGGGAACGGATGACAAAACTGCAAACACATGGGGACTGGATGTAAAAAAGCACATGAGTGCTGATTCCATTATCCTCAAAATAAAAGAATAATAATTAAATAATGATGATAACCTCTCTCTGTCTGTTTATCTCTCTTTTAGTCTCCTTTTCCTTATATTGCAGACTGCATCATACCAGTTTTGTTGGTTTAGGCTGGGGGGGGGGGGGGGGGGGGCCTAAGTATTACACCCTGTGACATCTTTTCCAAGTTTAGATAAGCTCCCTTGGTCTGTTCAGTCTACGTCTGATGAAGCCCGACACACAACAGGTGAACATTTACATCTCAATAAAAAAATTTTAAAAAATGAAAAATCAACTGACAACAAGATTGGGTTGATAATTTCCATTACATATAAAGGAACATGTGGACTGGCCAAGACTGTCCTACAGGGAACAGTACAAGGAGGGAACGAAGAGGCAGACAGAGAAAACGATGGGAAGACAACGTCAGAGAGTGGACTGGTAGCCTTGAGTGGAAGGAATTGCTACAGAGAACTGTGGGAAGTGGAGGAAGCTGGTTGCAAAATCTTCAGTGGTGCCCCTACATTCCATGGGACGACAGGATAGGTGAATAAAGGAAAAAGAAGCAAGTGATGACATTGTCTGGCTTACTCCTTCCTGCCTCCCCCTTTCACCCTGTTTATTGCCATGTACTCTTAGCATGTACAGCCTGGTTTACAAGTACGTAGGCCTAGGTAGAGACTGCAACACTTCTGCTTGCCAGATGTCGACTGTGTAGGCCTATCAGGGTTGAGGAAGTATGAGGAAAGTACCCAACCAGCTGTACTTGAAGCAGGTCTCCTTCTTGTCAAGCAGGGGTCAACTGTTGCACCAGTTAGCACTCTGTGCACAGATCTGACGTTTTTTACTTAATTAAACTGGAGGGGGGGGGGATATTTTTTTGTAGTATGCACAGGTGGAAGGAAGGTGGCAGGATGATTAAGACGTTTGCCTGCCAACATGCAAGCGTGAGGTTCTGGGTTCGATTCCCAGCCTTGCATGCCCTTTCTTCCCAGTTCTACCCAAAAAATCAAACTGAATGTCAAACTATAAACAAAGCCCCATGTTCAAACGCATGCAGGAAATCATGCCACACACGTTAAAAACCCATTCCACCTTTCAGAAGAGCAGGCCATTGTGTGCTGGTAGGAACAGGATGACAAAAAACCCTGAAGTCGGAATGCATCTGCCTAAGGGGGGGGGGGGATCAGTAGCATATGTAAAAAACTCACCAGTGATGAACCTCGGAGCTCTAGCGAAGGAATGAAAAAGAAAACGATACACAGGTGCACTTGATGTTGACCTGGCACATTGTAAAAATCCCCAGCATTAATTCACCAGTTGCCCGAGGTTTGAACCCACGACTTCATGGATTTCTGGGATGGAAGTTGAACGGTCTTAACCACTGGGCTGCAGCGTGCACCCAGGGTTGATCAGAACACAGGAGCACCACCACTGCTGCTGCTGCTGCCCCAATCTCAGTGCCATGTCTGAAACAATGACGTCGCACAATGCAACAGATGTCATGATGATGGAATGTTTCACTTTGTTTTCTTGTTCTTCTGTTTGTTCTTTTTGTTCCTCAGCTAGAGCTCTGAAGTTCACCCATGGTGAGAGTTTTGCCTATGCATTTCACACACACACACAGTGTCCTTCGGATGAGACTATAAATCGAGGCCCCGTGTTCGAACGCAGGCAGAACATCTTGCGCACACGTTAAATCCTGTTCCGCTTTTCGGAAGAGTAGGCCATTGTGTGCTGGTGGAAACAGATGACAAAATTTACAAAACCGCATACACACGGGGACTGAATGTAAAATTTAAAAAAAGCACACGAGTGCTTATTCCATTATCCTCGATATAAAAGAATAAATACAATAAAAAAAAAATATTAAAAATAAATAAATAAAACATACACACACCATTCAGATAGCCACATTCTGACTTTGGGAGAAATATTTTGCTTGAAAAGTAATCGATTATAGTCAAGCACATGCACTCACTCATACACACATTTATAGCAGTGTATTTCAGGCAGGATAGCTGAATGGTCAGAGCACTCGCTTACACCCAGCTACCGTTAAGCAGCATCGAGCATGGTTACCACTTGGATGGGTGACCATTTGCGCGCCTTGGCTTCAGTACAGTCCCCCAGTACACCCAGCTGTAAATGGGTACCTGCCCTCTTTTGGGTCAGGGAAGGTAAAGCAGCGAGGGAGAGATGTGCACCGCCTTCAATATGCTGGCCCCTAAAGAAACTGAGGTCTCTGACGCCTGCTACCCTACGGTCACATAGGTTATGGGACACCTTTACTTTACTTTTATCATAGGTTATCTGTTTGCAGAGTATAAAATATCTTAAATAGGTCTGTCAAAATATTTAACTGTAACGTTACAAGTATGAACTGTTCACCTTATCACAGTTACGGTGAATGCTGGATTCATCCACATTTAATTGTAGAAACTTATTTTCAGTAAATGGCTGTTGAAATTGTGAATGGTTTTAGAACAGATGTCACAGGAAATACATTAGTATTATACGTGTTAATGAAGTAGAGATGTTAATTGTGCATTATTATGACAATATTTTTTGTTGTTTTTTGTTTGGGGATTTTTGCAGGACAGATGCTTTAGCTGAGAGGTTAAGACCATGTGACTTCATCCCATGGGTCCATGAAGTCCCCGTGGGTTTGAATCTCGGCAGCCTCTGGTCAATTTAGGGTGGGGATATTTTACAATCTCCCACGTCAACTTCAAGTACAGACCTGCCAGTGCCTGAATTCTCTTTTAACTTTATGTCTATATGCAGAAGATCAAATACGCACGCTAAAAATCCCACAATTCATGTCAGCGTTCAGTGGTTTACAGAAACACCAACATACCCAGAATACATCCCCATGGTTTACAGAAACACCAACATACCCAGAATACATCCCCATGGTTTACAGAAACACCAACATACCCAGAATACATCCCCATGGTTTACAGAAACACCAACATACCCAGAATACATCCCCATGGTTTACAGAAACACCAACATACCCAGAATACATCCATCCCCAAGTCCAAGTGCAACTATCTTCATGGTGGTTATTTAAAAAAATATAAAACCTTTTTTTTTTTTTTAAAGGCGGTCGCTTACGCAAAATCTCCCCACTGGTGAACCTCAAGGCTCTAGCAGAGGAATGAAGACAATTTATTATTTTGCAGGCATAATTTTTAATAATGTTTTGTAAATATTGCTAATCCATGGTAGAAAGGGAGGGGGGGGGGGGTGGAGGGGTTTCAGCTGTGATGATCATAAATCATCCCTTTCTTGGAATTCTGTGCTGGAAATGAACTCTTTTCTATCACTCTCTTTATCTTGGCTTTGCAGCCTGAACAGAAAATGTCCATTACGTCTGCAGTGCTCTGACTGCTCTACTTACTCATCAGTGGACACACCTGAAAACCATTCGCTCATCTCTTTATGGACAGAACAACACATCCTTTTCCAAGTGCAAATAGATTTGTCTTTATTGACAGAATGAACATACTTTTCATGTGCAAGTATAATCTCTTCATTGGCAGAAGAAGAAACGCGTTCTTTCCAAGTGGAAATTTATACACCACTTCCATACACAACAACAGTGAAAAACCAAGCAAAAGAGTGAACACAACATCCAGATATTCAGCACAAAAAAAGATCAGGAGTGTTCTGAAAATGCAAAATACTATGACTATATTGTATGAACAAATCAACAACTGTTGCATAAAACTTAACATGGTACTTGCCCTTTTCATGACACTAACGACTAATGAATCCAACAAAACCAAAATGTCCACATTGACCAGTAGTGCGACTGACTTCATTCAGTCAAAAAGATGTTAATGTCGAAGAATGCTGCTGCTGAATACACACAGGCCTCCTTGCACACACCTTCACCCTCTTGTTTTTATCAAGCATCTTTTTGTTTGAGAGGGGGGGGGAATGGGGGGTAGTTTTTGTGTACAATTTTGGTCATGCAGATGAACAGGAATCTGAATGAATACATACCAAATTTATAAATACATTATGCACAAATGAAGAAGCTGATTATTTGGAAACAAATATAACAAAAATGAAAATCAGCTGGTTATGGATCCATACATCATTGTAATCAACAGCTGCTGGTGAATCGAATAAAATTAAACATGTCAGATTATGCCTTTGGGTGCGGAGGTGTTTGGAAATCATAGATTCATTCACTCACTCACTCCCTCACTCGAGCATGACGGCTTAAGACAGAAGAAAGCAGATGTTTACAGTGTCGCCTCACCTGTTCACAGCGTCACACAATACTCTGTTCTGCATTTTCTGGACTAAACCTTTTCTTAACAATGTGTCTATGTCTAGATGTTTTCATATTTTAACCTTTTGTTTCTTGTGGCTTTTCATGTTTCTTTTTAAAAAATAAAATTACTAAGATGGAGCGATCACTGTAATCACCAATATTTGATACACACAGCTTCCATTTTTATTGTACGCTATAGGTGATTCAACAAAACACTCATTACAAAGTACTTGAATCAAACAGTATTTGAGTTAAATCAATGCTAGGTTATGTCTGCCTGTCAGTTTTTGCTTTTCCTTTACCAACAATATCTGTAAACTTTCAAGGATACAGGTTTGTTTTATATCACACATTTGCGTACACAGCGCTCAAATCCAGCATAACTCAGTCCAGGGTCCAGGGCCCAGTGCTAAAATGAGCCCCTTCCTTTTACCAAGTCCAAGTGTGGTCAGTTCCTGGTCAGTTCCTGCTATAATTAATCAGCACCAGCTGGGATGGGATGGACAGCAGCTGAGAGTAGCTGAAAGTGGGGGACACTGACAGCTGTGCGTAGGATTGGCTCTGGGTAAAAATTCCCCCATATTTCCAGAACACTTCGTGTAGCATACATACATACATACATTGTGTAGCATACATACATTGTGTAGCATACATACAGTGTGTAGCATACATACATACATACATACATACATTGTGTAGCATACATACATTGTGTAGCATACATACATACATATATTGTGTAGCATAAATACATTGTGTAGCATACATACATACATTGTGTAGCGTACATACAGATTTCTGTTTTCCACTTTTACTCAAAGAAATGTTCGAGAACCTTTAATCTGACAAACAGTATCAAATTGCTGATCATTGTTGGGTTCATAAAATGAAACTTTGCTGCAAATTCCCAGATTTCTTCATGCATAGAATTGAGACTGAAGACAGATCTATACATGTATACAAACATGAATCGGAAAAGAGTTGATCAGAGGGCGATTTTTGTGCGTTTTTGTGTTTGTTCATACAGACATAAGTGTCCCTGAAATTATATAGGCTGTGTCTGTGTTTAAGTCATGAATGTTCAGTCACTAGCAAAGTTTAAAGACTAAAGTAATATCTGCCTGCCTGCCTGCCTGTCTCACTCACTCACTCATCTGCATTTAGCAATGTGCAACATAGACATGTATCATCCAAACTTGTTCAAACACACACACACACACATGGTACACACACTACACACACACACACACAGAGTACAAACACACACTGGTATCCTTTTCATTGGAAATGGTCACTGAAAATACACACAGGTCTTTTTTTTTCTTTCAGCCAGGACAAAATTTCTGCAGCTCGATCAAAACTTCACGCTTTTCTTTAAGAGAACGGGAAAACTCTCTACTGCCACATTGTAGGAAGGTAAAATCTTCTGCCATCTAAGGCAAAAGCTAAACAGACTTCTATGCATTCAGACATCTGCAATTCACTGAGCATCTTTCAGTGAATTCACAATCTGAATGCCACGCAGGAATGGGGACTGGCAGACGCGTTAAAACAAGCTGATGGGTTTAGAAAGACGTTCACAAAATGAAGGAGGAGGAGGACCCCTCTTCTGAGCCAGGCCTCTAACCTCAATGACTTTCTTCGTGAATCAGAAACCTAGCCGACTTTTCTGTCAATACTCTGACCGAGTGAAGAAGGAAACAAGTCAACAACCAAAATTTTCAACAGATTCTCGAGATTCTCCAAATCAGGCATAAAATAAATGCGCAATAAACGAACAACAGTGGATTGTAGCACCTGTATGACAACAACAGACGAATTACGATTTCATTTCAGGTTTCGCTATCACTGTGGCAGCCATTATGCAACCCTGTCACTTTTTTTTTTATTCACTGGTGGCAAATGTATAAATCTCCACAGAAAATTTTTTGTTGTTGAAAGTTTTCAGTATAATGCACCCTGAATATGAAAACCACCCGACCTGTATAACTCGGAGAGACTTTAAAACAAAACAAAACATTCTGAGAGATTTTTTTTTTTAACAACCTGCAGACCCTGAGCTTTTGTTTACCTTCGGCCTCCATCCTCGTTGGAATGATCTGAGACAGGAATAACGTGACATCGCAATACATGACCTCTCTCTGACACTTGCTGAAGCTTTCTTCACTGAGACGACAGTGAACAGAATACCCCCAACATAACACTAGTGTTGACCCTGCTCTACCCACCCTCAACCCCTCCCTCCCCCAACCCCCCACCCTTTTACTTTTGTTTTTTGTTTTTCTTTTTCATCCAAAACCTGCAGCTCACAAGGAATACTATCTAGGAGGATACTTCCTGCAAATGTCTGATCTGTTCTACACTACTTCTTCTGGCCATCACTGCAGCTACTTGCTAAAAACTGAAGCTCACAACAAACAAACCAACAAAAGATAGTTCTTACAAACGTCTTTTTTTTTTAATCAAATCCAAGGACACATTTCCTTACAAACGCCTGCTTTTATCAAATCAAAGGACACATTTCCTTACAAACGTCTGCTTTTATCAAATCAAAGGACATATTTCCTTACAAACGTCTGCTTTTATCAAAACCAAAGACATAATTTCCTTGCGAACGTCCTTTTCAAAACCAAGAACACATTTTCTTGCAAAATGGTCTTTACAAAACCCAAAAAACACCCAACAACATCATTTCTGGTAAACTGTTGTGGCAAAACGCCTCCACGCTTGTAACTCGGCGCACCACCGCCATCTTGTTTAACAACTCATCCAGCAACAACAACAACTACTACTCTATTTATCCACCTGCTGCTGTTCCTGCTGCTGTTGTTCTTTCTGCTGCTGCTGCTGCTGCTGCTTTAGCTTCTCTGTGGGGATGCCGTGCAGGTGGAAGTGTTTGGGATGCTTGACCACCACCACGGGACAGGCGCAGTGGTGGACGAGGAAGTCGCCCACAGAGCCCATCAGCGTCCTGCGCACCGTCCCCAGCCCCCGCGACCCCACCACCACCAGGTGCGCCCCCTGACTCTCCCGCAGGATGCCCTCCCCTGGCCGCGCCGAGGCCACGCTCTTCACCTTGCCTCCCAGCTGCACGCACACACACACACAGGGCACACATGATCATACGCACACACACACAGGGCACACATGATCATATGCACATGCACACGGGGCACACATGATCATATGCACACGCACACATACAGGTCACACATGATCGTACGCACACACACACATACAGGTCACACACACATGATCGCACACAGCACACACACACAGGTCACACACACATACACGCACAGGTCACACACACGCGCAGCATGCACGCACACAGGCACGCACACATACAGGTCACACAGTGCAGTGGGGTGGTGTATGCATGGGGTGAGGTGGAGTAGAGTGGAAAGGAGTGAAGTGGAAAAAAGTGAAATGGAGTGGAAAGAAAAGTTGAGTGGGAGTGGAAAGGAGTGGAGTGAAAAGGAATGGAAAGGAGTTGAGTGGAAAGGAATGGATCGGCAAGGAGTGGAGTGGAAAGAAGTGAAGTTGAGTGGAAAGGAGCAGAATGGAAAGGTGTGGAAAGGAGTGGAGTGGAGTGGAAAGGAGTGGATCGGCATGGAGTGGAGTGGAAAGAAGTGAAGTTGAGTGGAAAGGAGCGGAATAGAAAGGTGTGGAACGGAAAGGAGTGGAGTGGAAAGGAGTTGAGTGGATCGGAATGGAAAAGAATGGAGTGGAAAAAGGTAGAGTGGGTGGGATGTGGTGTGATGTGTGGAGTTTTGTGGTTTGTTGATTTGTATTGCGCTCTGATTTGTCTTTGCAAGACATAGCGCTATATACGTTCCATTTATTATTATTATTATTATTATTGCATTATTTTGTACACTACTTTCAGTCACAGAAGGCTCCTCTGCAAGAACTTCAGGACGTTCTCTCTCTGAGTTGAGCATGAATGCTTTCAAGAATGACAAGTCCTGAATAACACAGATACAACAACGCAGAACAAGAAACAGGATAGCCTGGTAGTTAGAGTGATGCATTCATGATCTGCTGACCCGGGTTTGAATCTCGTTCAAGAGGCTTTTTTCTCTAGAGTTAACTTCAGCGCTGACTCCACTCTCCCCAAAAAGTCCTTTGGATGAGACTATAAGCAGAGGTCCCGTGTGCGAACATCTTGATTGCACGTTAAAACCCATTCCACTTTTTGGAAGAGTAGGCCATTGTTGCCTGTGGGAACGGATGACAAAATTGACAAAACTGCACACACAGGAGGACCGATGTAAAAAAAAAGCACACGAGTGCTTATTCCATTATCCTCGAAATAAAAGAATGAAAAGAAAGAACAAGAAGCAGAAGGCAACAAATGGCAGAACCACATGGTATACTCACTCCCACACTCTTTAGCTTGCGGCCGAATTTCTCCAGGTCTCTTTTGATGCGCTCCTTCTCCTCTTCCAGCATATTCATCAACACTGCCCTGTCGAAGACGTACACCGCTGCACACACACACACACACACACACACACACGTGCTCCATCATCATCTTCAGTTACTTAGTCCTTGTTTTCAGACCTCTAGCTTACTGTCGATAGGACGGTATAGCCGAGTGGTTAAGACCGTTCCATTACATTCCCTTCAATGAGCCCAAGAAGTCGTGGGTTCAAATCTCAGCAGCGTCTGGTGAATGAAGGATAGGGACTTTTTCTTTTTTTTTTTAACGATCTTTCAGGTCAACTTCAAGTGTAGACCTGTCAGTGCCTTAATTCCCTTTGTGTACATATGCATGCAGAAGATTAAATATATTTTATTATAATGCATGTTAAAGACCCCGTAATTCAAGTCAGCGTTGGGTGGGCTGCAGAAACATGAACGTACCCAGCATGTGGTCGCACACACTGGTGAACCATGACAGTCTCTAGCCGAGGAACTGCCGGGGAGTGGAGCAATCTACGAGTGCACACTGTGGGTAGTCTCTACTTTTTATTTTCTTCTTATTACTATTTTTACTATTTTTATTTCTGGTAGTAGTAGTGTCATTATTATTATCGTTATTATTGTCATTATCATTATTATTATTATTGTTGTTAAGATTTATTATTATATTTCCACTATTACTATTGTCATCAATATTACTATTATCATTATCATCATTTTAATTTGTATTTCTTGATTAAAGTCTATTAGTATTACCAGTAGATCCATGAAATATTCTTTTGCCACACACACACATATTAATGATATTGTCTATGCTTGCGTGACTGCACACAAATCAGGGACATGGTATGCACACATGTGGACATACATGTATACACCCACCTACCTGTACACACACACAAAACATACAACCCCCCTCTGCCCCCCCCCCCCCCCCCACACACACTCACACATCTGTGCACACAAACAACCCCCTCTGCCCCCCCCCCCTCACCCTGTCCCTCCCCCACCACCCACATACACTGTACACTACTAGCTTGACTGCAACAGATCTAGGACAAGAAAAAGAAGAAGGAGTCATAGTGACGACGACTACAGACTAGATCTCTTTCCTCAACACACACGAGCTCCGTAGGAGTGCATAAAGGAGAGAGCAGATCAAGTTATTCTATCTCAGACCCCGCTTATATTATCTTTGTTGTTGTTGTTGTTGTTCCTCAGCTTTTTGTGTGTATACATTATGTAAAAAGGTAAAAGTGTCCCATAACCTATGTGGTCGTAGGGGAGCGAGGTGTCAGAGACCTCACTTCTCTAGGGGCCAGCATATTGAGGGCGGCGCCCATCTCCTCTCCCTCGCTGCTTTACCTTCCCTGACCCTAAAGCAGGCAGGTACCTATTTACAGCTGGGTGAACTGGGGGACTGTGCTCAAGCCAAGGCGCGCAAGCGGTCACCCATCCAAGTGGTAACCACGCTCACGCTGCTTAACTTGGCTGGGGGAAAGCGAGTGCTCCGACCACTGAGCTGTGCGTGCGTGCCTACATTACAGGCCACTGTTTTTGCCCACCACTACGGTAGACGCATTCACACATTTGGGGATTCATATGTCTAGACATGACACCAGTGTATACAATGCATTAAAAAAACAACATCTGTCATCCATTCCTACTGGCCTGACTAGCCTACTTTCCTAAAAGGCGGAACAGGTTTTAACATACATGTGCACAAGATGTTCTGTGTGCATTCACATTCACACATAGGGCCTCAGTTCACAGCGTTATGTGTAGGACTTTGGGGGACAGTGGAGTCAGTGCTGATGTTGGAAATCTTCTGTTGAATGGGCGTGTGTGTGTGTGTGTGTGTGTGTGTGTGTGTGTGTGTGTGTGTGTGTGTGTGTGTGTGTGTGTGAGTGAGTGTGTGTGCTTACATGCATGCATGTGTGCTTGCATTCATGCATGTACATGCATGTGTGTGAGGACTGTTGCTGCGGTGGTTAATTAATTGTGCACAGTTGACTGTAATTGTAAGTAAGGGCTTTAGCTTACAGTTAGACCACCGCGAAGAGTGCAGCATGTCATTCGTTGAGAGAGAGACTCAGAGAGACAGAGACAGACTCAGAGAGACAGAGACACAGAGAGTGTGTTGTTGTCGCTTCGATTTTACGTCTGTTCTCTCAAACTAAAGTGATATTAGAAGAGAGTGTGTGTGTGTATGCACGTGCATGTGTGTGTGTGTGTGTGTCTCTGTGTGTGTGTGTGTCTTCGTGGTTGTGTGTGTGTGTGTGTGTGTGTGTGTAGTGTTGTTGTGTGTGTGTGTGTGTGGTGTGGGGGTGCTGCTATCAACTATAAAACTAAAGGCCTTAGCTTACAGTTGGACCAGTGTGAAGAGTGCAGCATGTCATTCAGAGTGTGTGTGTGTGTGTGTGGTTTATTTATTTTATTCTTTTATATTGAGGATAATTGAATAAGCACTTATTGCTTTTTTACATCCAGTCCCTGTGTGTGAGTGTGAGTGTGTGTGAGTGTGTGTGTGTGTGTGTACGTGTGTGTGTGTGTGTACATACATGTGTGTGTGTATACGTGTGTGTGTGTGTGTATGTGTGTGTGTGTGTGTGGACTCTTGCTGTTTTAAACTACAAAACTAAGGGCTTACACTTACAGTTGGACCAGCGTGAAGAGTGGAGCATGTCATTCAGCTGGGGCACGTGGACCATGGTCACCTTGTGGTTGGGTTTGTGCAGGTTTTCTTTGTACCCTGCAACAGCACACAGCAGCCAGGCGTCAGGCTGAAGTTTATGGCACATACAAAAAACAAAGGTAAAGCCTAAAGGTGTCCCTAACCTATGAAATTGTACCTTTTTTTGTTTGTAGGGAAGCGAGGCGTCAGAGACCTCAGCTTCTCTTTGGGCCAGCATATTGAGGGCGGCACCCATCTCCTCTCCCTCGCTGCTTTACCTTCCCTGACCCTAAAGAGGGCAGGTACCCATTTACAGCTGGGTGAAATGGGGGACTGTACTGAAGCCAAGGCATGCAAATGGTCACCCATCCAAGTGGTAATCATGCTCGATGCTGCTTAACCTTGGCTGGGGGAAAGTGAGTGCTCTGACCGCTGAGCTATCCCGTCCCCTTAAGGCACATACATACATATATATCATATATGACGCTCCACAACATATGTCGCATTGCACCAGATGTCAATATAATGACATATTGATAATCTGCAATAAAAGGGCCGGCTATCAATACAAAACCCAATTGAAAATTGGACAATTCTATGAAAAGTTATTACAAATTGAAATGATACACCGCAGGACATGACGAAATGAGAAATGTGCAAGTTTAGCATTTTTTATTTAAATCTATTTATTCATTCTTTTATTTTGAGAATAATAGAATAAGCGCTCATGTGCTTTTTTTCATCCAGTCCCCGTGTGTATGCAGTTTTGTCAATTCTGTCATCTGTTCCCACCAGCACACAATGGCCTACTCTTCCGAAAAGAGGAACGGGTTTTAACGCGAGCACAAGATTTCTTTGTGGGTTCACGCACGGCACCTCGGTTTATAGTCTCATCTGAAAGACTTTTGGGGGTAGTGGAGTCGACCCTGATGTTAACTCAAGAGGAAAAATCCTCTTGAACGAGATTCGAACCCAGATCAGCAGATCACGAATGCATCACTCTAACCACCAGGCTATCCCATTCCCCGATCATAATAGGTGGCCAGAATGAGGGCTTGAACATTTTAATATAAATTTACACATTTAAAAGCAAAAGGAAACAAAATTATGCCTTGATATTTCATGACAAGGTAGAAAAATGGTTTAATTTTTATACACCAATCAAAGTCTGGAATCGACAACCTGACCACCAGAGGAAAAGTGGACCTGGTGCTAGGCGACTCATTTCATGGAGGAGCGTCACATGATAATTTATTATATATGAAATCTGTGTCATGACCAATATAATACACCTCTACATAATACATTTCTGTACCCAAAAACTATCAATGTATGATGATGGCTAAAATCGAATGATAAGTCTTCAAGACTCATGGCATCATGCAAGCAAGAACAATAATGAATTAATGACATTTTTTATTAATTAGTGTGTGTATACATTTAACTTGTAAAAAAAAAAACCCAATCCAATTAATTGTAACTGGCTGATTGTGAATGAGTAGGATGAATGAAAGCGCTGTTTTGTTGCAAGATAGAGTGCTATATAAATTCCATGTATATTATTATTATTATTATTATTATTATACTATCTCCATAATCTGTGCAATCTGTGTGACCATGAGTAAATCTAAACTACTTAACATAATGCCAACCAGATTCCACGTTTACATACATGTCAGAAATCATGCACACCCCTGATGTCTATAGACCCTTTATGCTAGCCTTTATTTTTTCTTATTTTTTCTTGAGGGGGGGGGGGGGGGGGAGGAGGGAATGTGTTTGTCTAGATTTACTAGTAGATCACGCAATATGCCCCAGTTGTGCTGTTCTCAAATTACACCTTAGAGAGGAGGAATGAATTACAGGCTCATACAACTTTTGTTGTTGCTGTTGGTGGTGGTGGTGGTGGCTCCAAGGTTCACAAATGGTGACGCTTTCGCATACGCGACCTTTTTGGGGGGCCACCTTTAAAGTAGGAGACGGGATAGCTCAGTGGTCGGAGCACTCGCTTTCCCCCAGCCAAGTTAAGCAGCGTCGAGCGTGGTTACCACTTGGATGGGTGACCGTTTGCTTGCGCACCTTGGCTTCATTACAGTCCCCCAGTTCACCCAGCTGTAAATGGGTACCTGCCCTCTTTAGGGTCAGGGAAGGTAAAGCAGCGAGGGAGAGGAGATGGGTGCCGCCCTTAATATTCTGGCCCTAAGAGAAGTGAGGTCTCTGACGCCTCGCTCCCCTACGACCTTATACAAGTTATAGGTTATGGGACACCTTGACCTTTTTACCTTTAAGGTAGCCACATTCCGACTTCAGGGATGATGTCTTAGAAACATGACAGCAATGCATGCTGTTCTGTTGGTTTTTTAAATATATTTTTTGTCATATCCAATATCCATTTCTTACCAGTATGAATGGCCTACTCTTCTAAAAGGCAGAACGGGCTTTAACGTGTTACGTGCAAAATATTCAGCGGGACATCAGTCTGTTCATAGTGTCATCCTGTAGCACTTTCAGGGCTGGGAAGCAGAGTCTGTACTGATGTTAACTCCTGGGGGAAAATCTCCTTGAATTAAACAAGTGTCTTAGTTGTGGCTCAAACTCAGGTCATTTCTTTATTTTACTTTATTTATAAATACTTTTTTATTTCAAGGATAATGGAATAAGCACTCATGTGCTTTTTTTACATCCAGTCCCTGTGTGTATGCAGTTTTGTCAATTTTGTCATCCTGTTCCCACAGGCATACAATGGCCTACTCTTCCGAAAAGCGGAACGGGTTTTAACGTGTATGCAAGATGTTGTGTGTGCGTTTGCACACGGGGCCTCGGTTTACAGTCTCATTCAAAGGACTTTTGGGGGGAGAGTGGAGTCGGCACTGATGTTAACTCCAGAGGAAAAATCCTCTTGAACGAGAATCAAACCCGGGTCAGCAGATCATGAGTACATCACTGTAACCACCAGGCTAGAGTATCCCGTCTCCCAGATCAAACTCAAGCCATTAGATCACAAGTTCAATGCTCTACCCACTCAGCTATTCCACCCTTCATTTAGAAAATAATGTTAAACATACAGCTACCATAAAAAGTGACAATAATAAAATTCAAGTGATTTGCAGAGCACTCTCCATCCCAATTACTGGGGGGGGGGGGGGGGGGGGGGGGGGGTGTGATGACAGAATTGATTGATGCAGTACAGGAGGGGGGGGAGGAAGAAGACTAGTAAGTGGTATATTAAACAACATAGTTTCAATAATGATATGTAATTGACACACACACACACTCACACGTATACAGTATACACACACACATGCACACACACACATGAACAATCCCACACACCCACACATACATTGACACTCTCTGAGTCTCTCTCTCTCTCTCTCCCCCCTCTCTGGCCTAATCAATAAATATTTGTCACTGTCACTGTGTCAGTCTGGTGAGTCTCTCTCTCTCTCTCTCTCTCTCTCTCTCTCTCTCTCTCTCTCTCTCTCTCTCTCTCTCTCTCTCTTCTGAGATTCTCTCTCTCTCACACACACACTCACAGTCAAACAGTACACACATACACACAGTGACTCACAGTCAAACAGTACACACACACGTATACACACAGTAACACACTATAGTATACACACAACACACATCACTACAGTACACACACACACATTTCACACAGTACATACACACACACACTCACGTAAACACAGTTACCACACACACACACATTCACACAGTACACAACACACACATGCACACAGTACATACACACACTCACACAGTATAATATATATACACACACATTCACACATTCACGCACGCACGCACCACACACACACACACACACACACACACAACACACACACACACACAGTATCAGGTTACAGGGACCATTCCAGCCAAAAACAAAAAATGTAATGTTGACTTCAGTGTTATTAACCGAGTCAATTTTATTAATTTTTAATCTATATATTTATTCTTTTACTTCAAGGATAATGGAATAAGCACTCATGTGCTTTTTTTTTACATCCAGTCCCCACGTGTATGCAGTTTTGTCAATTTTGTCTTCCGTTCCCATCAGCACACAATGGCCTATTCATCCGAAAAGCGGAACGAGTTTTAACATTTGCGTTCACACACGGGACCTCGGTTTATAGTCTCATCCGATGGACTTTTGGAGGGGAGTAGAGTCGGCACTGATGTTAACTCCAGAGGGAAAATCCTCTTGAATGAAAGGTGTGTGCGATTCAATTAACAAACTCACTAAGCCACAGAACAGCCACCAGCTGTTACATACTGCAACAACACTGAATGCTTTTAAAATCCTGAATAAAATATATTTTAAAAAGTCATGAATATAATTTTACAATTTGTCAACCAAAAAAAAAAAAAACCAAGAAAAGGATAAATCCACAACAACAAAAATAATGATGAACCCATGAAACAACAGGTGTCTCATTTTCACTTTCATACTGGGCACTCTAATTTCAGAAGCAAGAATTATTTCCCTGTTGTTCATCCTGTGTGGACTGAGACTGTGTGTGTGTGTGTGTGTGTGTGTGTGTGTGTGTGTGTGTGTGTGTGTGTGTGTGTGTGTGGGTATCTGTGAGTGTGTGTTGTGAGTGTGTGTGTGTATCTGTGAGTGTGTGTGTGTATCTGTGAGTGTGTGTGTATGTTGTGTGTGTGTGTGTGTGTGTGTGTGTGGTCTGTGTGTGTGTGTGTGTGTGAGTGTGTGTCTGTGTGTGTGTGTGTGTCTGTGTGTCTGTGTGTTGTCTGTGTGTATGTATCTGTGAGTGTCTGTTGTGTGTGTGTTGTGAGTGTGTGCGTGTGTATTGTGTGTCTGTGCATGGCACTATGTGTGTGTCTGTGTATATGTGGGTGTTAGGGAGGGGAGGGGGGAAGGGGGGGGTGATGAAACAAAATGACAGCTTGCTGATTATCTGTTTCTGTACAGTCAGCTGTATTGTGTATGTTGAGTAGTGTGTGTAAGTGTGTGTGTGTGTGTGTGTGTGTGTGTGTGTGTGTGTGTGTGTGTGTGTGTGTTGTTGTTGTTGTTGTGTGTGTGGTTGTTTGGTGGTGGTGGTGGGTGGGTGGTGATAATGTTCTTGGTGGTGGTGGTGGTGGTGGTGGTGGTGTGTGGTGGTGGTGGTGGTGGTGTCTTGTGTTGGTGTGTGTGTGTGTGTGTGTGTGTGTGTGTGTGTGTGTGTGTGTGTGTGTGTGTGTGTGTCACTGTGTGTGTGTGTGTGTGTCACTGTGTGTGTGTACTGTGCAGTATTGTAAAATTACATTGCAGATCTTCAGACACTAAAAAGTTTCCACACTCAAACTCAAAGACATACTTGAAAACACGCAGGCATGCACACATGCGTGCACACACACACATAATGATTTTTCTTTGGAGTTAGTTTTATTATTACCGGTTATGGTAATAATGTAGAACTTAGATAATAATAATATTGATCAAGTTGGTTTTTTGTTCCTAGATAGATGGCTTGATGAAAAAAGCAAATGCACAGCTTATTCAATGTACCATCTGGAAATAAAACATTGACTTGACACACACACCAACAACAATCCACTCTTAGTGCAGCCAAAAGTGCCCAATGCCAATGTTCCCTAAACTAAATAACACACAACAACAACAACAGCAACAATCCACTCTTTGCCAGCATGCCAGCCTTCCTTTAACTGAATAACACACACACACACACACACACACACACACACATACACACACAACAACACACACACACACAACACACACAACAACAACACACACTCTTTGGGCTTGGAAAAGCACCTCATGCCAATGTTCATTTTTTAAACTGATCTTACACACACACAATTTGTCTAATATCACTTGAGTGAACAGACCTAAAATCCAAGCAGCAACCAGCACCACACCACACACCAATCCACTCTTAGCCTAGCAGACTGCGCACAGTGAAAAGCTCCCCATGCCAACTAGGTCTAAACGTTCATGTTGTCTGGCTCTTTCTTCTTAGGCCTGTGCATGCATAGATCTAGAAAAGAACTACACATGTCTGGGTCAATAACCTAGCCTACAAGCCAAGCACGAAACGATGGGAGTAGGTCTACTGTAGCCTAGCCTACAAGAACAGAGACTGAAAGAGAGAAAAGAGAACGGTGTGTGGTGTGTGTGTGTGCGTGTGAGCGCGCCTATCAGCCTGCTTTCCGGCACCGCTACATGTGTGTGTGAGTGTGTGCGCGCGCGCGTACACACACATGCACGCGCTCAATAGATGCACACGCGCATAAGTATGTGCATGCCCGTGTGCGTGCGCGCGCGCGTGCTTGTGTGAGTGTGTGTGTGCGCGCGCAGTTAAAACTACAACCTGCTGTGCACCCCCATCCATCTCATCTGCGGTAGGCCCTAGGCTAAGCTGCCTTTAGCCTGATTTTTTTTCTCCCACCCAACACATACCTGTTGCTATCAGTTCCAACAGTTTAGTTGCAATATGGATTATTGTAGATTCAGCAGCCAACGACTAGATCAATTGACTGGTTTATGCAATGCATGTGCGAAGCTCACAGTATGCTAAACTCAGTGTGCAAAATTTAAAGAAAAAATTGATAATAGGCCTGATAATAATATCAACTTACATATCAGAGCATACTCCGAATGTTCGCTTCCATCATAAGCGATCAAAACATTGAAAGTGTCTCCTTTCGGGTCTGCCATCGTTGAGCTGGTGCTAGACTTTGCACAGACACTGAACACTCAAATGCTGCACAGATTCTGTGGTGCACAATCGCGCGGAAAAGCCTGTGGCCAGTGTAAGCCCTTGCCTAGTGACTGTGTAAAATTGCAGCAGTCTTTCCTCTCCGTTTGCTGTTGTCGAATTGCTGTGTAGCGTGCTCCTTGTTGACAAGCCTGTGTTGCACGATATCTAGCCTATACCAGTTGGGATGGTTGTTGGAGAGGGGTGGGGGGGTTACTCCATTTATATATAGCGTGGCTTGTAGGCCTAGCTTTCGCTCAATAGTTTTTTCCCCCTTGTGACACCCTGACACACATCTGGTTTGGTTTGAGATTGCATCCTCCGACTTGAAAAAAGGTGCTGTGCAAGTCTGTCACAAACACACGCACACACACAGAGCAGACGCATGTCGATCGATTTTCTTTTCCAATGACACTACACTACACTACACTACAATGGGACATTTTCCCCTGGAGTTAACATCAGTGCTCACTCCACATCCCCCAAAAGTCTTTCCTAAGAGACTATAACCCGAGGTCCCGTGTGTGAACGCGTGCCGAACATCTTGCGAACACGTAAATAACCTGTTCCGCTTTTCAGACGAGTAGGCCGTTATGAGCCGTGGAAACGGATGACAAAATTTACAAAAACTGCACACAAACAAGTCAAGTCATTTTTTTTCTTTCCAGATGGTACGTTGAATAAGCAATGCATTTGCTTTTTTTCTTCAAGCCATCAAATGGGGACTGGATGTACTAAAGCAGATGATCACTTATTCCATTATCCTCGAAATAAAAGAATAAATGGGTAGCATAAGAAAATTAAAATACACTACACCAGTCCCTTAACCAATAGTGGTCTTGGGAGGAGGAAGTGGGGGGGGGGGGGGGGGTGTTCTGATGAGAACACCAGCTTTCCCTAACTGCAGTGATCATGTGCCAATGCCCGGGTCTTAGCAAAGCTCTGTGGAGTTCATTCAGTGATGTTGTCCGCCCATTTTGTTCTCTGTCTGCTCCTTTTTCTTCTTGCAAGATGACCTTTGACAGGTTGTCCATCCTTGTTATGTAGCTGTGGGCCTACCACTTCAGTTTTTGTTCTTCTTGGACATTGTCAGAAAGTCTTCAGAGAGGCCTATGATCTTTCGAATGTTTCGGAATTCCTCGTTCATCACATGGTCCAGAAAGGAGATGCAAAGCATTTTTTTTCTGAAGCATTGCGTTTCCACTGCTTGACTTGTTCTCTGCAGGCCTACAGTTAGAGTCCAGGACTCAAGTGAGGACTGGAAGACCAACAGTGAATGTTCAATCTCCACCAAGATCATAGTCAGCAGGAACCCAAAAACAGCAACTTCGGACAATAAGCAAATTCAAGTACCTAGGTTCAGGCCAGGTCTGTTGTTAAATTTAAGGAAACCAATTCCTCCTCGGCCATGTAGACTGCTTGTGGGTGGTGAGTACTGACCTCCATGTTCCTTCTGCCAAAATGGCTGACCTGCGTGCAAGACTCAACCGCCTGAGCTATTTCTGCTCCTTGTGAACTGACTCAAAGTTTATTTCTTTTCTTTCTTTCTGACATGTTCATAAAATGGATGGTGCAGTCTCTGCCATGAAGGCAGCAGTACTATACAGGTTCTGGAAGCCATCATCATGGAACTCGTTGACCACTGGGGTGGGGTCAGTCCAGATCCTCTTTTGGAGTGCCTCATGTAGTGGACAGGGCTGCAGCAGCTTATATCCTGTATTCTGGCTGCCAGTCTTTGCAAAGACAATGATCTGTATGACCTCTATGGAGTCTGTATTACGATGATTAAAGTGGCTGTGGCCTGTCCTGATCCTGACGATACAGACCTGCTCCTGCTGCATCAGCAGGAAATGGGGATCTTGGCCTATTGTTGCTGCATCTCTTTGCTTCTGCTGCTTGACCTTGATGATGAAGACCTTGATGATGATAACTGGGAGAGCTACCCACCTGCTCTTGCCTTGTGCCTGCCAAGCTTGGTGCAATGGAAGGAGAGCCAGAGAAGAATTCTCTTTCGTTCCTGCCGAGGGAGGCAAGAATGGAGGACAGGTTGTTCACCTCACCTTCCCCTATCCCACAGACCCGTGCACTGTGGGGGCACCAATGAAGATTTTGCAACCACATTCCTCCCCCCCCCCCCCCCCCCCCCCCCCCCTCCCTGTCCTCTGCTTTTCATAGCAATTCATTCCTCGTTCCACTCAAGGCTAGTCCACGAGTCGTTCAGGTCAGTATATTTGCTGGACTATAAGGCCTGCAGGATGGACAAGGGGATGGGGGTGGGGAGTTAAGGAGACCACTCTGTCAATTATTATTATTTTATGGTCTGACCATGATGTGGACTGCTCCTGTTTTCATGGCTTCTGTCTTAGCTTTGTAGTTCGAGGAAAAGAGGCCTGTAGCGAGGCTAAACCTATTTTCCCTGCTCTCAAAGTAGCGAGACAGTTTCCTTCCCCTCCATTTTAACCTGTATCATCAACATCAGCAGAGCACATCACAGTAAACTTGGGGCCACGAGCCTTTTGGATAGTGAAGGTGGTCGTGTTTGTGTGAGACCATTAATGTAATAGGACTAGTGGTGGGTCTTTTGGTCCAACACCAGGGATTCTATACTGAATGAGAGCAGTAGCCTCCTCACCACACACACACACACACACACACACGAGGGTTCGAATCCCGTTCAAGGGTATATTTTGCCCCTGAAGTTAACATCAGCAGGGACCCCACCCCCCCCCCCCCCCCCCCCTTAAAAAAAGGTCCTTTAGGTAATCCCATAAACCGAGGTCCCGTGTGCGAAGGCACACAGAATATCTTGCGCACAGGTGAAAACTTGTTTTGCTTTTTGAAAGAGTAGGCCGCTGTGTGCCAGTGGGAACGGATGACAAAATTGACAAAATCGCATGTACACGGCTACAAGAAAGTTGTGGGT
>CM054146.1:62443120-62533120 GCA_028751875.1 Rapana venosa
TGCTTATTCAATGTACCATCTGGAAATAAAAGTTTTACTTTACTTTACTTGACTTAACTTCACACGCGCACACACACACACACACACACACAGCACTATTAGGCAAGAATGTGTATTGAAGTTACTAGGTCGGAAATAAGTGTGTCTTGAGGCTGTATTTGAAAGTATCCAAATGTAGGCTTTCGGCGAAATGGGAGAGGGAGGTTATTCCAAACTTATGTAACAATGATAATAGTTTGTCTTTTATGTGTCACACACTTATGTAGGCATAAGCTTTTATGAATAATGATTGCTGTAACTGTTCATTCATTCATTCATTAATTATGTGCAGTAACTTATTGCAACATGTGTGGGTCAGTATATGAATGGGTTGTTTTTTTTAAATCTAGATCTACAGGCTATAGGCCTACAGGCCAGCAGTTATCCATTTGATTATGAGAGTTATGTTATCTTTTTGTTTGTACTTATTATTCGTTTACATGGCCCAGGCCAAAAGTTTTGTTAGGAATTGATGTAAGCTAAGTGTTAATAATAATGATGATGATGACAATACAATTTAATAATGATGATAATATACTACTACTACTACTACTACTACTACTACTACTACTTCTACTACTACTACTACTACTACTACTACTGGTGGTGATGGTGGTGGTCAGGATGGTGATGATGATGACATGGCTGACCTGTGTGTTGGGATATGCCCTCAACATGTTTGTCCCCACCATCCCCACCTGTACCTAGGGTATGTCTTTCACTTCTGTCCCCACCTATGAAGGGGCAGGTGTTTTCAAACTGGAATTGAATGGAGATATAGAAGAATCACGTCTGGCAAAGCATTCCAGACAGAAGGGGCTGAATATGAAAAGGGACGCTGGCCGAAAGATTCAGTGTTTGTTGGGGGTATTTGGAAGAGACGTTGTCCTTTAGGTAGGTATGGCTGAACCGTCCCAGTAACATAATGTGGAGATACACTTATGACCGAGTTACAAAGCGCATACTGGCGATTTTACACTGAATACGATTAGAAATAGGCAACCAGTGGAGTGAGGAGAGAATTATTGGGGGTGATGATAATTATAAGACGTGTCTAGGGCTAAGGCCTAGATTAAACTGACGTTCTGCTTTTTAAATGCTGAGATTGTCTTCTTCAGCCATGGCAAATTCTTAGTAACAACAACTCCCACACTCCTTTAGAGGAGAAAAACAAAAATGCTCAGAAGGCGGAGAATGGCTGCCTATAGTTATGGCAATGCAAAATGCTTGTACGGTGCGGGTGCTATTTTCCGGTGCGTGTTTAAGATCTCAGCGTATTTTCCAGATGGGATAAGTCAGTCAGAATGCATGATTCTGGTTAACTCCCAAGATGGTTAGATGGAGAAAGTGAGTGCAACAACAACAGTAGCAGCAATAACAACAACAACAACAATCGCTTATATGTTTATTTACTCCAATTATGTCAGGTCATGTGTCACTAGCCTCTCCGAGTTCATTTCATATTAATGTTCTTGTCACGCCTGTCATGAAGTTGTTGAGGTAGGCCTACTTTACTTAATCTGTTGGGCATGTTACAGAATTCCTCCAAATAAACATACCGACATTGTCTCATTACCGTCACACACACACACACACACACACACACACACACACATGCACGTATACACACACACCCCAACCACACATGCACGTACACACAACACACACGAGCAGGTAGACAGCAACACGCACAATGATGACAGACAGCACAACAGAAAGACGACAGGAGCGAGCGAGGAGCGAGCGAGAGAGAGAGAGAGAGAGAGAGAGAATAACTAAAGGAAAAGAGAGAGATTTTTAATTCATTCTTTTATATCCAGAATAATGGAATGAGAGAGAGAGAGAGAGAAGAGACAATTAGGGGATAATGAATAAGCAACAGTGAGAGAGAGAGAGAGAGAGAGAGAGAGAGAGAGAGAGAGAGAGAGAGAGAGAGAGAGAGAGAGAGAGAGAAACAGAAAAGAAAAGAAAAATTAAAGAATAAGAAAAAACATAAAGCATCATGTAGCCTTAGTAGCACTGACTGAATTTCTTCTTAATGATGGCAGAACTTGGGGGGGGGGGATGTGGGGGGTCCTCACAAGTCATTGGGACTCTATTATGCAAGTCTTGAACATGTGAGTAACCCATCTCCAGCCATAAACGACCAGAGGTCAGCTAGCCCTGCTGACCACAGACAGACAGACTAGACAGGGCAGGCTGACCCGTCCTTTATTGCGTCCACGGTCTGACCTATACATTATAGGTGTGTGACAAGTCACGTCTACACACACGGGCATTGACTTGCCGAGAAGACACTGACATTCTTCCCCTGTTTTCTTCTCTTTTCTTTTTCTTTGTCGTGGAATGCTGGAGAGGTAGCGATGCCTGTGGTGTCGTTAACGGCTTTTCTGTCTCAAGTGGTCAAGTCACGTTTACACAGGCATTGACTGCCAAGAAGATACTGACACTCTCCGGACCGTTTCTTCTTCTTCTTCTTCTTCTTCTTCTTTGTGGAGTGCTGGAGAGATGAGCGATGCCTATGGTGACGTTAACGGGTTTTATTGTCTCAACTGGTAAAAGCTTGCACAGAAATAAGGACGGAGCCCCATGTCTGGAAACCTCATTTGTGGCATGCATTGTACCGTATAATTCGTGTTCACATTTGCAGTGCATCGATCTTAACCTCTCAAGAACCCTGAATGAATATGGATGTGGTTCAGATGACTTCTTCTTCGTCTTTGTTGAACGCTCAGACAGCAACTCATTGTTGTCTGTCATACTTATGAGCAAAAAATTAATACGTCGTGCTGCCATTAAGCTCCTGACAAGTCAGGCCCAGCGCATCCGACTATGGCGTGAGTGAGAATTGTTATTTTTTAAGTCTTTCTGGAAAATAAAGGCAGGAGAATGGACCAAGAAGGCAAACTACAGAAAGGAAGGAGGTGGCCAGAAAAAACCCAACAAACCCCAAAACAAGGCAGAAACAAAGAGAGGGGTAGAAAAAAAAAGGGTATTGCTGGCACAGAATTTCCAGAGCAACATTGTTCTTTCGAGCCAGAAGGCCCATAGAGCCGGAGCTTATCCCGGTTTCTGTAGCGTTAAGCGAACTGATGGTTTTTCACCACCCCTGTGACAGGACGCTAGTCTGTCGCCAGATACTTCCCCAGCAGAGCTGGTACCCACTTGTACACCTGGGTGGAGTGAGGAAAATAGGAGTAAAGTGTCTTTCCCAAGGACACAACACCGAGCCGAGCGGGGATCGAACCCGCGACCTTTGGATCACGAGTTGACCGCCTAAACCACTCGACCACGGTGCCTCCTAGAGCAACATTAACACACTCAAAAAAAGGTAATACAAAGCAGACTTTCCAGACGATGGGAATGCTACTTATTCTGACAGGGCCCCGGCATCCCCAGGGGGAATATAGACACGATTCAGAGAACTAGATATATATACCTTTTGTGTGCCTTCCCCCCACTCTGTTTGTTGTTGTTGATGTTGTTGTTGGGTTGTTCGGGTTTTCTTTTTCGTTCCTTGGCTAGAGCTTTGAGGTTCACCAGTGGTGAGATTTTTGCGTATGCGACCGTACCCCCTCCCCCTTCCCTCCACTCCCTTCCCCTAACCATTAAGGCAGCTGCATTCTGACTTGGGGGCTACAGCTGGCAATTGAGTCTACCACTTTTGCCAGGACAGTCGGGAGGTACCTCCCTGATCTTTCTGATTTTCAACTGTCGTGGGTTCTTTTGACATACACGAGTTCGTAAGTACACGGGTCCGACTGGTTTAGAGTTTCCTCCGAAAGATTTGACATGTAGTTCGATTTTTCCTTCAAAACGGAAAGAAATGGCAAGGGTGGGAATCGAACTCAGAACCTCACGGTTTACTTGTTAGGCAGGTGAACGTCTAAACTGTCCTGCCACCTTCCTTCTCCCATGCTTATAATCATACTGATGCATAATCTTTTTTCTTTCAGTAAACCTATCCCTTCATGATGTTCATGATGTTGATCATGTTCATCATGAAGGATCAGTCAGCACATTGGTGGCAGAACGATCACAAACCTCCGCTTCGCAGATGACATTGATGGAATAGCAGGATCAGAAAAAAGAGCTTGCCAGCCTAACAGAACACTTGAATAAGGCCTCCAAAACATACAGCATGGAAATCAGAGAAGACCAAACTGATGACTTATAACACCAACGGCATTAGCACTGATATCAGGGTTAATGACCAGAAGCTGGAAACAGTTCAAAGCTTCAAGTACCTGGGAGCCATTGTATCAGACCAGGGATCCAAGCCAGAAGTAGTATGCAGGACTGCACAGACAATAACAGCTTTGTCAAAACTAAACACCATCTGGAGAGATAAAAATATCTCACTTATCTCCAAGATCAGACTAATGCGCTCCCTTGTCATATCCATATTTCTATATGCTGTGATCATGGACCCTGACTGCAGATTTGGAGAGAAGAGTACAGGCGGTGGAGATGAGATGCTTTCGGAGACTCCTTGGCATCTCCTACAAAGACCACATAAGCAACGAAAGCGTGCATAACAGAATCCAGCAAACCATTGGACCCTATGAGAACCTTCTAACGATCGTGAAAAAAACGTAAACTTAAATGGTTGGGATGTCACAAGATCCAAAGGACTTGCAAAGACAGTTTTACAAGGCACTGTCCAGGGAGGAAGAAGAAGAGGCAGACCAAGGAAGAGCTGGGAGGATAACATCAGCGAATGTACAGGCCTAGAACTCAACAAAACCCTGAGAAAGGCAGAACAGAGAGAGGAACGGAGGGAACTGGTTGTTGAGTCTTTGAGGGTGCCCCCACGGTCGTCAGACTACGGGACAGATAGATAGATAGATAGAAACCTATCCCCACCCTTATACCCTCAGTCCCCTAAGCAGTAAAAACAAAAAATAATTTTTTTCAAAAGTCGGTTGGGGGGGGGGGGGGGGGGGGGGGGAGGGGAGAGAAAAAAAATACAAGGGTTGGTTTTACGTGGTAAAAAGCGTCAAACCATATCAACATTTTCGCAAAAAATAATTTTGAGAACGCACACACAGGTGTGCAGCTTGTTTAAGACAACACTGATGGATTTCAGATTGACTTCACAATTCACAATAGTTTATTCCCATGAACTCTTTTAATTAAGCTATAGAGCAACAAAAAGCAGACGTATCAATAAATGAATGACGGGTGTCAAGAGCAAGAGTAAAACACAAGTAACGCATATCTACTTTATGGACGGATTTTCGCTTCGCAGTTGATTTTTTTTTTTACTCGTTAGGGACTGTGAGTCTTGTTAAGGACATCACAGCCCTTTGCGTTGCCCTTCAGTTTCCAAAGGCAGGATGGAATGAATGAAAAGTGCAGCAGGCAGCAAACAAAAGCCTGTTGTTGACAGTCTGCACAGAATGTTTACAGTATCAGTTTTTGTTTGTTGGTTTTTAAATCACACGATGGTTCCCCCCCCCCCCCCCTTTTTTTTTAAAATTATTTTTTTATATGAAGCCACAGGCACATGCTGCATTACACTTGCGGTAACTGACACAGTATAGGCCTATGAACATGTTAGAAAAGTGTAGTTTGGTGTTTGTTACTTCAGTGTGCGTGTACACGCAAGCCCGCACGCACACACACACACACACACACACACACACACACCTTAGTCCTTCGGATGACACTATAAGCTGAGGTCCCGTGTGCGAACGCAAGCAGAACATCTTGCGTACACGTTAAAACCCGTTCGCTTCTCGGAAGAGTAGGCCATTGTGTGCCTGTGGGAAAACGTTTGGATAAACCAATGGTGTTGTTGTTTTTTTAAAAAAAACGCATCAACGGGGATTGGATGTTAAAAAAAAAGAATGGATGCTTATTCCATATCCTCGAAACAGAAGAATATATAGATAAATAAACACACCAACACAAATGCGTTTCTCATAAAACTTTATCTAAAAATCTTTTTCCTTTAAAATCGTTGTATCGGTGTCCAATTGAGAATTTTATTATAATTGCACGAGCATGTGTGGATGTTGCAGTGGCGCATGATGTTTGTGCATGTCTTGTCATGCATTGTTACTATGAGCTGAGCGAGTGTACAAAATAATAATTTTTTTTTATTGCTGCCTCATCTTGTGGTGACGTCCGTCTGCTGTTCCACGTCGCTCATTCAATCACCCGCACGCCACACCAATTTGTTATGTTCATCTCGAGTCGGAGGTCACATGGAAGCCATCATATATCATGGCGCGTGGGCACCAGCAGAGGGGACCTGCAACTATGCTGGGTCACTTTGGTGGCGTTCAGTGGTGCCTGTTCTGAGCTAACATACGCAGGACACCACATACTAAGCCCCCTACTAACGACAGTATTAGCTCAGTCGCGGAGCCAGACTAAGTGAGTTGCCCACCCGAGGTGGCAACCACCACAACGTCCCTCCCCCGTGAACCTCCAACCCCAAAGGCCCTGACACAAACTCACCACAGGCACAGAAGTGTATGGGCAAACCGAATCTGAGGTCACCATGAGAAAAGAGCAACTGGGACCACCAATCAGAGGCAGTTTTTATTTTTTATTTTTTTTATTGCATGATGATCAATGACAATGAGGATGACGTAATTATGCTGCTGTGGAAGTGCATATGCTTTGAGACTACTTGACAGGGTTGTACTCTACGCTTACTATCATAATATATCCCGGCGTCAACCGGGCCCGAGAGATACAGACACCTGCGGTGTTGGTCAGGTAATTTGAGCAACACTCTCAAACTGGCATCCGTTAAGTGGATGAAGCTCGACTGTGTGGTCCCATTCTTCCCACTGAGCCCACAGCACACTCACTCTGGGTAGGAGCCGGCCGGAGTCCGCAAAATCCCTATGACTCTTATGGGAATCGAACCCGCGACCTTCCAGTCCGTAACCCAAGGCGCTAACCACTGCGCAATGGCGGCTGGTGTACAAAATAATTTTTATAACATCGATGGTTTGTGGATTTAAATGTTATTTTGACTCGATCTTTTCTTGTTATTGCTATTACAATTTCTGTCTTCCTATCCATAACTAATCACTATTTTTTCACCTTTCAGACTTTTTAGGTATTTCTTTGGGGGAACGCTGTAGCTGAGTGGTTAAGACCCTTCGACCGTGAAGAGACGTTAACAAACAAAACCAAACACGTGGGAGTGTGGGGAAACCGTCGCATACGCAAACATCTCACCATTGATGAACCTCGGAGCTCTAGCCGAGGAACGAAAATAAAAGTGGGCTATCACATTGATCTCAACTGTCTCCATCACCGCTGTCGTCGGTAGGAGCTCGATCCACACAATGCCACCACCAGGGTTCACCATCTCTCTCTGTCTCTGCTGAGTTCTACCATCTCCTGTAGCCCTCCTCCCAGACCACTGACCTCAGTGATGTTGGCAATGTAGGATGTTGGTGGTCTGCCTCTTTTCTTTCTGCCCTCAACCTTACCTTGGAGAACTGTCGTCATCAGACCGTTTCTCATAATTACACCCCGTGGACAAAGGAAGAAGTTTCTTGAAATAAAAATTCTTGAAACCTTGTCGCTTTGGAGAAATTACTAGTCTCATGAGCTTCACTAGGTTATCTGGTCACAGTTGTTCCTGATCCATGAGACTGCAGATCCAAGCGCTATGGCCAGAATGATGCCATTCCATGAAATTGCTGCCATTATGTGCAAGTTTATACAGTATAGGTGAAGAGTAGGCCTATAAACAGAGAGTCCATATAAACGTCTCAAAACTTGCAGAAAATTTTTGGAATCCAGCTCAGTATTTTTGGGATTCATGCCTCATTTGGTGTGTGTGTGTGATGTGAGTGAGCGAGTGTGTGTTGTGTGCGAGTATGCACACGCATTTACATGTGTATGAGCAAGTGTCTGTGTGTGTGTGCGTGAGAGAGAGAGAACCAGCGAGCAAATGGCCAGAGAGAATTTCAAAGCTTGGATATAATACGACAGATTTTACACAAAAGTTTGAACCAAGACAGTGACAACCCATGCTATCTCTCACACACACACACTCTTCTCGTCTGATATCACTTTGAGTAAACAGACGTAAAATTAAAAACGTAAAAAATCGAATCAACAACACACACATATACCCCCACCCCCCAACACAAACACATACACCCCCCCAACACAAACATATACCCACACCCCCCAACACAAACACATATACCCCCACCCCCCAACACAAACACACTCACACTGGTGGTTAGCATGATGTGCTCATGATCTGTTGACCTGGGTTCGATTCCCGTTCAAGAGGATTTTTCCTCTGGAGTTAACATCAGTGCTGCCTCCACTCTCCCCAAAAGTCCTTCGGATGAGACTATAAACCGAGATCCAGTGTGCGAACGCACACAGAACATCTTGCGCGCATGTTAAAACCTGTTTCGCTTTTTGGAAGAGTAGGCCATTGTGTGCCGGTGGAGACAGATGACACAATTGACAAAACTGTATACACACAGGGACTGGATGTAAAAACGCGCATGAGTACTTATTTCCATTCCTCGAAATAAAATAAAACAAAAAAAAAACACCACACCCCTTTTTACAAAACACAATTAAGTTGTTACATCTTTATTCAGACCCTCCACACACAACACACATGTGCATCCAAAAACCGTTTCCTGAACATGAGCAATTTTCAAAACAGATCAAACTCAAAAAACTTTAACAAATCTTCCGGCCTCATGAAATGACAGAAGCTAACAAAAAAAAATAACAAAAAGACAAAATATAGAGTTTTTTTTGCCCTATATATTGTGCAAATAGTGGTGGGTGACATTACACTGAAGATTATGTAGCAGGTCCAGGAAAAGAATGAGAATTTAAATTTGAAAATTTAAAATTTTCTACTTTCATTAAAATCGAATGAGTGACTCTGTGTGTGTGTGTGTGTTGTTGGTGGGGGGAGAGAGGGAGAAAGGGGAGGAGAGAGAGAGAGAGGAGAGGGAGAGAAGAGAGAAGAGAGAGGAGAGAGAGTGTATGTGTGTGAGGTGTGTGTTGTGTGTGTATATCTATGCAGTGTGGTGCATAAAGCATCATGGGTAGACACAGCACCATACAAAAATTTTTTTTATAAGGTGGTTAAATGGGCCACACTATATATCTATCCTTTCTCACAATAGTCAATCATAAGTTTAGAAAAAGCGGGATACGATATTTTTTTTTTAATGTTGATGTAAAGTTTCCAAACAACAAAAAAAAGCAAAACTCAAAGAAGGAAACACAATCAAATTTCAATCACCAAGTTGCAACAAATCTCGCATTTTCCTTTTTTTTCCTAAATTACATATATTATTTTTAGTACATCTCTCTCTTTCCTTTTAACACACGACACCACACACACACACAAAACTACAGACTCGCAACATTTTTAATTTATTTTTTTTATTTTTTAAAAGGGATGGCTTGATAAAAAAAAAAAAGCAATTGCACTGTTATTCTTTAATGCCATTGAAAAAAAAAAGAAGTTTGACATAAACTTCATCAGAACACACTACTCATTCCCCTTTCCCCAAAAATCACTCACCCACACTACACATACACCCCCCCCACATTGACAACACAAAGGGGGAGCCAGCGAAGAGGCAGTGCCATCAGGGGGGTGGTATGGAACTTTTTTTGCCCCCCCCCCATCATGTGCAGACACCGTGCACCACGGCACCCAGGCTGGGGGCTGCGCTTCGGGGGAGGGGGGTGCAAAATACCACCCCCAGCAGACAGAAGACTTTGGGCCGCAAGTCAAAAACGAAAAATGACACCAACACACCACAAGGCCTCAGCCACACTGGAGCGTTTTGGGGTATAAAAAAAAATTGCCCTAGCATGTAGCAAGGGGTTCCTCTATTTTTTTTTAAATATATTATTTTCAAATCGGAAAGATTAAAATTTTCGCATTCTTCTTTGCTTTTGAAGGGTTTTTTTTTGGGGTTTTGGGGGCGGGGGGGGGGGGGGGTTCCCCGTTTTTTTTGAAAACTTTTAATTTTTTTTTTGGGGTTTTTTTAAAAAAAAAACTGCATCTTAAAAATAGGGTTTTTTGGGGATATTCAAAAATTAACTAAGTCATACCCTTCCAAAAAGGATACCTGTTAAAAACGGGCTTTCTATTAAGCTAAATTTCAGTATTAGGCCGTGGAAAAAATGGTACCATTGATAATTAGGACAGTTACGCTCTATCCCTTAATTAAAGGAAAAACCTTCTACCAGATCGTAACACGAAGACACAGTAAGCTTCTTTCCTTTTGAGAAAAAACCCCAAACCCTAATGAAACAACGGAATGGACAAACATCAATAACCAATGATTGATAACCGTCTAAAAAAAACCCCAAACAAGTGCATAGTCTTACATCAGCAATGCATTCCATGCTCACAATACCCTATCAAAATTAATGTACAGATAACTGGCCTTTTGAAGTTGTTTTTTTTTTTACACTGTTCATCATGGTGGCTTACAAAAATAAACATTCTTCATACGACTGCAACACTGTCCAAAAGACGACACGCAACAAGCTATTTACAGTCCGTAATTCCTACACCAAAATAGCTTCTTTTTTTCTTCTTTTTCAAAAAATTGTTTTTATCGGAGAATGAACAAATCACAGGAGGGATGCACAATTTAAAAACAACAACAAAAAGCCAAAACCATCCCCCCCCCCCCGACACCCTGTCCAGAAAAATTATACAATGTCTCCAAACGCTAGACGACTCAAACCTCATATGGATTTCCTTCTCACATAGGACACAGAGAGCACAAAGGACAAAGAGGACACAAAGGACAAAGAGGACACACAGGACAAAGAGAACACAAAGGACAGAGGACACACAGGACACAGAGAACACAAAGAGGACACCAGAACGGACAAACAGGACACAAATGACAAACAGGACAGCAGAACGGACACAAATGACACCAAACAAAGGATGTATGCAGCCTCCTCCTTGCCCACGAGCAGCTGGTTCCCACAGAGCAGAGCAGCGTGTCTGTCTGTCATCAGGCCGCGGCGCCGACAGACAGACACGCTAACGTCCTCATCCTCCTCCTCCCATTGGGGGAGGGCCCGGCGCACCTGAAATTAAAATTAAAAAAAATCAACATTGCTCAGTTGAGTTTTCATCATTTTCTTTACACACACACACACACACACACACACACACACACTTAAAAGCATTTTTACCTGCTGTACCAAGTTTGTCACTGGATCAGATTTTGTCTGAACCATCGTTACTGTTGGACATTGTGTTAGGATTGATAAGAAGTCCGATAATTCAGTTTTTGTAGTATGTCAAAGTTAGTTTTTATTCACTACTGTTATCTGACACTTTTCTGTTATTGTTTGCATTCTCTTGTTTAGATTGCTTTTTCCTGTCTAAAATCACTAAATGTGAATAGACTTAATAAACCGAAGATATCACACACACAGAGTTGGCCATTGTGTACCGGTGGGAATGGATGACACCATTTGCAAAACTAAATACACATGGGGAGTGGATGTAAAAAAAAAGCACGAGTGCTTATTCCATTATCCTCGAAATAATAATAATAATAATAACACACACACACAAAAGTAGGCCATTGTGTGCAGGTGGGAACGGATGACAAAATTTGCAAAATTGCAATCACACGGGGACTGGATGTAAAAAAAGCACACGAGTGCTTATTCCATTATCCTCGAAATAATAATAAAACACACACACACAAACACAGAGATTGAAAAGTAAACCCAAGAAGGAAGGTGGCAGGGCAGTTAAGACATTCACCTGCCTAAAATGTAAACCGTGAGGTTAGGAGTTCGATTCCCAGCCTTACCCTTTCTTCCCAGTTGGACAAAGTCCTGCAGGTGAGCCTATAAACCGAAGCCCTGTGCACGAAAGCATGCACAACGCCTTGCACACATGTAATAAACCCATTCCACCTTTTGGAAGACTGTATTTTGTGCTGGTAGGAACAGATGAACAATTAAAAAAAAACAAACCCCAAAACTAGCCCACACGCTCACAGGTATCATATTTAGACACCATCCCTGAGGTCAGAGTGCAGCTGTCTTTTGGTGGCGAGAAAAACAAAAAAAAAGGCTGTGAATGCAAAAGTCTCCCCACTGGTGACCCTTAGATCTCTAGCAAGAAACAACAACAACAAAAATGAAGAAAGAAAAAAAAAAAGAAAAACAATATTACAACCTTAAAAAAAACAAAAAGCAAGAAGGTATCAGTCAGGAAAAGAAAACTATGGTGGTAAGACTACACACATGCATGCACACACACACACACAGGGGCGCACATACACACATAGAGGCGCGCACACACACACACACACACACACACACACACACCATACACACACATTCTCTATCTCCCCCTCCTCTCTCTGTCTCTGTCTGTCTCTCTGTCTCTCTCCCTTCCTCCCTCTTTCCCTCCCTCTCTCTCTCAGGCTTACCAGTTCCTCCCCGAAAGCCACCGAATCTTCTTCTGGGAGGCTGAGGAGGCCTGGAATAAAACAGAGCATTGTTCTCATGTCACAGGACGTCATTCACTTCGCTGCGGCTTCACATTAATTAATGCATACATGTATACGTACATCCACACTAGCAGTGAGATTTTTTGATGGCCTCGTTACTTGTACACAATTCTGAATCTTTTCATGGTTTCTAAGGTATCTTAGAAGTGTTTAGTGAGAGAGAGAGAGAGAGAGAGAGAGAGAGAGAGAGAGAGAGAGAGAGAGAGAGAGAGAGAGAGAGAGAGAGAGAGAGAGAAGAGGGAGAGAGAGAGAGAGAGAGAGAGAGAGAGAGAGAGAGAGAGAGAAGAGAGAGAGAAATGTGTTGAGTGTTGCGCGCAAAGAAAACGGAGAAACGATAACCGACAACCTTTGACTTTCCTGACCTAAGGGAGATTATTTCTGTGTATTGTTTTTCTGAATTTGATGCATGGCTAAAATCCTGCAAAGTCTCAGTATCATGAAACAGAATAACTGAAGTATGAAACATGTTCCAATAAATCATACACTACACCGCATTTTCTAAGTCATAAAAGGTAACACCTTCCCCCATAGAATGGGTAACAAAATAAATAAAAATCCAACAAAAAAAGCATGCTGACACTGCTGTCGTGTCTGACACCATCCCCCACGTCTGCGTGCAGCTACCTCAATGGAGGTCATCATTAACAGTCGCCTACGCCAAGTTCATCATAGGTAACCCTTGAAACTCTAGCCATAGAACAACAAACTAAACAACAACAACCAAAAAACCCCTCATTGTATGCACATGGAATATCTGTTTACAGTCTCCTCTTTATTTATTTATTCTATTCTGTTATTATGAGGATAAATGGAATAAGCACTCATGTGGCTTTTTTAACATCCAGTCCTTGACTGGATGCGGTTTTGTCAATGTTGTCATCCATTCCCACCGGCACACAATGGCCTACTCTTCTGAAAAGCGGAACAGATTTTAACCTGTGCGCAAGATGTTCTGCGTGTATTCATGCACGGGGCCTTGGTTTATAGTCTCATCCTCAGGCCTTTTCCTGTGAAGGAAGGAGCAGGGGAATGGAGTGAGATTCAATGATAACTTCACAGCAACAACAACAAAAACCTCTCCTCAGATGACATCTCTCAACTGACTGAAATTACCCTTAGTTCATGAGCTTGATGATCCAAACACTGTGGTGCAATGCTATATGGCGGTGGTTAGCGTGATGCGCTGCTCGTGATCTGCTGACCCGGGTTTGAATCCCGTTCAAGAGGATTAATCCTCTGGAGTTAACATCAGTGCCAATTCCACTCTCCCCTTAACTCCTTCGGATGAGACTATAAAGCGAGGTTCCGTGTGCAAACGCCCACAGAACATCTTGCGCACACGTTAAAGCCTGTTTTGCTTTTTGGAAGAGCAGGCCATAGTGTACAGATTACAAAATTTACAAAAACTGCATGCACATGGGGATTGGATGTAAAAAAGCACAGGAGTCCATTATCCAAACAGCACACACACAAATACACATACATAGTGACATACACACACACAAAACGCAAGCACACGCGCGCACACACACATGCACGAGAGAGCCATACCCGCCAGGCCCGTTTCCTGGTGGTCTGTAAGTGGAGGTGTGACTGCTACCTCTGCTGTTCAGATCCGGCTGAAAAAGTGTAGACAAATGAATCAGAAAAAAAACTTTCAATAACTAAACACACACACAGTGATACACACACAGAAAGAAGGTGGCAGGATGGTTAAGATGTTCACCTGCCTAACAAGTAAACCATATGGTTCTGGGTTTGATTCCCAGTTTGATGGGAAAATAGACCTGAATGTCAAAGTCCTTTGGATGAGACTATAATCAAGGCCCTGCGCATGAATGCATACAACATCTTGTGCACACATTAAAAACCCATTCTGCCTTTTGAAGGAGTAGGCCCTTTTGTGACGGTAGGAATGGATGACCACATTTTTTGAACAATGCATGCACACAGGCGTCGTGTTTGGACACAATCCTTGAGTTGGAATGCGGCTACCTAACTGATTGTGGAGAGGGAGGGGGTGGGGGTGGGTGGGGGTGGGGGGGGGGGGGGGGGGGGACAGTTGCACACACAAACATCATTCTTACCATTGGTGAACCTTGGAGCTCTAGCTGAGGAATGAAAAAAACCCCAACTCCACACACACACAGAGTCACACACACACACAGAGTCAAAACACACACACACACACACACACACACACACACACACACACACACAGAGTCACCCACACCACACAGAGTCACACACACACACACACACACACACACAGAGTCACACACACACACACAGAGTCACACACACACACAGTCATACACACACACACACACAGAGTCCACACACACACACACACACACAGAGTCACACACACACAGAGTCACACACACAGAGTCACACACACAGAGTCATACACACATACACAGAGTCACACACACACAGAGTCACACACACACACGGTGACACACACACACAGAGTCACACACACACACACACAGAGTCATACACACACACAGTCATACACACACACACAGAGTCATACACACACACACAGAGTCACACACACACACACAGAGTCATACACACACACACACACAGTCACACACACATACATACACACACACACAGTGACACACACACACAGAGTCATACACACACACACACACAGTGACACACACAACCCCAAACAGTAATGAAATTTTTTTTTTAAAGTCTGCAATCATTCAGACAACACTTCTGTGACTGGGCTGGCCTTAGGCCTGCTTGCCCAAGATTGCCTTGACAACATTAGGAGCAAGTCAGTACATGTGTTTCTTGTTTTTCAAAAATCTATCATTACTAACAAATTCAAATAAAACTCAACAATTCTACTATGGACAGTCTTTTCTGCAAAATAAACTTTACACTTTTACGTGTTTGTCCTTTCATACTTGTAGCTAGTTTTGTAGACAAAGTTCATCATAAAATTGACAATTCCATCATAGGCAACACGAGTTAAAGGCACTGTCTCATCAATATGAACTATTTCTAAATCAATGTCACCCTCAGACTCTAACTTACCTTGTTTCCACCAAAAGCTTTGTTATTATAAACAGTAAGCTGACATGTATGTCATTTTTTTATATAACAAAACGAATCTTAGTTTTGCAACATTTTTCACACACAAACATAATTCACCAAAGTTGCTTTGGCCACATGGAAAACGTTAATATAAAACATTTTTGGAAGAATCAATTCAAGGGAACTAACTTTGAATTAAGTGTGGAAAAAAGCATTGAGTTTTGTGCCTTTATGTGGTAAATCTGCACTAGATGCTTACTCAGTTACTCACTGTCAGTGATGTTGCAACTCAAAAACATTGATTGATGCTTCCCATCTCAGATGTGTTGAATAAAAAGAGAGTCAAAAACCTAAACCCCCCCCCCCCCCCCCCAACAAACAACCCTCCACCCCAACCCCCACCTCCAAAAAACCCCCTGTAACCAATCAAGAAATCTGTTCAAACCTAAAATAAAACACAAGCAAAGAAGGCTTTATTCAAAACTTTTCTTACTGAAATTTGAACACATTATTTTTCAGTGGATTATAATGTGTAGTTCAGAAACTTGTCTCCTGAGAAGAGACAACAATAGGCAAGAATAGCTGGTAAAGTATACTTACATTGAACATCGTCTTGAAACTGAAACAAAAGAAGAAAATTATGAACATCATAAGACTACAAATCTATAAGAAAAATGGCATTGCAATTAATACAAACTTAAGTGTCAGTGTGTTCTGTCAACTTCTTGATGAATTTTAACAGTCATCCTCAAATCTAAAAAGTGATAAGCTGAAAGATGAAAGAAAAGGTTTTGCTTAAAGCTAACCAGGAGAAGTTACTCAGTAATATTAACAATGAAAAATATGAATACATAGTTACCATATAGCTGTTCAGAAGTAATAATAATAATAATAATAATAATAAATGTATGGAATTTATATAGCGCTGAATCTTGTAAAGCAACAAATCAAAGCGCTCACATGACTATTTAAAATTTCATTTTATTTTTTAGCAGTACTACTGCAAGACTTCAGCACTACTAAAAGTGGTTACTGGAATGAATTTCATGAAAGACAAATTTGTTCAAAGGTATATATTTTTTAAAGTAAATTTGTAGGGTAGCAGAAGAAAACAAGTGAAAAGGAATGTTTGCAAGAGGATGATTGAAAGAGAGAGAGAAGAGGGAAGAGAAGAGAGAGAGAGAGAGGAGAGAGAGAGAGAGGAGAGAGAGAGAGAGAGAGAGAGAGCGAGAGAGAGGAGAGAGAGGAGAGAGAGAGAGAGAGAGAGAGAGAGAGAGAGAGAGAGAGAGAGAGAGAGAGAGACAGGAGACTCAGCTCACAGACACTCAGGCAGAGAGTCAGAGAAACAGAGGTAGACTGTGCCTGAGTGAGACTCAGTGACAGGATGATTTATCATTATCAAAATCAAAATATTAAACCAACCTCATCACCATCACATTATAGATCAGAAAACTAATAATGTAATACTGATATCACTAATTGTATCATCATCATAAATTCCATTACATCATCATCATCATTCATAACAATTAACACAAAGTTAGTAAGTACTACAACAAAGTACAACTAAACTGACTCGGTCACATTGGTGGCTACTCACAATAAGAGACAAAAGTTGATGATGCCCCAAAAGAATTCTGGAATGATGGAGAAACGCCATGGCGACCGGTTCTCCAAAACCTGGCCTGCAATACACACACGGCATGATGATGATTTGTTCAGTTACTGTTATGGTGGTTGTTATGATGATGGTTATGCCCCTTATCTATATGGTGACTGGTACACATGATGATTGCTATGATGATAAAGAAAAACAGAGGTGAAAACAATAAATATGAAATTATGACATTTATTATCACAAATGAAATCTCCATTTCTGTACTGTGTACTTTGCTGCTAGTATTATTAGTAAACCCTTTTCATCCCAACCATTCTAATCTTTAATTTTCAAATAATATTTGAAGATTTTTTAAAACTCCCAATGTCCTTGGGAAGGGAAAGCTGAGAATAGTGAGAAGTAATTCGTGGTGATGGTGCCACAGAAATGCACCCTGAAACAGTTATACACTGTCTGTTATGCTAAAGATCGGTGCTCCTGTTAAATCATAAATTGTTTGCCTGTCTACAGGTGTGTTGTGCACAGCGATGTCATGTACACTTGTACAGTGTAGACCTACGTGATGGTTCAAACTTTATTTACATTGCTAGGCTAGGTCAGGCCTAAGAATGGAAAAGATGTCAATAATGATAACTTTAAGTAGAAAATAATAGCGTTTACAGTGATGGTAATCTACTGACACCAAAGTAAAGATGAGGTAATTCAAGTATTGATTTTCATAACGTGTTACTGTTGTGCTATTGTTTCAATGTTCGACCACGCCTTCAACACATTCTATATTGACGCTATGTACAGTGGATAACTCCAGCGATCCGATGAAAAGGTTCTGACATAAAATCAATTTGGCCCTAACTATTCTGTTAAAAGGCCCATACATTTATGCTCCAATTATAAACAGTTATTCTTTTCAAAGATACAATCTGGCTTACCTCCTGAAACATAGACCATTTTGGTCTGTAGGAAGCCGCACTGTTACACCACAATGACACCTCACTTTTGGTCACACGTAAAATTTCGACTAAAGTTAACTCTCAATTTTCATTCAGATTTGTTTCCCTTGACGAACGACCTCCTCTTGACCGAAAAAACCAAACTTAGGAAAGTGTCAATCTCTGATTGGACAATTCTACCCTGCAACCTTGACACCACAAAGTTCAATATAGCGAAGATGGCTGGTGTTACAGTGAAACGTGTGGGATCTCTTTTCAATTCCAACATATTTGCCAGATTGTCTTCTGGTTGTTGGAATCATCGACCATACAGTTCTCAGTCGCAAGAGGCACAGGCTCCCGAAGATGAATTGCACGTCAACTTTTTAGATGGCGATAGAAAAGGTTGAGTGATACTAAACGAAGTGTTACTTTCATTTTTCTCCTTCGTAGGTCAATCACTAAGCTTCTTGTGTGTGTGTGTGTGTGTGTGTAAGGTTTTCAGTTTTAAGTTCTTCCTCTAAATAATAATATCAGAGGGGAAAATGTGTGTGTCAGTGTGTGTATTTGTGTGTGTGTGTGTGTGTGTGTGTGTGTGTGTGTGTGTGTGTGTGTGTTGTTGTCTTCAATTTAACGACTGTTCACTCTAAGTGATATTAGACGAGGGAAATAGAAAGTGTAGTGGAAGTTATAGAAGGGAGAGAAAAGAGTGAAAGGAGAAAAGGTTCTAAAATAGCATCAGTGTTTTTTTATTTTATTAAAATTTTTTTTTTTAAAGCAAAACCTCCCAAGAAAAACAAACCAAAAAACAAACTCCCCTAAAAAAGTAATAATGATATTACTTTTAAACAGGAGCAAAATTTAAACTCAACATGAAATAACAATAATGTAACTACAATAAATATTCAAGTGGACTATGCAATAAACATCTAGCAATGGTGTGTGTTTGTGTGTGTGTGTGTGTGTGTGAAAGAGAGAGAGAGAGGGGGGGGGGGGGGGGGGGGGGTTGTATGAGGTCATTTAACTTAGTCTGCTTCTCAGCAGATTGATAATTTAATGTCTCAGTTCAGATTACACACAGACCTGCAACTCATCTCATCTGCTCCCATAGCCCCCTCCGGGGTCATAGGGGCACTGCAACTGCTGTCTCACATCTACTCCTGAATGCACATATACACCTTCAGATTGATGTTATCATATGCTTGCAACAGAATCTGTGGTGATGTAAGTTAACCAGTGATGTGATTGCTGAAATTTCTCTTAAAAGTGTTCTCAGCATGCACCCTTAGTTAAACCTAAACCAAGGGGGACGGGGTAGCCTAGTGGTTAGAACATTGCGCTCGCAATCTGACGACCTGGGTTCGATTCCCGTTCAAGGGGACATTTTCCCCTGGAGTTAACATCAGTGCCGACTCCACTCTCCCCAAAAGTCCATTGGATGAGACTATTAACCGAGGTCCCGTGTGCGAACACAGGAAGAACATCTTGCGTACACATTAAATCCTGTTCTGCTTTTCATAAGATTAGGCCATTGTGTGCCGGTGGGAACAGATGACAAAATTTACAAACACACGGGGACTGGATGTAAAAAAGCACTTAAGTGCTTTTTCCATTATCCTCAATATAAAAGAATTATAAAAAAAAAAACCCACAGCATCCGGTTCCATGGACTGGGTCCAGGAGGCAAGAGTTGGCGTGGCTTGTCTAAAAACTGAAAGCTGTCCCTAGCGCCGCTTGTCAGCTGAGTTATAACGTGACATGTGACAGCTGTGCCTCTGCTCCTTCAGTTCAAAATGTATTTTTTGAATTAACGCCGACACTTTGACAGCCAATGTAAATGTAAAGTTGTTATTTTACTCTGTGAGAAATATGAGCCTTGTAGTGTACAGTTGACGGTGTTGTAGGGCTCTGTACTTTTCCGTCAGTGCAAGAAATCTGTGATTATTTCACAGTGCTACTTCTTGGAATGTTGCAGTTTGAGAAGTAGGACACACACACACACACACATATATATATATATATATATATATATATATATATATATATATATATATATATATATATGCATGTGTGGCAGAGTGCTTTTCGGCCTTTAGAATTTTATATATGTATCCCCTGTTGTGACTTTAATATCATCAGGATTTTGGTGTTGGCAGGGCCTTGCATTACTAACCCAGTAAGTTTTTGCAAACATTGTATAGCATACACATACAGAATATTTTATCATGCCATTGCTGGACAGTCTTTTTGTGTGTGTAATTCATGGATGGTTTCAGGCTTTGAAAGAGTGCTAAAAAAAGAAACCAAAAAGAAAAACACATAAAGTTTCTGTCTTTTAAATTCTTATTCTCACTTGAAACAAAAAGAAAAACACAAAAAAATTCTGTCTTTTAAATTCTCTCTCTCTCTCTCTCTCTCTCTCTCTCTCTCTCTCTCTCTCTCTCTCTCTCTCTCTCTCTCTCTCTCTCTCTCTCTCTCTCTCTCTCTCTGAATGAATGTTTCTTGTACCCCATGTTCTTTACTTCTTTTATTTTAACAGTTTTAGTCATTTGTTTCAGGTATCGTGGTGTTTTCCCTGCGACGATTCAGGTACAAGAATGCAATGGGCAAGAACATTATTCAGTTGGTGAGAGCTCCAGTTTTGCCTAATTTGCTTTTGGTTCTTAAATTTTTGTTTTTGTCAGAGGTCCTTATTCCACACTCTGGTTGTCCTTCTCTCTAGAACTAACATGAGACAGGCTAATACTAGGGATAAACTGTAACATTATCATCATTTTTTGAAGTCATAATTTGACAAAAGAAATCTTTTTTTTAAAAATTTGCTTTTGAAAACACTGAATTTGCCCTCAAGTAAGTTTTAGGTGTAATTGATATGTGTGTTTGATTGTGTGTGTGCGTGCATGCGTGCATGTGTGTGTGTGTGTGTGTGAGAGAGAGAGAAAGAGTAATCATTTGAGAAAAGAAAGTTATATTTTTATTTTCTTTTGAAAACACTGAATTTGCCCACAAGTGACTTTAGGTGTAATTGACGTGTGTGTGTGTGTGTCATTGTGTGTGTGTATGTTGTGTGTGTCACTGTGTGTGTGTGTCTCTGACTGAGTATGTGTCTCATGTGTGTGTGTGTGTATGTCATTATGTGTGTGTGTCAATGAGAGAGAGAGATATTGAACTCATAGTTCTACTAGTATTACTTATATTGTGCTTCCAATCTTAAAAATTAGCGTAACATTTTTGTTAGATCATTCAATTTCTGCCTCTGCTGACTTCAAAACAAAGTGATTAATCATAGCTTTTGGTCGATTTGGTGTCTAGTAGGTAACGCGCTGTCATAGTAAAGCGAAAATGATCGATGTTTTGTATCCGTTCTGGGCGAAACTTTTCCCCCATCCATTAGGACCATGAGTTTTTGTGGTTGGTCGTAGTCTTTCGGATGAGGATAAGAGGTCCGTGTGTTACAGAAATTAGTTCAGGCTACGAAAAAAAACCCAGGCAACTTGAGAGTTGTCCTGCAAAATCTCTTTAGTAAATAAGCCACTCTGTAGGGAAGAAATCAGTTTGCAGACCAGAAAAAATAAAGGAAAAGAATAAGTGGGTGTGTGTGTGCTCTTGTGGCTACGTGCTCTCCCCGGGGAGAGCAGCCCAAATTTCACGCAGAGAAATCTCGTGACTTAAAGTGGTATAAATAAATAAATAAATAAATAAATACTGTTGTTGTCACTGCCAAATGATTAATAGTAGCGATACTGTTGTTGTCACTGCCAAATGATCAATAGTAGCGATACTGGTGTTGTCACTGCCAAATGATTAATAGTAGCGATACTGTTGTTGTCACTGCCAGTTGCTGGATGGGATGCAGCGCGTCAAGTTTGACAACTCCATACGCTGTGTCATCATGCGCAGTGAGGTCCCTGGAGTGTTTTGTGCAGGTATGGCTTCCGTCATGGTTACTCTGTGTGTGTGTGTGTGTGTGTATGTGTGTGTGTGTTGGACAATTACACGATTGTGTATGTCAGGCTTTACAAATGTTCTTCCATTTTGTATGAGAGAATCAGACAGGTTTCGGAAGTTTCAGAGTGGTTTGTCCACATACCTGAACCTCTAGTGCTGCTGTTTTCATGTGTCACTCATTCAGCCCTGTCTTATCTTTGACTGCACTCATTGTCGTGGCTTACGACCAGTGAATGCTGGTCAGTTATGAAGTATTTTGTAGATTCTGTTTTGTTGTTCCTTGGCTAGAGCTCCAAGGTTCACCAAAGGGGAGATTTTGTGTGTGTGACCGTTTTTGCCCACCATTAAGGTAGCCGCATTCCGACTTTGGGGATGATATCTAAAGATAATACTGGTGAATACATTTTTTTAAAAAGTCGTTCGTACTTGCATGCAATGGCCTACTCTTGTGAAAGGTAGAATGGGTTTAACATGTGTGCCAAATGTTCTTGATGTGTTAACACATGGGACTTCAGTGTATAGTCTTATCTAAGGTCCTTTTAGGGGAGTGGAGCGGGTATTGATGTTAACTTCTGGGGGAAAATCTGTTGAGACATGTGCCTCAGATCAGCACAAACTTGGGCCATCAGACCATGAGTTCAACACTCTAACAACCAGACTACCCCACTCCCCCTCCTTTTAGAAATATAAACAGTCACTCAGCAATATAGCAAAAGATTTCACTTTTTATTATACCTCCTGATAGTAGATGGTTGATAGCTGGTAAGAATAATCTCACACCTATGTACATAATGTTTTACTGTTCATTCTATTGACGGCATCATCGTTTGTCTTTTTTTTAAAATTTCAAGCTTTCATGTCATTAATTTGATTCAGCCTTTATTATGCTCTACTCTTTACTATTAAAAAACAATTCGCAGTCAAACATCACTTCAGCACAAACAGACTGTCAAATCAAGCCAGTCCCTCTTTCCTTCTGTTAGACCATTATTCACCACCCTACATTCTGTTCAGTGGTCGGAGCACTCGCTTTCCCCCAGCCAAGTTAAGCAGCGTCGAGCGTGGTTACCAGTTGGATGGGTGACCGTTTGCGTGCCTTGGATTCAGTACAGTTCCCCCAGTTCACCCAGCTGTAAATGGGTACCTGCCCTCTTTAGGGTCAGGGAAGGTAAAGCAGCGAGGGAGAGGAGATGGGCGCCGCCCTCAATATGCTGGCCCTAGAGAAGTGAGGTCTCTTGACGCCTCGCTCCCCTACGACCTTATAGGTTATGGGACTCCTTTACCGTTACCTTTTTTACATTCTGTTATAATAATCCATGACAACGGCCCCGACAGGTGCGGACCTGAAGGAACGCGCGAAGATGAGCAACCAGGAGGTGGGGGCCTTTGTGCAGAAGCTGCGCTACAGCGTGTCGGAACTGGCGGCGCTGCCCATGCCCACCATCGCCGCCATTGACGGAGCGGCGCTGGGCGGAGGCCTGGAGATGGCGCTGGCCTGCGACATGAGAGTGGCCTGTGAGTCCGTCTGTGAAGTCAGTCTGTGAAGTCTGTCAGTGAGGTCTGTCAGTTAAGTCCATCTGTGAGGTCTGTCTGGGAAGTCTGTCTGTGAGGTCTGTCTGTGAGGTCTGTCTGTGGGGTCTGTCTGGGAGGTCTGTCATGAAGCGTCCTGTAGGTCTGTCTGTGAAGTCTGTCTGTAAGTCGTTAGTGAGGTCTGTCGTGAGGTCTGTCAGTGAAGTCAGTTGTGCGGTCTGTCTGTGGCAGGTCTGTAATCGTGGAAGGTCTGTCTGTGAGTCGTCTGTGAAGGTCTGTTAGTGAGGTCTGTCTGTTAGTAGTCTGTGTGAGGTCAGTCTGTGAAGTATGTTGAAGTCTGTCTGTGAGTCTGTCAGTGAATATGTAAAGTCAGTTAGTGAAGTCTGTCTGTATTTAAGTCAGTTGTGAGGTCTGTTTTGAAGTCTGTCTGTAAGTCAGTTGAGGTCTGTCTGTGAGGTTTGTCTGTGAAGTCAGTCTGTGAGTTGTGAAGTCTGTGAGTCTGTCTGTGAAGTCTGTCTGTGAAGTCAGTCTGTGGAAATGTGTCAGTGAAGTCAAATCTGTGAAGTCAGGTATGATGGAGTCTTTGGAACGTTGTCTGTGATCGATCTGTCTGTGACGTGTCTGTTGGAGTCTGTCTGTGAAGTCAGTCTGTGAAGTCAGTCTGTGAGGTCATCAGGATTTATGGATGTAGGTCTGCTTTTGGAAACAGTGTCTGCTCATCACCAGCAAAATAATGCGACAAGAAATGTCCAGACATGATTTTTGAATGATACCATAGCCAAGAGGACAGTTAATGATCCTCTAAAGGTAAAGGTGTCCCATAACCTGTGTTATCGTAGGGGAGTGAGGCATCGGAGACCTCAGCTTCTCCAGGGGCCAGCATATTGAGGGACGGCGCCCATCTCTCTCCCTCGCTGCTTTACCTTCCCTGACCCTCAAGAGGGCAGGTACCCATTTACAGCTGGGTGAACTGTACTGAAACCAAGGTGCACAAACAGCCAGTTGGTAGCCACACTTGACGCTGCTTAACATTGGCTGGGAGAAAGTGAAGTGAGTGTTCTGACCACTGAGCTATCCCGAACCCAATGATTCACTAACGTTGACACAAACACAACAAATACACAGAAAATGCATGTGGTGTAGTTGGTCACAGTGACCTCCAACAACGCTGCTGCTCACACAGCAAGGTAGTCTGATACCACTGGATGTTTTCAAAGGAGAAAGGTCAATGAATATCATAATTAGATGTGTGGATTTCATTGCTTGTGAGCTTGTTACTTAAGCCATAACAAAATTTGATCTCTTTCAAATGCGTCTGTTCGTCAGTAAATTTAGGAATGCAGTAGTGACTATTGTCTTTGATGTTGATTAAATAATGATATGGTCTAGTGATAGTGTAACTTTACTCTATGTAAAGATTTCGCTATTTTTTTCTCATTTTTTTGCATTTGTTGTATTAGTTTGATTTTAAACCAAAAAGAAAAATCTTTTGTTTTTGAAAACATTAATTTCAGTTGTGCTTGTGGAAAAAAAATTACTGCAGGGTAGAGCATCAGTGTGTCATGAAAGATAAGCAGCTTGCAAATATGGTCCCCTAATCACGTGACCCTCCATCCTATAATGAGTCATATTGCACCAGAGGTCAGGTTTTCACTGTTAACATGCTATCAATCAGCAATAAAGAAAACAACAAAACAACCCAACTATTCAATAACGAAAAACCAGATTGAAAATCAGACAATTGTATGAAAAGTTATTGAGAGTCCAGGAAAGGATAGAATGAGAACTTGATGAATTCTGTATCATAATAGTTGGTTAGGATGAGTGGTAGGAGGCACCATGGTCGAGTGGTTTAGGCGGTCAACTCGTGATCCATAGGTCGTGGGTTCGATCCCCGCTCGGCTCGGTGTTGTGTCCTTGGGAAAGACACTTTACTCCTATTTTCCTCACTCCACCCAGGTGTACAAGTGGGTACCAGCTCTGCTGGGGAAGTATCTGGCGACAGACTAGCGTCCTGTCACAGGGGTGGTGAAAAACCATCAGTTCGCTTAACGGTACAGAAACCGGGATAAGCTCCGGCTCTATGGGCCTTCTGGCTCGAAAGAACATACAGGATGAGTGGTAGGGTGTTTTTAAACACATTTTTAAAGCACAAGGAAACAAAATTCCATTGTGGTACTTCAGTACAAGGTTGAAGAAAGCTTATAGTTTTATAATCAATCCAAATCTTAAAATCACAACGTGACCCCCACCTGCCTAAAATCACCCATAGTTGAAAAGTAGGTCAGGTGCAGTGAGACATGATTTTGTTGTGGAGTGTCTCATATATATTGTATACAGTGCTGTACAGCAGTGTTGTATTGTTGATATATATTATTGATGCTTTTTGTATGCTAGGCTCCAACGCCAAGATTGGTCTGGTGGAGGACGCTCAGCATCATTCCAGAGGAGGTAAACACTTTGAGGCGGCGTGTGCGTGCATGTGCTGTACACATGCGAGCACACACTATGCATGCACTCATGCACAATGTTTGCATGCACACCCAACTCCACCACATGGCATGCACACACGCTTGCAACACACTCATTTGTGACACCACACTCTTCTCTCTCCTCTTTTCTACACTCACATATAAATCTGTATGTGTAATTATACTGTTATTAAAACATTTGATGATATTTTTGGCATGGGAAGAATATGATGTATACATTTCCTGTCTTTGATTTTAACTTAACCACTTATGACACACACAGAGGATGAACTCTATCATGAGTGTTTTGTTTGCATATGTTTTTTGTTTTATCTACAGACTTTTTCACATTTTTAGTACTTTTTCACATTTTTAGTTCTCAATATTTTCATACCCCTTTCTAGGGGGGATGGAATGGCCTGATGGTTAGAGCGTTGAATTTGCAGTTTGACGGTCCACATTTGTCAGTTTCCCCAATTTCAGCTGCTCTCAGCTGCTGTCTGTCCAGCCCAGCTGGTGCTGATTACAGCAGGAACTGACCACACTTGGACTTGGTAAAAGGAAGGGGTCTGTTGATTTTAGCACTGGGCCCTGGACCCTGGACTGAGTTGAGCTGGATTCACGTGCTGTGGGTCCAGATTCAAACCACCTGCAAAGTCACCCGCTTGAAGGGATTTTTCCCTTTGGACTTTAATTCACTGCCAACTCCACTCCCTGAAAGTCCTCAGGATGAGACTATGAAGTAAACCGAGGCCCAGTAGGTGTAATACAGGCAGAAACCTCTCGCACATGTTAAAACCTGTTCAAAATGTTTTTGAAGAGTATGCCATTGTGTGCCAGTAGGACCAGCTGACAAAATGTCAATGAATATGCATGCACATGCATGTGTCGTGTTTAGATAGTCATCATCCCTGAAATCAGAATGCAGCTACCTTCATGGTGGCCAAAAAACAGTGGCATACACAACAATCTCACCATTGGGGAACCTCAGATCTCTAGCCGAGGAACGAGTCCTTTGGATGAGACTATAATAAACCGAAACCCCATGTGCGAACACACGCAGAACATCTTGTGCACATGTTAAACCCTTTTCCGCTTTTCGGAAGAGTAGGCCATTGTGTGTGCCTGTGGGAATAGACGACAACATTGACAAAACCGCTTACACACAGGGACTGGATGCAAAAAGAAGCACCTGAGTGCTTATTCCATTATCCTCAGTATAAAAGAGGTATAGGTGTCCCGTAACCGATGTGGTCAAAGGGGAGCGAGGCGTCAGAGACCTCACTTCTCTAGGGCCAGCATATTGAGGGCGGCGCCCATCTCCTCTCCCTCGCTGCTTTACCTTCCCTGACCCTAAAGAGAGCAGGTACCCATTTACAGCTGGGTGAACTGGAGGAACTGTACTGAAGCCAAGGCACGCAGACGGTCACCCATCCAAAGTGGTAACCACGCTCGACGCTGCTTAACTTTGGCTGGGGGAAAGTGAGTGCTCCGACCACTGAGCTATCCACATGAGTGCTTATTCCATTATCCTCGATATAAAAGAATAAAAGAAATAAATGAATGAAATAAATGCATGAAGAAACCCCCCACCCAAACCCCCCAAAACAAACAAACAAACACCCCTCCCCCTCTTTTCTCTACCATCTTCCCTGTGTGGGGACGGGATAGCTCAGTGGTCGGAGCACTCGCTTTCCCAGCCAAGTTAAGCAGCGTCGAGCGAGCGTGGTTACCAGTTGGATGGGTGACCGTTTGCGCGCCTTGGCTTCAGTACAGTCCCCCCAGTTCACCCAGCTGTAAATGGGTACCTGCCCTCTTTAGGGTCAGGGAAGGTAAAGCAGCGAGGGAGAGAGATGGGCGCCACCGCCCTCAATATGCTGGCCCTAGAGAAGTGAGGTCTCTGACGCCTCGCTCCCCAACGACCTTATAGGTTATGGGAGTCCTTGACCTTGACCTTCCCTGTGCAGGCGGCACTCAGCGTCTTCCCCGCGCGGTGGGCGTGGCCAGGGCCAAAGAGCTGATCTTCACCAGTCGCGTGATGGACGGGCAGGAGGCGGAGCGCATGGGCGTGGTCAACCACTGCGTGCCGCAGAACGCTGAGGGCACCGGGGCCTTTGAACGCGCTCTGCACCTGGCTGAAGAGATCCTGCCTCAGGTTGGTGATGGTGGTGGAGTTGTTGTTGCTGTTGTTGTTACTGGTTATGGTGTTGTTGTTGTTGCTTGTTTTGGTGGTGGTGGTGGTGGTGGTGTGGGTTGTTGTTGCTGTTGTTGTTATACTGTTTTTGGTGTTGTTGTTGTTGCTTCTGTTTTTGTTGGTGGTGGTGGTGGTGGTGGTGGAGTTGTCGTTGCTGTTGTTGTTATACTTGTTATTGGTGTTGTTGTTGTTGCTTCTGTTTTTGTTGGTGGTGGTGGTGTGGTGGTGGTGGAGTTGTTGTTGCTGTGTTGTTGTTATACTTGTTATTGGTGTTGTTGTTGTTGCTTCTGGTTTTGTTGGTGGTGGTGTGGTGGTGGTGGTGGAGTTGTGTTGCTGTTGTTGTTGTATACTTGTTATTGGTGTTGTTGTTGTTGCTTCTGGTTTGTTGTTGGTGGTGGTGGTGGTGGTGGTGGGTTGTTGTTGCTGTTGTTGTTATACTTGTTATTGGTGTTGTTGTTGTTGCTTCTGTTTTTGTTGGTGGTGGTGGTGGTGGTGGTGGTGGTTGTTGTTGTGTTGTTGTTATACTTGTTATTGGTGTTGTTGTTGTTGCTTCTGTGTTTTGTTGGTGGTGGTGGTGGTGGTGGTGGTGGTGGAGTTGTTGTTGCTGTTGTTGTTATACTTGTTATTGGTGTTGTTGTTGTTGCTTCTGTTTGTTGGGTGTGGTGTGGTGGTTGAAGTGGTGACGGAAGTCTTTGTTTGTTTGTTTTGTTAATTCTTTTATGTCGAGGATAATGAAACAAGCACTCAGGTGCTTTTTTACATCCAGTCCCCGTGTGTATGCGGTTTTGTAAATTTTGTCATCTGTTTCCACCGGCACACAATGGCCTACTCTTCCGAAAAGCGGAACAGGATTTAACATGTGCACAAGATGTTCTGCCTGCGTTTGAACACGGGGCCTCGGTTTATAGTCTCATCCGAACGACTTTGACATGGTAGTGGTGGTGGTGATGGTGGTGGTTGTGATGGTGGTGGTTGTGATGGTGGTGGTGGTGGTGATGGCGGTGGTGGTGATGGTGGTGGTTGTGATGGTGGTGGTGGTGGTGATGGCGGTGGTAGCAGTAGTTGTGGAGGTGGTGGTGGTGTGTTCTTCAATTTTATGTCTTTCCTCATAAGTGATATTAGACGATAGGAGAAAGAGGGAGGCCAGGTAAGAATGAATATGTGAGCAGTTGAAAGTATGTGTATAAGAGAGCGGGAGAGGAAGAAAGAGAGAGAGAAGGGAGGGCGGAGGGGGAGAGAAGGTGTGTATGTTGTGTGTGTGTGTGAACTTAATAAAAAGAATGAAAATAAAATAAATCTTAAGAGAACAAAGAATATTTCCAATGTAAGATAACTGGAACGAAATTCAAACTACAGGAAACATCAAACATCAATCAAAGGTAGATTCCAACTTGACTATTATGAAGACAAACAGAAATATCGCGAAGAAGCGAATAGTGATTCAAAATGTGCTCTAGAGAAAAATAGCTGCCTGAAGAATGACAATAACCCAACTTTTGCAAAATTGAGCACCCTGATTTTGGGCAGTGCACAAGTACATGATTCACTGTGATTTGTTCACCACATAAGCATTTAATATTTTTGCATTATTTTGTTCGAAGAGTGTTTAAGCGAAAACGATACATCAAACTAATAATGTGTCTGGGACTTGGATGTGGTGGTGGTGGTGATGGTGGTGGTAGCGGTGGCAGTGATAGTGGTGGTGATGGTGTTGGTGATGGTGGTGGTGGTGGTGGTGGTGGTGGTGGTGATGTTGTTGTTGCACATTCCCCAGGTTAACACCCTGGGGGTCACCCAGAATAATAAGATATACAGTCTGTCTGGTCCTTTGGATGAGATTATAAACTGATGCCTTGTGCGCGAATTCATGCAGAACATCTTCCACACAGGGTAAAAACCCGTTCTGCCTTTTGGAAAAGTATTTCATTTTCTTTTTTGCTGGTGTTGTTACTGTTGCTTTTGTTGTTGTTGTTGCTTCTGTTGTTGTTCTTGGTGGTGGTGGTGGTTGTTCCTGCCAGAAGGAACAACTGCTGAAATAAAATAAAAAATGAATACACACTGGTGTTATTTTTTAAATTATTTTAAAAATTATTTTATTTTATTATTTTATATCGAGGATAATGGAATAAGCATTTATGTGCTTTTTTACATCCAGTCCCTGTGTATGCCCGAATTTCACGGAGAGAAATCTGCCATGACTTAAAGTGGTATGAAATAAAATCTGAGCGCTTTGATTTGTTGCTTTACAAGATTCAGCGCTATATAAATTCCATACATTATTATTATTATTATTATTATTATGCGGTTGTGTAAATTTTGTCATCTGTTCCCACCGGCACACAATGGCTTACTCTTATGAAAAGCGGAACAGGATTTAACGTGTGCGCAGGATGTTCTGTGTGCATTCGCACACGGGGCCTCGGTTTATAGTCTCATCAGAAGGACTTTTGGGGAGAGTGGAGTCTGCACTGATGTTAACTCCAGGAGAAAATATCCCCTCGAACAGGAATGGAACCCGGGTCGTCAGATTGCAAGCGCAATGTTCTAACCACTAGGCTATCCCGTCCCCTAGTTGAAACATCATTCCTAAAGTTGGAATGCAGCTACCTTAATGGTGGGTTAAAAAAAAACAACGGTCACAAAAACAAAATATCACCATTGATGAACCTCAGAGTTTTGGCCAAGGAATGAAAAAAGAAAACAACAAGAAGAAGAAAGGAGACACAGTGTTGCCCCAGACATTGCTGACCCTATTGTTGTCTGTTCACCACAGGGGCCCATCGCTCTGAGGATGGCTAAACTGGCAATCAACCAAGGCAGTGAGGTTGGTAGTGTTATTTGTAGTCTGTGTGTGGGGGGGGGATGCAGCCAGTGAGGCGTTTCCATGTAGACTGTTACTGTTAACGTTTCGCTGTGTGTGTGTGTGTGTGTGTGTGTGTTGTGTTGTGTTTTGTGTTGTGTTGTGTGTTTTAACGTCTTTCACATTACGTGATGTAAGTCAAGTTTGTGTGCGTGTGCGTGTGTGTATGTGAGTGTATGTATGTTTGTGTGAGGAGAGAGAGAGAGAGAGAGGGAGGAGAGAGAAGCGAGAGAGAGAGAGAGAGAGAGAGAGAGAGGAGAAAAAAAACATACATGTGTGTAGATCTTTATACATATTCGTGTATAGAGTGTGTGTGGGTGCGCACGCACGTGTGTGCGTGCTGTGCGTTTGTGTGTGTGTGCACATGTGTGTATGCCTGTGTGTGATTGTGTGTGTGTGTTTATGTGAGAGAAAGGGTTTGGGCATGTTTATGCAAGGGAAAGGAAGGGGTGGGAGCACTACTCAGTATTGTGAACTTGAGTTTGAACTTGTATGGGATTTGGTGTGTTGTGTTGTGGGTGTGTGTGTTTTAACGTCTTTTCACATTACGTGATATTAGTCAAGTTTGTGCGAGTGTGCGTGTGTGTATGTGAGTGTATGTGTTGTCAATACATTGTGTGTGTTGTGTTGTGTGTATGTGTGTGCATGCATGCATGCATGCACATACACACACGCGTGCGCGCGTGTGTGTATGTGTGTGTGTGTGCATGCACACATGTTTGTTGGGAGCATCTCAGCAAGGTTTTTAAAGGGAAGGGTGGGAGCACTACTCAGTATTGTGAACTTGAGGTTGAACTGGTATGGGATTTGGTGCTATGATACCTTTCAACTCAACACATTGGTAACTTTTTGTCGCATTACAAGACTGTGGGGGGTACTGTATTGTACTGTATTGTATTGTATTGTATTGTAAACTGCTGTCAGTCATGGCAAGGCAGGTTTCTCTGCAGAAAATTCGGGCTGCTCTCCCTCTGAAAGAGTGGGCACAAGAGCAGTTCTACCCATTATTATTATTATTATTATTATTATTATTCTTATTACAAAATGTTCGTTACTGCATGTGTGTGTGTTTGTCTCTCATGCAGTGCATTGATATACAGAGCCCCTGAAAGGCTGGCTTTGCGTTAACCGTTTCGCCACCATAAGTGACTGCAGTTGAGGGCAAGAGTCATGTTAAAAGGGACAGTTTTTCACACAGTAACAGGGTTTCACACCTTAGTTGATGTTGTTTTTGTTTTGTTTGTTTTGTTTAATGTCTTTTCACTTCATGGTGATTTAGACGCACCCGCATTCATACCAAAGTACCTATTATTACACACCCTATCTCTCTCTCTCTCTCTCTCTCTCTTCTCTCTCTCTCTCTCTCTCTCTCTCTCTCTCTCTTCTCTCTCTTTCTCTCTTTCTCTCTCTTTCTCTCTCTTTCTCTCCCTTTCTCTCCCTTACACACCCACACCACACCCACACCCATATATATATATATATATATATATATATATATATATATATATATATATATATATACTATATTACAATAATGGTCTTACAGGTGAAGAATATATGACTTCAGCAACTGACATTATGAATTGCTGAGTCATATAAAACTTCTTGACTAGTGGTATATTTCTTATGAATATCTAAACCTCTCCTTTTATACATGTCAAAAAGAATTGGGCATTCAAACAATAAATGGTGGATTGAAAGGGGAATAGAACAACAACATGTTACATTTTTTGAATATTTAGTTTTCCATGCATTTAATCTCAGTTTATGTATTAGAATTTCTAATTTCCGTGGGCAAGGAAACTGCTGATAATGTTTTTTTATAATCTTTGAATGCATGCATTTCATTAACTTAGAATGAATTTCATAAGAGGACAATGCGAGACTGGAAGCAAACACTTCAGTACTATATTCAGAGGCACCTTGTTTTGCCAATGAATCAACCAGCTCATTCGAATAAATTCCATAATGAGAGGGGATCCAGCAAAAAGTTATGCTGATGCCTCTGCTTGCAATTGAATGTATCAGAAATTTAATCTCAAATACAATATCATTCCTTATTTTACCATGCCATGTCTTTAATGCCATTAACACTGCTTTTGAGTCAACGCAAAACAGAATTTGGCAAACATCAACAGCAGTATCAGATAAAAAATTCAAAGCCATAAGGATTGCAAATAATTCAGAAGTAAAAATAGAAAAATGCTCTCCTAAATGAAATGATTTTTGAACTTTTAAAGTCGGAATCACATATGCAGCACCACTTTTGCCTGTTTCTAATACATATCCGTCAGTATACACTTTTAAGTGATTAGAATAATTACTTTCTAAGTGACTTTTTACATCAACGGTGAGAAGATTTTGATCTTCATTTTTCTTTATTTCCGTGTAGTCAATGTCAAATTTAGCTGAAATATGTTCCCAAGGAGGAAACTGAGGAACAACCTGTAAAATTGGAATTGTTGATATATTTATGCCATTTTCTTTCATAAATGTGTCTGTACAACTTTTACTTGGCTGCAGAAATGAAATATTGCGTGCTCGTTTAGGAAAATCAGTGTCTTGATTCATGAATATTTCCTCTTTTACTGAATTTTGAGTAGAGAGACTACGAACCACGTATTTTGATACTGCCAGTTTTCGCTGATCAGAAAGAGATAGTAAGTGAGCTTCTTTATAAGTATTAGCTGTATTTGCATGAGCCGGAACACCAAGAGCTATCTTTACCGCTTTACTATCCAGACTTTGTAATTTTTTAAGGAGATAATCTGCCGCAGAAAAATAAACTTCTTGTCCGTATATTAATTTTGAACGTACCAAGGACAGAGCCAGATGTATCAGAGTCGTAGTGTCTTGACTCCATGCCTGAGAACTTATTATCTTTAGGAAATTAAGTCTTTTCCTAGCTTCAGTTATCATTTGGTTGATGTGCATCTTCCAGTTCAACTTTCTAGTTAAAAATACACCTTAGTTGACTTGTGCGTGGGATAGCAGCAGACATGTTGTCATTCACCCCTGACCCCCTTTTAAGGGGGAAAAACCAAGCCTGTTTCTCTGACACCGGCTGAATCCAGAGAAATCAGTTGAAAAATACTTGGTCCTGAAGAGAGTTCTTCAGTCAGAAACTTGGCAGCGAAAGAGTGAATGTGGGGAAGAACTGATGTATGATCACAGTGGTTAAGACTGTGTTTTTATCTTGTTGTGTTTGCTTTGTTACAGGTTGATCTCAATTCTGGCATGAAGTATGAAGAAGCTTATTACGCCCAGGTGAGTGTGTGGTGTGTATATGTGTGGGGGAGTGTGTTCGAGTGCATGCGTTCGAGTGTGTGTGTGTGCTGTCACATGTGTGTGTGTGTGTGTTCACGCATCTGTGTGTGTGTGTGTGTGTGCGTGCTCACGCATCTGTGTGTGTGTGTGTGTGTGCTCACGCATCTGTGTGTGTGTGTGTGAAAGTCAAAAGTCAAATTTTTTATTGAATAAGCATAGCATTTGCTTTTTTCAATCAACCCAAGTGTGTGTGTGTGCATGCATGCATGCATGCATGCGTGCATGTGTGTGTGCACGTCTGTGTGTGTGTTTGCACACTCGCACACACGTGTGTGTATATGCAAGTGTGTATGTGTGTGTTTGTCTTGTTGGTAAGATCGATGGATGACTTATGTTTACTTCTCAGTACTATCCTGTGGTCAGCGAAATGTTTGTTTCATTTTTGCCATAGTTTACTCATACTTTGGGTTATTATTACTCATTGTGTGTTTTTATGTACATGTATATGCTTATGCTTATGAAATAAAATCTGAGCGCTTTGATTTGTTGCTTTACAAGATTCAGCGCTATATAAATTCCATACATTATTATTATTATTATTATGTATGTTTTAAAGGGATAAAACAGACAGTCATTATTGCTGAGTAGTTAAAACCGTTCGACTTCAATCCCATGGTTCCATGAAGTCGTGGGTTCAAATCTCGGTGGTGTCTAGTAAATTAAAGGTGGGGGATTTTTACAATCTCCCAGGTCAACTTCAAGTGCAGACCTGCCAGTGCCTTAATTCCCTTTGTGTGTATACACATGCAGAGGACCAAATATCCATGTTAAAGATCCCATACTCTATGTCAGTGTTCGGTGGGTTACTGAATCACAAACACACCCAGTATACATCCCTGAAGTCAGAATGCAGCTACCTTCACGGTGGGCAAAAACGGTTGCATACGTTGGTGAACCTAGAGTTCGAGCTGAGGAATGAAAAGTAATTTTTGTTTTAAAAAAAGAAACCGTTTTTTTTGCAGGTCATTCCTACCAAGGACAGGATCGAAGGACTGACGGCATTCAAAGAGAAGCGCAAGCCTAACTACAAGGGCCACTAAACCTTACCTCATCACCACTTACCTCCCTTCCCGCGTTCAAAGACCAACGGCAAAGAGCTGTTTTATCGTTTGATGTGAAATGTTGACTGTACGTGGCTTTTCTATTCTTTTTCTTCAGCTTTTGCTCAGGAATGTGAATTGATTCAGTGTTTGTAATGAAATAATAATTGAAAATACTCCATAACTAAAACTCCACTTTTGTTACGTTAAATTAACATCACAAAGATGATATCTTGCAGCATTTGAATTTAAGTCATAATTGACACATAAACGCACCATATTTTCCTTTCATGTTAGCAGTTGTAAGAAAGAAGAGACAAATGACAAGCATGACGATTATATCGTTGATGATGATAATAGCTGATATTGCTGATGTATATAACTGGAAGAAAAGGTTTTCTGCACATGCTGTGGCGATTGTCAATAGCTTTCAGCTCCACTTTAAATTAATTGATATTTCGGGCAAAGTTTTCAAATAAACTGTTGCCGTGTGTTCCTCAGCTTAACATCCTATGGGTCACCCAGACTTTACACCTTGACTCACTCATCACACTTGGGAGTCACTGTGAGATTGTAAAATACACACTGGATGAGACGTTTGTGTATATGGCTATTTTCAAGCACCTCACCATACAGGCAGCCATACTCCGACTTCAGAGGATTTTTTTCTCCTTTAAAGGAGGTGGTAGGTTGTTTAGCTAAGAGCTTATGGCTTGAAAACAATCTCAGCGTAACATCTTAAAGCATAACAACATGTTAGGGCAAGTCTTGACTTTGAGCCGACAGGAACAACTGACAAAGCTTTTGACCAAGGCCGAAGTAAGAGGTGGAATTTTGAAGTTTGTGGAGAAACTTCTTCCATGAGTGACTGTCTGCTCCTTTGATAACTGGTTTTGGGTTTTATATGGACAGATTGTTGCCATTTGTTGTGTCTTCTGATTTATATGATGCATTGCCTAAGCTGGTTGCACAAGTTGATTAAAGTTTTTTGATTAAGGCATGCCAATTTTTTTTTTAAGCCACTGATGACGTTTTTGCAAATATGTAAAATAAATTTGGAGCAAGTTTCTTATTTTTACTATCATCATGATTATGTTTGTACAAATTCACTGACGGGTTGTCAAGTTAGCTATGGGAGCCTACAGTTGAGATGGTTGAGGGATGTGTAATGAAATGTAATATATTTGTTAATGTAGTTAAGATTTAGAAAAACAAACCAAACCAAAACAGAAGGTTGTAGGAGAGCTAGATATGTGGGCAGGTTGTATACAAACATTTTTTATTTTTAAATAATTCCTTTTACAGAAATTATGAATTTCTTATATAATTTTTATAAGACTTTTGTGTTAGTTCCGTCTGTCTGTCTGTGTGCGTGTGTGTGTGTGTCCTAAAGTATTTTTGCATTTGTGCATGGGTTAAAACATGCACATGTGTGCACAAATTAGTGTACATATTCCAGTATGCATTTTTGTTCATATTTATGGATATAATGAATAGTAATAATACATGAAATGTATACAGCGCTAAATCCTATGAGAACAAATCAAATATACTGTTATATAATTATATCACTATATTTTCAGGTTTCATTGTGGTAATCCAAACTTTACAGATTCAGTCTGAGATTGAAAGAGGGGCATATAAAGAGCTGTGATTGGGAGAGAAAGAGTTCTGTTTTTTTTGTTTTGTTTTTGTTTTTGGAATGTCATGAAGCTTAATATGTCAAAAAGGAACCACAAATCTGCTAAATGTTTGTCAAAACAAATTTTGTACCTCTTCTGCCCATTTTTTTTAAAAACAAAGGCAATAAAACTGTTTATATGTAAACAAACCTTTGAAAATGTTGTGAGATTTAGTTTACAGTTTTTGCACTTCAATGATGTCAGATTAAAACAAGATAATTTTTTTTTATCAGATGTGGACATTTTTCAAGATTGCTGGAAGACAGCAATCACATCAGAGTTTGTAAGATAGCATTGGAGATAGCTGGCTCAACTTAAGTGATCTATGGTTTGCATTTCATTTTTGTTAATAATGGGTTTGGTGATTTACATCTTGTGTTTCTATAATCATGTTCGAATCAGAATGAAAGCATAATCAATCTGAAATGTGTTATGTTCATAAACACGTGACTTGTGTGATTGCTTAGGTCCTGTCGAAAAAATAGACATGATAATATATTATGTGCGTGTTTAGCTACATTATTATGTATGCTTACTAATGAAGAGCAGTACCAGGACATAATGGTCAAGATGTATAAGATATCTTGATTTAAAGTAACCATCGTGAGAGTGATAAATTACATCATTTTATAGCTGTGTTTATATGAAATAGGAAAGTGTGTTGTGTGACTGTTATTGTGTTTCTGAATGTGACGATACAAAATTATATCAAGTTGGTTTCAAGTGCTTAGCTTTTTGCTCGATTTGTTTTTTTGTGTTTATTCTTTCTATTTCTTTCCCGTTTTCTTTCATTCTCCTGTTATTTTCTTTCTTCTCTTTCTTTCTTCTTTCTATTTTTTGTTGTTGTCATAAACACACATGCATGCACACACACATGCACGCATGCGCGCACACACGCAAAAGACATGTACAGACAGATACACACACATCCACCACTACAAGTAAATTTTCCTTGACAAAAATCCGTATGAAAGAAACTGCTGTCAAAAGAAATTAAAAAAATAAATACAAGTTTACCAAGAGAAAATAAAAAAGACTCCCAAACATACATTAAAACCCCACTCACAGAGATAGCGAGTTATCCCCACAATATAACATAAATCTTTTTAAAAATAAAACTGCTTCGTTCCTTTTCTTCCTATCACCACCTTCTTGTCTATTTCCTGCCTTGTGGGGTCCTTTCTCCTGCCTATTTCTCAGAAACACTTCAAAGATAACAATTCTCTCCCACGCCAAAATCAGATGCGCTGGGCCTGACTTGTCAGGTGCTTACCAGCAACGCAACAGATTTTTCTCTCATGATGACGGACCTCAATAATTGCAGTCTGAACGTTCGGTGAACAGGAAGAAACAGCATGATAAACACACAGATAAAGAAATCTGCCGTGACACTGAAAATCCTGCAGCCAATACAATATATGATATTTCCATGTGCTGACTATGCATGCATCGAGCTGTGGGCAAACTAAGCACGTGCTCGACCTTAGGGTCATCTGTGAGGGGGAGAGATTGCGTGGTGACACGTAGACCCCTTCCTTACTTGACACTCAAGAGCCATGACCTTGCTGTGCTGTGCGGTGCTGTTGTGCGGTGCTGTGCTATGCTGTGCTGTGCTGTGGCTGTGTGTCCACGTGTCAGTGGACATGACTATCGCTGTGTGGGCTGGACATGGCGTAAGTTTTTGTCTTTTACAGACAGACAGTGACACACACACACACACACACGCATATATATATATATATATATAATATATATATATATATATATATATATATATATATATATATATATATATATATATATATTATATATAAAATGTATGTATAAGTATGTTTTATATATATATATATATATATATATATATATATATATATGCACACACACGCACGTGCAAACACACACACTAATATCACCGAGTGTGAACAGACGTTAAATTGAAGACACACCCACCCACACATGCACCTCTACCCTCCACACACACGCCCACACACGTCCCCCCCCCCCCCCCCCCCCCCCACACACCACAACACGCGCGCGCGCATCCCCCTCCCCCCAACACACACAGAGCCAAATATGACTATATTGAGTATACAATCCACACTGAATAAGTATTATGCATCTAAGCATAGGAGTTGGGGCTTGAACCCAGGCCGTCAGATCACAAGCACAACGCTATAACCACCAAGCCATCCTGCTCCCCGGACAGATTCCTATCTCACGTGCTTCCTATATTTATATACCGCTTTTCCTAACCCCCGTCCCTCCACTCCAACACAGTCACACTTAGGGCGCCTATTTAGCATTAGGAAGTGAACTTAGGGGAAAGAAGTGGATGGAGTTTATTAAGGAAGTGTGTAAGCGTAGCTTAGGGAAACTTAATTGTGTTTACAAGAGTTTTTTCTGTTTAAAATTTTTTTTTCTCCAGAGGGAGCATAAACCTCTTAGGGTTGGCTACTGTCGTTTTCTCAAGTAACCAAGTGGTTAGAACGTTGCGGTCATGATCTGACGGCCCGGGATCGAGCCTCCATTGAGGCACCTGTTTGCGGGGATTTTTTTCTCTGAAGTTAACAACAGTACAGACTCCACTCAACCAAGATTAGATTTACACACACGCACGCACACACATACGCACGCACGCAATCAAGCACACGCGCGCGCACGCACGCAAGCTCACACACATACACGCGCGCGCGCACACACACAGGTATGTATTCCACAAAAAAGTAACACACACAGATCTCTATCCTAGTATATACATAACAATATCCTTTTTGTATTTGCTTCTTTCATAACAGAAAGTACTGCTGGTAAATTGAAAAAAAAATCACACTGCATGTACACACACATAAAAATTAGAGTACTTATTCTTTTGGTAAGTAAATTTTCCACTGTAAAGAATCATAATACACACATACAAATAAACACTTTTGCTGGATATAAAACTGAAAAAAGAATATCAGCACACATCGAGTGTTGTATTTAAGACATGCAAACATGTGCATGCATATGCCCCCCCCCCCCCCCCCCCCCACACACGCACACACACGCACATGCGCTGGTTTCACAATTTGTTTACTCCCGATCAAAAGAAACAAAAGTCCAGCACATTGCACATTAAACATCTGAAAATCACACAGCATCTAACATTCAGTAACTTTTCCACACACACACAAACACACAAACACACACACTACACTACACTACACTACACTACACTACACACACACACACACCTCATTGTCTCTCTCTCTCTCTCTCCTCTCTCTCTCTCTCTCTCTCTCTCTCGCTTGTAGGTGCAAAGCTTTTCTGCTGGTTTCACAACATATAGTTCCGATAAAAAAAAACCCACCAAAAAACCACAAAACAAAAACCAAACATTCATAATTCTGGCGACTCTTTTTCTCTGTAACTTGGAAGGAAAAAAGGAAAGAAAAATAGATACACATTTTGTTTGGTGCTGGCTTTGTCAACAGCATGTAGCCTATTGGTGATAAAATACATGTAGTTGACAATAGTAATGTTGCATTGTGGCCAAAATTATTTCATATTTCTCTCTCTCTCTCCCTCCTCCCTCTCCCCTCACCTCCTCCTCTCTCATCTCTCTCTCTCCTCACACACTCACACTTACACACACACACACACACACACACGTACACACACTTAAATCGCCATAACCATCCCTTTCTCCAGAAAAAAAAGAAAATATCTCAACTGATTGAAAAACCATGCTTTGTCACGCATCCCACCACATTATCCCCTCTCTCCTCCTCCGCCCCCCCCCCCCTCCCACTCTCATTCAGCTACGTCCCCCCCACCCTCTTCCACAGACCAAAATCTTTTTTCCCTCTTTTTTATTTTTTATTCCTACCTACCTCCATCCCCTCCATCACCATCCCACCCCCTTACAACACCCCCAAGAAAAGGTATCTGCCATTGTATCAGTACTGTGATGGGATCTGTCGGACAAAAATTCACAATGCTGGTCTGAGACAGCAGTTCCAACCCCCCCAAAAAAAACCCCAAAAAAACCCCACACACAACCCCCCCCAAAAAAAACCAAAAAAAACTCGATATCCTAAAATGACTTCTAGACAAACCCCTTCTTTCGCTACTAAGAGATGTCCAAAAAGACATGGTGAGTTTAATAAGAAAAATGAGATATGTAAACCATAGTATGCAACTGCCTTTTGTGTCCACATGGGGGGGCCAGGGTTAAGATGAAGGTTAGTGTTAAGAGTTTAGAGTTAGGGTTAGCAAAGAGTTAGTGTTAAGGAATGGGTGGTTGGTTGGCTGGTTGGTTTCGTCCGTCTGAATACATGAGGACACAATGGCACATGGACACCATGGTATACACACGATTTCTCTTCCACAAGCTACCAGTTCTATGAAATGTCAAGAATGTTTCTGGATTTGGTATTTGGATTTGTTTTCTTACGAATTTCCAACCCTATCTGAAAAGCACTTTGAGGCTGATGACAGTTTTTGTACAAGTTGCAACTACTTAAAAGAAGGATTAAGCCCCCCCCCTCCTTCAAGAAAAAAAAAACCTCATTCCCTATCCATCATCGAGCCCTCTTATTCCACTTCAGACTGATCTAAATATCTACATCATACTCCCTCCCCCCCTCCCTCCAAACACTTAACACCGCCCCCACGCCTCTCCCGGCAAAATTAGGTGTTCCCTGCGCGCCACACACACACACGCACACGCAACACACACACACACACACACACACACACACACACACCACACTCTTTCTCTCTCTCTTTACACATCTCTCTCTTTACACAACTCATCTCCATCTCTTTACACAAATCTCTCTCTCTTTACACAACTCATCTCTCTTCTACAACTCATCTCTCTCTCTCTCTCTCTCTCTCTCTCTCTCTCTCTCTCTCTCTCTCTCTCTCTCTCCCTCTCTCGCTGTGTTAAATATACATCATTTATGTGTTGAAATAAAGCACAAAATAGCAACAAAACTTACATCCAACTTTACAAAGAGCAAAAAATACTCATGAATTTTCTCAAGGCCACAGCGCAACTCGCAGTAGTTGTCACCCCGATGGCAGACAGACCAGCCCCTAGCACTGTCTGCACTGCTAGTAGCCCACGGAATCGGCACAGACCATAATTACAGTAACTAATCCTGGCAAGGGAAGGGTCGAGTGTAATGGGTACTAGCATGGCTTCTCGAATCAATCTTGGACAAAGTGTGTGGCAGACAGGCCAGGCCAGGGACTGGTGCAGAGGGTAGGCCAGGCCAGGCCAGGCCAGGCCAGGACAGGCCAGGACAGGACAGGGACTGGTGCAGAGAGTAGGACAGGACAGGACAGGCCAGGACAGGACAGGACAGGGCAGGACAGGACAGGGCAGGACAGGGCAGGGCAGGGCAGGACAGGGCAGGGCAGGACAGGACAGGACAGGCCAGGACAGGACAGGGACTGGTGCAGAGGGTAGGACAGGACAGGACAGAACAGGTCAGGACAGGACAGGACAGGACAGGACAGGCCAGGACAGAGCAGGACAGGCCAGGACAGGACAGGGCAGGTCAGGACAGGACAGGACAGGACAGGACAGGGACTGGTGCAGAGGGTAGGACAGGCCAGGACAGGCCAGGACAGGGCAGGGCAGGGCAGGGCAGGACAGGACAGGACAGGACAGGACAGGACAGGCTAGGACAGGGCAGGTCAGGACAGGCCAGGCCAGGACAGGACAGGACAGGGACCAACTTGTATTGCAGGATGACCAATGATAATGAGGATGACCTCATGATGCCGGGTTGGTGGCTGTGGTCCTCTTGACCTGTCTGCACTCCTCAGCTGCACTGACCCTGTTTGCTTCAGGAATGTGGGCGTCCCTGTGGACAGGTGATGATGGCCACCTTGTTGACAGGTGATGGCCACTTTGTAGACAAGTGATGATGGCCACCTTGTAGACAGGTGATGATGGCCACCTTGTAGACAGGTGATGATGGCCACCTTGTAGACAGGTGATGGCCACCTTGTAGACAGGTGATGGCCACCTTGTAGACAGGTGATGGTGGCCACCTTGTAGACAGGTGATGGTGGCCACCTTGTAGACAGGTGATGATGGCCACCTTGAAGGTGATGATGGCCACTTTGTAGACAGGTAATGATGGCCACTTTGTAGACAGGCAATGATGGCCACTTTGTAGACAGAGGATGATGGCCAATTTGTAGACAACGGATGATGGCCACTTTGTAGACATCGGATGATGGCCACTTTGTAGACAACGGATGATGGCCACTTTGTAGACAACGGATGATGGCCACTTTTGTAGACAATGGATGATGGCGTGTTGTAGACAATGGATGATGGCCACTTTGTAGACAACGGATGATGGCCACCTTATAGACAGTGGATGGCCACTTTGTAGATAACGGATGATGGCCACTGTAGACAACGGATGATGGCCACTTTGTAGACAGTGGATGGCCACTTTGTAGATAACGGATGATGGCCACTGTAGACAACGGATGATGGCCACTTTGTAGACAACGGATGGCCGCTTTGTACAGTTCTGTGTGAAAGAACCACGAGTGTTATTCTTGTGAAAAAAAATAGTATCTGATTAAATAATTTTTGGGGGGTGAAAACAAGGATTAGATTTGGGGCTGACGTAGTGTCATCTTCAACACAGAAGTATTCCTGTAAAAAAACAACAGTATGTTGTATGAATCAAATAAAGGAATCTTTACATCGCCTTGGTTAACTTAGCTTTGTGTTTAGGATGTATGTACTCAGTAGGTTAAAATCTCATGATAGTAGTCTCTCAAAATATCAACCAGGAACTACCAAAAAAAAAAAGAAAAAAAAGAAATCCAACTTTAGTGTAATGCTCTTCAAAAGGGTTTGCTTGATAGGAACTTAAAACTTATTTCTATCTATCTATCTATCTATCTATCTGTCCCGTAGTCTGACGACCGTGGGGGCACCCTCAAAGACTCAGCAACCAGTTCCCTCCTTCTCTCTGTTCTGCCTTTCTCAGGGTTTTGTTGAGTTCTAGGCCTGTCCATTCACTGATGTTATCCTCCCAGCTCTTCCTTGGTCTGCCTCTTCTTCTTCCTCCTTGGACAGTGCCTTGCAAAACTGTCTTTGTAATTCCTTGGGATCTTGTGACATGCCCATACCACTTAAGTTTACGCTTTTTCACGATCGTTAGAAAGTTCTCATAGGGTCCAATGGTTTGCTGGATTCTGTTATGCACGCTTTCGTTGCTTATGTGGTCTTTGTAGGAGATGCCAAGGAGTCTCCGAAAGCATCTCATCTCCACTGCCTGTACTCTTCTCTCCAAATCTGCAGTCAGGGTCCATGATTCACAGGCATACAGAAATATGGATATGACAAGGGAGCGCATTAGTCTGATCTTGGAGATAAGTGAGATATTCTTATCTCTCCAGATGGTGTTTAGTTTTGACAAAGCTGTTATTGTCTGTGCAGTCCTGCATACTACTTCTGGCTTGGATCCCTGGTCGGATACAATGGCTCCCAGGTACTTGAAGCTTTGAACTGTTTCCAGCTTCTGGTCATTAACCCTGATATCAGTGCTAATGCCGTTGGTGTTATTAGTCATCAGTTTGGTCTTCTCTGCACTGATTTCCATGCCGTATGTTTTGGAGGCCTTATCCAAGTGTTCTGTTAGGCTGGCAAGCTCTTTTTCTGATCCTGCTATTCCATCAATGTCATCTGCGAAGCGGAGGTTTGTGATCGTTCTGCCACCAATGCTGACTGATCCTTCATGATGTTCCAGTGCATCAGCCATGATTCTCTCAAGGAAGATGTTGAAAAGAGTGGGTGAGAGTAGACAGCCCTGCCTTACTCCAACTGTTGTTCGAAACCATTCTCCAATGTTGTTGTTGTAGTACACTGCACTGGTGGCCTCGCTGTACAGCTGTTTGATGACTCTGATCAGGTTTGCATTGATGCTGTACAAGTTCATGGTTGCCCACAAAGCTGCATGCCACACCCTGTCAAATGCCTTCTTAAAATCGATAAATACGTGGTATAGGTCTTGTTGATGTTGAAGGTACCGCTCACATAGTATTCTGAGGTTGAATATCTGTTCTGTTGTGCTGCGCCCTGCTCTGAAACCTGCTTGTTCCTCAGCAATGATGGTCTCTGCTTGTGGCTTCAGTCTATTCAATATTATCTGCAGCATGACCTTGCTTGGGTGACATATGAGGCTGATTGTGCGGTAATTATGGCATTGTTGTAGATTTCCTTAAAACTTATTTACGGAAGCGAAAGTTACATAGCAGCCTGGCAAGACACGTTTTATCATTGCTCTATGTTGTAATCAACAGCTTCCAATTAAAATTGGCAGATATGACAAAATTCCGCCAGGCTTACGTCATTATTGCTATTGTGACGGGGGAAGGGGGGGGGGGGGGGGGGGGGGGAAGAATTCATTGGGTTACTCAGTGATCCAAATTAGAAGATCTTCTAAATCTGTATGTTAGAAAAAAATCTAAAGTGATTTTCATGTTTGTAATTTGTGGAAAGAACCCTGTCTCCAGCTGAAGTTCCGTACCTGGAAAGTTACGGAATAATTTTACGGAATAGTTTTGTTATCCAATTTATTTGCCACCTTTTGTGTGTGTGGTGTGTGTGTGTGTGTGTGTGTGTGTGTGTGTGTGTGTGTCTGTCAGTGATATTTCAAGATGAGTTTAAAATGATACATGTACATGTTAAGCTTGTTGCTTTATAATCCTTAAAACCCCAAGAGGGTTCAAGGGATTACAATTTTCGATTCTTTCTCGTGTGTGTGTGTGTGTGTGTGTGTGTGTGTTTGTTTGTGTGTGTGTGTGTGTGTGTGTTTGTGTGTGTGTGTGTGTGTGTTTTGTGTGTGTGTGTGTGTGTGTGTGTGTGTGTGTGTGTACACGGGTGCGCACGCACGTGCATAATATATTGTGCACGTCTGCCTATCAGTGTTCGTACATATGTGCGCATGTTCATCTGACTGAGGCGTAAATAGGCTTGATGAAGATTTCTACGATTATGCATGTGCTGGTTATCTTACCTTTAAAGGGGTTGACTTCTTGATTTTGAAAGTATTGACTTATTGATTCTTTGGTGTTGGAGGCACTGACGTGTTGATTCTTTGATGTTGAAGGTATTGACTTGTTGACTTCTTGGTGTTGAAGGTGTTGACTTGTTGACTTGGTGTTGAAAGGTGTTGACTTGTTGACTTTGGTGTTGAAGGTATTGACTTGACTTCTTGGTGTTGAAAATGTTGACTTGTTGACTTTGGTGTTGAAGGTATTGATTTGTTGACTTCTTGGTGTTGAAAATGTTGACTTGTTGACTTTGGTGTTGAAGGTATTGACTTGTTGACTTCTTGGTGTTGAAAATGTTGACTTGTTGACTTTGGTGATGAAGAACTGACTTGGTGTTGAAGGTATTGACTTGTTGAATTCTAGGTGTTGAAGGTATTGACTTGCTGACTTTGGTGTTGAAGGTATTGACTTGTTGACTTTGGTGTTGGAGGTATTGACTTGTTGACTTTGGTGTTGAAGGTATTGACTTGTTGACTTCTTGGTGTTAAAAGGTGCTGACTTGTTGACTCTGTTTTGAAGGTGCTGACTTGTTGACTGTTTTGAAGGTGCTGACTTGTTGACTCTGTTTTGAAGGTGCTGACTTGTTGACTCCGTTTTGAAGGTGCTGACTTGTTGACTTATTGGTGTTGAAGGTACTGACTTGTTGATTCTTTGGTTTTGAAGGTGTTGACTTGTTGACCTTGATGATTTTTTGACGTTGAAGGTGTTGACTTTGGTGTCGATGGTATTGACTTGATTCTTTAGTGTTGACATTACTGACTTGTTGACCTCGATGTTGAAGGTGTTGACTTAAGTGTTGACTTTGGTGTAGAAGGTATTGACTTGTTGATTCTTTAGTTGTTGACAGTACCGACTTGTTGACCTTGACGTTGAAAGTTGACTTAAGTGTTGGATTTGTTGGCTTTGGTGTAGACGGTATTGATTTGTCGATTCTTTGGTGTTGACAGTACTGACTTGTTGACCTTGAGGTTGAAGGTGTTGACTTTAGATGTTGAAGGTGATGGCACGTGTTGACTGGAGCCCTGGTCATGAAAAGGGCATATGTCCCTGAAACGTACATCTCAAATGGCCGGGCTTTAGTATTACACCAAAAGCCATTACTGTATTGGTGTGTGCCATTTACAGTCTGGGAATATCTGATTGCCTGAATGCATAGGGAATGTCTTCTACACGAAGTGTGTGTGTGTGTGTGTGTGTGTGTGTGTGTGTGTGTGTGTGTGTGTGTGTGTGTGTGCGCGTGCGCTGTATGTGAGCATGCTTACATTTATGCTTGGTAGCTGTTACCTACAATCAATTAATGGCTAAGTGTACTTTTTATATATGTTCTTTTCCTTCCTCATAGTATTTTCTTCATTCTAGGAGTTCACTTTTTCATTATTCATTTTGCTAACTATGCTCCATAAACCTTCTATGCTGGTAATGTAACCCTGTATCAATTCTGTAAATGGGTTAAAAGAACTTTTGTTTTTAATCTACAGTTTTATTTTTTTCTGTTTAGCTTTTGTTTTAGTTTTTGGTCAGGTTTGGGATGCTTCATTTCGTTTTGAGGGCTGGTTTGTGGGATGGTTTGGTTTTAATGGCTAGTTTGAGGGCTGGTTTGGATTTGATGGTTGGGGGAGGAAAGGAGTGGGGTAAGGGAGGGTGTTGGCCTGTGGTTTTTGTTCTTGCTGTGGTTTTGAAGTTTTCGTTTTAGGGTTTGGTTTTGGTTTGATTTTGGCTAAGTTTTAAGTCTAGTTTGGTTTTGGGTTAGGTTTGATTTTTCTTTTTCTTTAGGTTTTTTGTCTTTTTACCGGGTTTTCTTTTCCAGTTTTTTTCAGATATAGTTTTTAGTTTGATTTTGAGTTTATGTTTTGTTCTTCGGGTTTAAGTTTGGTTTTGGTTTGGTGGTTTTGTGTTTAGTTTTAAGTTTTGGGGCTTAGATTAAAAAAAAAAGTTTTTATGTCTGATTAGTTGCTTTGAGTCTTGATTTTTTTTATGTCTTGATTAATTGGTTTGAAGTAATTTTGTTTTATGTTTTGATAATTTTTAAGTCTTGGTTTGTTATATGTCAATTGATTTGAAGTAATTTTTGTTTTATGTTTTAATAATTTAAGTCTTGGTTTTGTTTTATGTCTTAATTGGTTTGAAATAATTTTAGTTTTGATAATTTGTTTAAGTCTTGGTTTCCTTGTATGTCTTAATTGGTTTGAAGTAATTTAAAAAAATGTTTTGGTTATTAAGTCTTGGTTTTGTTATATGTGTTGATTGGTTTAATGCGATTTTTGTTTCATATTTTGATCATTGGTTTGAAGTCTTGATTTTGTTTTATGTCTTGATTATCTGGTTTGGGGTCTTGGTCTAGTTTAGTTTTTTTTTATATTGGTTTTAGGTCAGGTTTGATCGTAGGTCATGATTGTTTTTGGTTTAATTTCAGGTTGATTATTTGGTTTTAAGTCGTGGTTTAATGTTAGGTCTTGAAGCCTTAGTTTAATTTTAGATCAGAATTAATTGACTTGAAGTCAGTTTTTTTTGTTTCATATCTCCATTGATTTACAGTTTTTATTTTGTTTTGGGTCATGATTTGTTTGAAATCTTGATTTTGGCTTAGATCTTGATTCCTTTGTTTTGGGTCTTGGTTTATTTTAGGTCTTGATTTCATTTGGATTTTGGTTTACTCTGGTCTTGATTTAGTTTTGGGTCATGGTTTATAGGTTATGATTGGGTTTTGGCTTTTGTTTATTTAGGGTTGATTGGTTTGGCTTTTGGTTTATTTTAGGTTTGATTGGGTTTGGCTTTTGGTTTATTGTAGGTTTTAGTTGGGTTTTGATCATGGTTTATTTTAGGTCTCAGTTTATTGGTTTAGGTTCATGGTTTAGTTTAGGTCTCAACTGGTTTTTGTCTTAGTTTAGATTTTAGGTCTTGATTAACTGGTTTAAGTTCTGGTTTGATATTAGATTGTGATTAACTGGTTTTATGTCTTGGTTTAACTTTAGGTATTGGTTAATTAGTTTTACGTTTGTGTTTGATTTCAGGTCGTGATTGGTTATGGGTTATGGTTTAATCTCAGGCCCTCATTAATTGGCTTTGGGTCTTTATTCAGGTTGATTTCCTGATTTGGTTTTGGATGGAGGTTTAGTTTAGTCTTGATTAATTGGTTTCACGTCTGATTTTGTTTTATGTCTTGTTTAATAAGTTTAAAGTCAGTTTTGTTTTATACTTTGATTTATAGTAATGATTTCGTTTTATGTCTCCATGAATTGGTTTTTAGTCCGATATGTTTTAGGTTTTGGTTAATTGGTCTGTGGTCATGAGTTAGTTGTACGTCTTAACTAGTGATAAGTCTTGGTTTAATTTTAGATTTTGATAAATTTGTTTACGTCTTGGTTCAATATGAGGTCCTGTTTAATTGGTTTAACGTCTTGGTTTTAGGTCTTAATTTAATTTTAGGTCATGATAAATTTGTTTACAGTCCTGGTTTAATTTTCGGTCCTAACAAAATTTGGGGTAGTTGGTTTAATTTCATGTCTTGATTAATTCATTGAAAGTCTCGATCTTGCTTTACGTTGTAATTAACTGGTTTGAAGTCTTGATTTTTTAAAAAGTTCTTGATTAATTTGTTTTGCATGTTCGTTTATTTTAGGCATTTATTTGATTTTGGCTTGGATTTATTCTAGGTCTTAATTTAGTTTTGAGTCGGTTTATCATACGCTTTGTTTTGGTTTTGGCTTTTGGTTTATTTCCAATCTTGATTTAGTTCATGGTTTGAGTTTTTTTTAAATTGGTTTTGTGTCTTGGTTTAGTTTAGATCTTTATTGGCTTTGTGTCTTGGTTTAGTTTAGATCTTTATTGGTTTTGTGTCTTGGTTTAGTTTAGATCTTTATTGGTTTTGTGTCTTGGTTTAGTTAGGTCTTTATTGGTTTTGTGTCTTGGTTTAGTTTAGATCTTCATTGTTTTGTGTCTTGGTTTAGTTTTAAGTCTCGATTACTGAGTCTCAGGACAGGTTTAATTTTAGGTTTTGATTAGTTGGTTTTAAGTCTGGGTTAATTGGTTTTATATCTTGTTAATCTTAGATTTTGAATAATTAATTTTACATTTGGCTTAATGTAAGTTCTTGATTAAATGATTTTGGCTCACGGTTTAACCCCAGGTCTGATTAGTTGGCTTTGAGTCATTAGTTTGATGTCCTGATTTGGTTTTGGCTCATAGTTTAGTTCAGGTCTTGATCTGTGTTTCACCACTGGGTTTGATTTTCAGCCCTCATGAATTGGCATTAGCTCTTAGTTTAACTGTAGGTCTTGAATTTCGATGTTAAGGTTCCGCTATTTTTCAATAGTGTAAATTTGGGTTTAAGCTTATGATTTTTTTGAGACAGGTTTGTTATCGTTTGGTTTCGGGAATTAATTTTGGATTTAGTCTGGCGGCTTTGTGGTGATTTTTTCGTTTTCATTTTTGAATCAGGTTTGGTGTTTAAGTTATGTTTCGTTTAGGGTTGTGGATGGATATTTGGCTTCGGTTTGGGTTTAGTGTTCGTGGGCATTTTGGGTTTTTTGTCGGTTTTGTGATTTTTGTTTTAAAATTTATTTTTTATTAATTATTTATTATTCAAGATTTGGTTTTGTTTGGGTTTATTGAAATTTGGTCTGGGTTGGTGTTTGGCTTGGGCTTAGTTTTTATGGTTTGACATTAGTTTAGAGTTTGGAGTTTTTATGATTATTATTAAGTTTAGATTTGGGTTTTGCTTTTGAATTTGTACGGTAGGTTTTCTGTGGGCTTCAGTATTTTGTCATTAAATTTATGTTAATTTCGGATTTTTCCAATTTGATTATTTCAACTTTTTGTTTTGGTTTGTTTAGTTGGTTTATTGTTGTTTTCAGTTTTTCCCAAAGTTTATTTACTCTGTTTTTCGATTATAATTTTTTTGGGATGGTGTTTCCGGTTTTTTTGGTTTTGGTTTATTTATTTATTTTCAAAATTTCAGTTAGAACTCCAGTTTTTTGTTTTAGTGGGTTCGCATTTGTTTGGAAATAGATTGCCAATTTTTTGTGGGGTTTTACCCGAGTTCGCATTTGGGGATTTAAAGTTTGCTCTCAAATTTCTGATTTAGATCTCAGTTGTTAAGATGATTTTCGTTAGGTCTATGATCTAAGTGGGAGTGTAGAGTGTTTGATCCTTTGTTTTGTTGTATTTGAAAGATGATTTTCAGAAGGGACTTAATTTAGTTTAGTGGCCTTTTGTCAGTTTAGGAGTGGGGTAAGGGATATTTTTGGGGGTGTTAGAGGGGATAGAGTCAAGGGTCATGCTTTTTGTAGGCTTTGAAATCGGATTAGGTTAGTCTAGGTTTGGATTAATGGGTTTTTGCTTGACTTAGTATTCTGTTCATCAATTCTAGTTCATTATTTATCTGTTTACGTCGTGTTTTATTTCAGTTCGTTTAACTTTGTTCAATTTTATTTCTTATTTACCTTTTGAAAATTAACACTTGTTGATTAGTCTCTTTGCTTGCTTATGAGTCAAATTCATACAGTCAATGATCTTTGTTAAACGAGATCTTGTCACTAAAAAAAGCAGTGTATGTAACAAAATTTTTCATTGCAAAAATCCTAGGCACTGTCTACCTACCTACCTACCTTCTTACCTATCTATCTACCTACCTATCTACCTACCTACCTACCTACCAGCCAGTTTACCTATCCAACTTCCCTACCTATTTTCTAACTTAAAATATAGATGTCTGGTTGTCTGTCTATACTAATTTGTCATTGGCTGGGTGCCTGTAAGTGTTATGGTGTACATGTGTAAGTGCGCGCGCGCGTGCGCGTGCGTGCGTGTTCATGTGTGTGTATGTGTGCATGCATATCATATGATGTGAGTGCACGCACTCTCAATGCAAGCTCGTACATGGACAAACGTACATACTTTATTATTATTATTATTATTATTTTTTTTTATATCCCTGCCTGTGACTATGCATGTGATGTTGATAGGTCTGGGCAATGGGTGTGTTAACTAACCTACTGCCATGCATGCATACCTCACCTTATGTGTGAAAGACCCAGCATTTTATTTTCTTGTCCACACCATCCTGGATTTCACGTGAAGGCTATGGGTGACGTCATTTCTTTCCAGTAGTGACGCGGTCTCATCCTGGAGCTCCTGGCGACCTGTTCACAGACAGAACGGCCTGTTTAGTTTACAGACAGAATGGCCTGTTTAGTTCACAGACAGAATGGTCTGTTTAGTTTACAGACAGAACGGTTTGTTTAGTTTACAGACAGAACGGCCTGTTTAGTTCACAGACAGAACGGCCTGTTTAGTTCACAGACAGAACGGTCTGTTTAGTTCACAGACAGAACGGCCTGTTTAGTTCACAGACAGAACGGTCTGTTTAGTTCACAAGACAGAATGGTCTGTTTAGTTTACAGACAAGAGCAGGTACAGATACAGAGAAAGGCACGAGATGTGCTGAATGCTATCTGTAATGTTCGGATCAAGATTTGAACTCAAGGCACTTGTCAATGTCCTGGCTCATGGTTATGTGTTAAGTCTTTATGAAAGTTAACTACAAAACAAGCGGGACCTTTTTTGAAGAAAGAATTGAAAGTCATTCTACTCATTTGCTACTCTGACATTTTTTGTTGAACGCTCAGACAGCAACTCTCATTGTCATCATGAGCGAAAATGAGTTGCACTGCCGTTAAGCGCCTGGCAAGTCAGGCCCATGCGCATCTGACTTTGGCGTGGGAGAGAACTGTTGCTTTTAAATCTTCCTGGAAAAAAGGCAGGTGAATGGACCAAGACGGCAGAAAATAGACAAGGAGGAGGTGACAGGAAGAAAAGGAACAAGGCAGCAAACAGAGGCATAGAAAGGGGAATTCTTAGCACAGAATTTCCAGAAAGTGGGAATGCTATTTCTACAGACAGGCCCCCAGCATCCTCACGGTGGAAATTCTTCAGACAAATCTTTAGAGCTAAGTCCTGTGTTTAGGACAATACAACCCCCCCCCCCCTCTGCAACACCCCCCCCTGCAACCCACCCCACCCCCACACACACACCACCAACAAAGAACAAAAAGTCCCCCACACATGTAAAAAAACCTATCCATTTTCAGGGAGTTGAAGCAGTTAGACCAGATGTATAGGTAATGCTCAACATGGCCAACTGTACAGCGAAAGCAAGCACTGGGACAGTATAAAGCATAAAACAACGCTCTCATTTGCAACTTGCTGATGGAACAGCAGGGATTTTTCAGTCTTCACAATCACTAAAAATATCACAATTTTAAAAATAAACGAATAAAAAAAAAACCTCGACATTATTCGGCTATTGTATCCATTCAAACGACAAAGAAAACATCATCATCATCTTGAGTATTTTGAGCGAGTGTACCTAACATTTTACACAACAATAATAATAATAATAATAATAATAATAATGTATGGAATTTATATAGCGCTGAATCTTGTAAAGCAACAAATCAAAGCGCTCAGATTTTATTTCATACCACTTTAAGTCACGGCAGATTTCTCTCCGTGAAATTCGGGCTGCTCTCCCCGGGGAGAGCGGGAGAACGCGTCGCCACTTAGCGCTGCGCCACCCTTTCACCCTTTCACCCTTTTTTTTTTTTTTTTTTTTTTTTTTTGCTGCAGCTGTATTTGTTTCCCTATCAGAGTGGCTTTTTTCTAAGAATTTTGCCAGGGACAACTCTCTTGTTGCGTGGGTTTTTTTTTACGTGCGCTAAATAATTACGTGTAACACACGGGACCTCGGTTTATCGTCTCATCCGAAAGACTAGCGCCCAGACCACCACTCATGGTCTAATGGATGGGGGAAAAATTTCCGGTCCAAACGGGGTACGAACCGCCGCACACTTCAGACCCGGACTTTTCGCTTTCTAGACAGGCGCGTTACCTCTAGACCACCGATCCACCAACAACTGCTATTACTACTACGGCTACTATGACTACCACTCCTAATCTACTGCTACTACCACTGCATTAGTAGTACTGTGAACCTTGCCCCAAACAAACATGACTCCCTACTGTAACAACAGGGAACTAAGCACACTTTCAGCCAGTCTGTACACAATCAGCAGCAGTGGGGGTGGGGTGGGGGAACAGCCTAGCGGTTAGAGCATTGCGCTCTGGATGTGGCATTCCGGGTTCGAGCCACCACCAAGAGGCCCGCTCAAAGGGATGTTTCCCCTGGAGTCAACATATAGCAACATATAGAAATCTCACCATTGGTGAATTAATCTCGGAGCTCTAGCCAAAGAACGAAACAAAAAAAAGTAACAGAAGAATCAAAGAGAACTATACAGTACTTCAAAGTAACTACGCTAAATTTTTTTTTATCATTATTGCCAAACACTGCCCACCATCACAACTTGTAGCTAGCTTCGAATTGAAAGGGGGATTGAAAAAAAAAGAATGAGTGTCATCAGTACTTACTTGGCCATGTCTTCACGCGTCCACCACCTTAAGTCTTGCAGCCATCGTTCTTTTCTTCTGTTTCTATGTGTGTGTGTGTGTGAGTGTTTGTGTTTTCGTTGTTTGTTTGCTGTTTTGCGCATCTTCTCTTCTCTGCCGACCCGTCTTGTTTCCAGCAGTAAGCTTTTCTTCCGAGTTGTGGCAGCAGTGGCTGAATGAACTCAGTGCAGTGACACAAGTGGGGGGTGCAGGGATAGATACCCCGAAGTACCCGTGCCAAACCTTGGGTGGAACGAACTGCTCATGTAAAGCTCAAGTTGTGTGTGTTTTGAGGTGTGTGTTGTGTGTGTGTGTGTGTGTGTGTGTTGTGTGTGTGTGTGTGTGTGTGTGTGTGTGTGTGTGTATGTGTGTTGTGTTGTGTGTGTGTGTGTGTGTGTGTTGTGTGTGTGTGTGTGTGTGTGTGTGTGTGTTGTGTGTGTGTGTGTGAGGATGATTGTAAGTTTCCCGTGTTGCCACCTTCAGCTCCCTTCCCCCCAACCCCTCCATTGCATTTTCTCTCCACACACGTGCGCACGCACGCACGCACACGCGCACACTATAAACCAAGGCCCCGCGTGGGAACACACAGAAAAGATCTTGTACAAACGTTAGAAACCCGTTACGCCGTTCGGAAGAGTAGGCCAATTCATGCTGGTAGGAACGGATCATAAAATTAAGAAGCCTACCCCCTCCCCGCATACCCCCGGAACGGATGGTAAAATTTACAAATCCACAAACACACGGGGACTGGATGTAAACAAGCACACGAGTGCTTATTCCACTATCCTCGAAATAAAAGAATAAAAAATCACACACACACACACACACACACACACACACACACACACACGCGCGCGCGCGCGCGCGCGCGCGCTTGCTTAAGTTACAGGATCCACCACAAACCAAGAGGCGTCCTCGAAAAAAATAGAAAAAAAAATAGCGCGCACACGGATGCTGACAACTACACATAGATGATCCCTCTCTCTCTCTCTCTCTCTACTCTCTCCTCTCTCTCTCTCATCTCTCTCTCCTCTCTCTCTCTCTCTCTCTCTCTCTCTCTTCTTCTCTCTCTTCTTCTCTCTCTCTCTCTTGTCTCTGTCCTGTCTGTCTGTCTGTCTGTCTGTCTTCTTCTCTCTCTCTCTCTCTCTCTCTCTCTCTCTCTCTCTCTCTCTCTCTCTCTCCTCTCTCTCTCTCTCTCTCTCTCTGGTAAGGAACAAAAAGCGATACAGAGAAATATGAGACATATAGCTCATTTACAAGTATTTTTTGTGAAAGAAGAGTACAGTGACTCAATAGACGTAAGCTAGGTTAACTGTTTTACCACTAAAAAACAATATTCGCAGATATAGTGCTAAAGATCAAGAAAACTTTTGTCCCGTTGTGTACAACGAAATGAGAAAATGAAGTCCATTTTTTGTTTGAATATTGCATTTGACCTTATACCGATTTTGATGCATACTAATCAGAATAGGCGGCGCAGTCTACTATCAATGTTTATCAAGCTCAAACAGTGTCCAAGACTCGGCCATTGCCATCATGATTCACAAAGAAATGGTTGTTGGTTCTTCATGATCCATTATATTTCACATGCCAGTATGTTGATTCTCCTCCTTCCCCCAAACCCCGTGTGCTGTGGTCTAAGGCCAATGAACATATTAAAGCCGTTCAGAGTTCAGAGTTCTCTCTCTCTCTCTCTCTCTCTCTCTCTCTCTCTCTCTCTCTCTCTCTCCTCTCTCTCTCTCTCTCTCTCTCTCTCTAGTGGTTAAAACATTGCGCTCGCAATCTGATGACCCAGGTTCAATTCCCGTTCGAGGGGATGTTTTCCCCTAGAGTTAACATCAGTGCCGACTCCACTCTCCCCAAAAGTCCTTCGGATGAGACTATAAACCGAGGCCCCGTGTGCGAACGCGCGCAGAACATCTTGCGCACACGTTAAAATCCTGTTCCGCTTTTTGTAAGAGTAGGCCATTGTGTGCCGGTGGGAACAGATGACAAAATTTACAAAACCGCATACACACGGGGACTGGATGTAAAAAAGCGCATAAGTGCTTATTCCATTATCCTCGAAATAAAAGAATAAAATATAAAAAATAAAAATATAAAAACTATATATATATATATCTCTCTCTCCTGCTTGAGGGTAAGATGTCAAAAGCCTGCCTGTGCTTATTCTTTTCCCTCTTAGAAAAAAAAATCCTTTGTTTTTTCCCCCTCTTTTGAATCTGTTGTTTTGTGAATGTAATTGTCTGTCTCACCTGTTTTTGATTACTGATTTACTTCACTGTCGTTTTACTCCCAAATTCTTGACACATTTGAGTGGTGGAATACTTGTATGAATAATTGGTTGATGGGTTTACTTATTTTGTCTGAAGGTTGGATGAAGAAAGTCACCATTTGTGCTTATTCTTTTCCCTCAATGAAAAAATTGTTCATGAAAGGTGTTCACTTCTGTTGATTGATTGAATAAATGACTCTCTCTCTCTGTGTCTCTGTCTCTGTCTGTCTGTCTGTCTGTCTGTCTCTCTGTCTCCCTCTCTCTCTCTCTCTCTCTCTCTCTCTCTCTCTCTCTCTCTCTCTCTGTGTCTGTCTGTCAGGGATTGAGACGCTGCAAGAAGGTTGAAGAATGCTATGTAGCCTTGACAGGTGTCGGTACTGAAAACCTACAGGTGGATGGACAGTCACTTGACACATCACTCAGTCATAGGGCTACTGTCTTATAGCCTTACCTTTGTGTGCATGGGCACATTGGGCAGAATGAGTCACTAGCGAGGGCCTGGACCTCTCCTGTGCTGTCTGTCACTCTGCAGGAGGTCTGCCCACTGCTGGCCTCAGCCCACATGTTCCCACTTCAGGGCATGCAGCTCACCAACAAGTTGACAAGAAAAAGTGAATGGTTTTGCATTCAAAAAGGCAGAAGAATAGGCTGGGTAGGCAGAAAATCAACATTGATAGACTGATAATCTTTATTTTGATATTAAGCATGAGAGAGAGAGATATGACAGAAACACAGGAAGGGATAGAAAAATGGGAAATTTCTGGCACGGAATTCCCAGAAGGTGGGGGTACTATGTATACTGATAGGGCCTGGGCATTCCCGCAGAGGGATTTTTATATTATTTCAATCTCCTGCAATGTATGATTTAGTTTTCTCTGGAGTTTCTCATGCAGGCGTTGTGTAGTCTGACCCACCTCCCTTTCCTTGGTTGCCAGTTTTCACTATCCCTATGTGTCCGTGTTTGAGTCAGAAATCTCAGTTGGTCTTTAGTAGTAAGAAGCAAGGGTGTAATGTTGCTCCTATACATTGATGAGTAGTGGTCCCTCTGGCTCTGGCTAATTCTCCATTCTTGATGTTGTTGTTTTGTTTGTTTGTGTGTTGTTGTTGTTATTGTTGTTCTTGTTCTTGTTCCTTCTCCTCCTCCTCTTCCACCCTCCTCCGTGTTGTTGTAGTTGTAGTTGTAGTAGTAGTAGTAGTAGTAGTAGTAGTTGTTGTTGTTGTTGTTGTTGTTGTTCTTCTTCTTCTTCTTCTTCTTGTTCTTCTTCTTCTTCTTCTTCTTCTTCTCATTTCACTATAATGATCATCATATGGTGACAACAACGATGATGGTGATGATGTAAAAAGGCAAGGAGAGCACCGGTAGACTACAGAGCAAGGGTAGACCATTAGCCCTCCTCTCATTGCTCTACACCGGAAATCAACCTTCCTTCCACAATGCTTGTCGTTTCCGGTACATGAGCACTGACTTCTTCACGTGAACTGGCCGTGGGTTGTCGGCACTTGACGGCAGGCCTGATCTGGTGGGGAGATAGGGGGAGGAGAAGGGGGCGCTAGCAACAGCCGTGGAAGAGAAGGGAGAGAGGGAGAAGTAAAGGGCGACAACAGGAATAAAAGACAGCAAGGAGGGTGGGGTATTGGCTGCATACTTCTTCCTTCGTCTGTTGTGTCCTAAACTGGTTTTTGTCGTTAAGTGGACAGGTTCATTTTTGATTTATTTTATTTTATTCATTCTTTTATTTTGAGGATAATGGAATAAGCACTCGTGTTTTTTTTACATCCAGTCCCCGTGTGTATGCAGTTTTTAAAATTCTGTCATCCGTTCCCACCGGCACACAATGGCCCACTCTTCCAAAAAGCGGAACGGGTTTTAATGTGCGCGCAAGATGTTCTATGTGCGTTCGCACACGGGACCTCGGTTTATAGTCTCATCCGAAGGACTTGGCGGGGGTGGGGAGGGGGGGGGGGGGGGTAGTGGAGTCAGCACTGATGTTAACTCCAGAGGAAAAATCCTCTTGAACAAGATTGGAACCCGGGTCTGCAGATCAGAAGCGCAACACTCTAACCACCAGGCTATCCAGTCTCAAGGGCGATAAGAACTGCTGCTCTGGGGTGGAGACTGATTCCCTGTAGAAACTTGCCTCCCCTTCCCTTGACGGCACGGTGGCTACCAATGTCCAGACTACCAACCTCAAGACAAACAATTCCACATCTGACGATTCCTTTTTTCTCTGCCAGAATTCAAATTGGTAAATAAACAGACTTTCCTGGCAAAGTTAGGAAGAACTCCTTTGACATTTGCAGTCGCGACTGAGTATTTATTTGATGTATATTTTGTATTGGCATCTCTGTCAGCCGTGTTTTCAAGAGACGCATCCGTGATGAAATCAGGCCCTATACTGACCTTCAAACACTCGTCAGACAACGAAAACTGAAGTGGTTTGGTCATGTCACGCGCTCCTCTGGTCTGGTTAAAACAATCCTACAAGGCACAGTGAGGGGAGGAAGAAGAAGAGGCAGAAAAGGAAGAGATGGGAGGACAACATTCGAGAGTGGACAGACATGGAGCTGAGAGACACCCTGAGGGCGGCTGAGAGATGAGAAGACTGGAGACAAAGCTTCGAAGGCGCCCCAAAGGATTCGGAATCTGAGAGATCGGTGACGGTGACGATGACGGATATGAAACGATGTCCTGAACAGTTCAAAAAATAATTTCTTGTTATGTTGGGACTTGGCCGGGTTTGCGCAGTTAAACGTCTTAATCCAGTTCATCTGTCTCTATCGCCACTGTCCTGGTAGGAGTTCCACGCATTGATGCCAGAGTTCGTCATCTCTCTCTCTCTCTCTCTCTCCTCTCTCTCTCTCTCTCTCTCTCTCTCTCTCTCTCTCTCTCTCTCTCTCTGTCTCTCTCTTTTTCTCTGTCTGTCTCTCTCTCTCGCTCTCTCTGTGTGCTAATTCATACGATCGTCTGTAACTTTCAAGATCATTGATCTCAGTCGGGATAGCCTGGTTGGTTAGAGTGATGCACATTGCGTTTGTGATCTGCTGACCCAGGTTCGAATCTCGTTCAAGGGGATTTCCCCCCTGGAGTTAACATCAGGGCCGACTCAATTAGCCCCCAAAAGTCCTTCTGATCAGACTATAAACCGATATCCCGTGTGCAAACACAAGGAGAACATTTTGCGCACACGTTAAAACCCGTTCTGCTTTTCAGAATAGCAGGCTATTGTGTGCCTGTAGGAACGGATGACAACATTCACAAAACTGCTTACTCACGTGGACTGGATGTAAAAAAAAAGCACATGAGTGTTTATTCCATTAGCCTCGAAATTAAAGGATGAAAGACAAAAAAGAAAGAATAGATGATGGCAATCCAGTTAAGGACATTAACACCACTTAAGGACATCACCTTTGTCATTTCTACGTTCCCTGCCTAAATATAAAGAACCATAGAATGTGTCACTGCGAGTTAACCACAGAGAAAATACATGTGTGTGTGTGTGTGTGTGTGTGTGTGTGTACCAGTACTACAACATTGTCTTCACATGCCTGTACACCGATCATGTCTCCTGACAGTAATCATAAACTGCAAATCAAACTTGGCAGAAGAGCCTACACACACAAACGCACGCATACCCCCCCCCCCCCCCCCCCCCACACACACACACACACAGCCAAATCATTTGTCCTTTCGAAGCAAGTGTAATAAATAAATCAAAGACATTATTTTTAAACTTGCTGCCTTTACACTTGTGAAAACTTTGAAACCTCATATTTTGCACATTAATATTACATCCATTATGTATTTTTCAAGTCTGAAGAAACAGAAAAAAGAAGACTAAGTAAGAAAAAGAGAGAAGAGAAGAAAAGAACAAAAGGTAAAGTCGAGAGAGAAATGGATGAAGTATCAGCTAGTCACTATGACTTCTTCAGATTTCCATTTCTTCTTCTTCGTCGAACGCTCAGACAGCAACTATTGTCTGTCATATGAGTGAAAATGCGTCACGCTGACGTTCAGCTCTTGACAAGTCAGGCCCAGCGCATCCGACTTCGGCATAAGAGAGAATTGTTATCTTTTATGACAGTCTGTCTGGAAAAAAAGGCCAGGAGAATGGACCAAGAAGGCAGAAAATACACAAGGAGGGGACAGGAAGAAAAGGAGCAAGGCAGAAACAAAGAGAGTGATAGAAAAGAGGACATTTTTAGCACAGTCTTTTCAGAAGGTGGGGACGCTATTTATACTAACAGGCCTCTGGTATCCCCATGCTCTTCTTCAGATGATAAATTAAGACTATAACGTGTACTGAACGTCTGTGCTTACAAGACAGTGGTAGCCATTACTCCAGGTTTCTTCACACAGCCCAGCCTGTTCATCAGGTGAACAGTCTGAATGTCTGTTGTCGATGTTGATGTTGAAGCTGTCGTTCAGGTGAACAGTCTGAATGTCTGCTGTCGATGTTGATGTTGAAGATGTCGTTCAGGTGAACAGTCTGAATGTCTGCTGTCGATGTTGATGTTGAAGATGTCGTTCAGGTGAACAGTCTGAATGTCTGCTGTCGATGTGATGTTGAAGATGTCGTTCAGGTGAACAGTCTGAATGTCTGCTGTCGATGTTGATGTTGAAGATGTCGTTCAGGTGAACAGTCTGAATGTCTGCTGTCGATGTTGATGTTGAAGCTGTCGTTCAGGTGAACAGTCTGAATGTCTGCTGTCGATGTTGATGTTGAAGCTGTCGTTCAGGTGAACAGTCTGAATGTCTGCTGTCGATGTTGATGTTGAAGCTGTCGTTCAGGTGAACAGTCTGAATGTCTGCTGTCGATGTTGATGTTGAAGATGTCGTTCAGGTGAACAGTCTGAATGTCTGCTGTCGATGTTGATGTTGAAGCTGTCGTTCAGGTGAACAGTCTGAGTGTCTGCTGTCGATGTTGATGTTGAAACTGTCGTTCAGGTGAACAGTCTGAATGTCTGTTGATGTTGAAGCTGTCGTTCAGGTGAACAGTCTGAATGTCTGTTGATGTTGAAGCTGTCGTTCAGGTAAACAGTCTGAATGTCTGCTGATGTTGAAGCTGTCGTTCAGGTGAACAGTCTGAGTGTCTGATGCTGATGCTGAAGCTGTCAAACATCTGTGCAAAGGGGGCTACATTTAGGATGCGTGTGCATGCATCCGTGCGTGCGTGCGTGTGCATGCGTGCGTGTGTGTATGCGTGCATAGGCGTTTGCGTCCATGCGTGCTTGTGTGTGTATGTGTGACACTCTCCCGCCATATTCTACCACCCCCCTACCCTTCTCCATCCTCTCCCCCCTTTCCCTACTCATTTTCCCCCTCCCCTCCCCACCGCCTTCCCCAAGCTCCCACGTCTCATGACGTCACAAGGTTAGGTGGCCGAGACAGGTCCTTGAGGTGAAGTGTGCTGTGTCGACCCAACATGGCCGTCCTGTGCCACACACACTACCTCCTCCATCCCTCCCTCCCTCCCTCCATCCTCACCACCACCACCACCACCACCACCACCACTCCTCTCTTCTACCTCCTTCCATGTCCAGCCATCATCACTAAGAAACTAAAATTATACCGGTACGTTTTTTCTTCTTCTTCTTCTCCTCTCCCATTGGTACTGAAGAAGAAACTCTCCACGGCTTGCCTGGGATACAGGACATTGTGACACACAAAAAAGTCACCGCAAGCGGATTCCATCTTGGATTTGATTAGCAGAGCATCTGTTGATGGTGATAAGGAGTGTTGCGGATGTCCTGGTACTTGTGGATGATGGGTGGAGCGTACTGATCTGTGTGCTAAGGGGGTAAGGGTGGGCGGGGTGGAGTACACCGCTTTTTGATGAGAGGAGGCTTCTTCTCCTTCTCCTTCTTCTTCATGGAACGCTCATACAGCAGCTATTGTTGCCTGCTAAATGAGCGAAAGTGATGCTGAGGCTGCTGCCTGGCTAGGAGATCATCGGGTGTAGTGGTGGTGTGGTGGTGTCCTGACGGATTTCAAGTCTTCATCTTCTGTGCTGCTGTGCTGTGCTGTGTTGTTTGTTGTTGTTGAAGCGTGGACGGAGCCTTTGTCTTGACTTCTTTGCTGTGTCCATGTTCTTCTTAACTCTTTTGGTGGATGTTTGCTTCCCTGCTTTGGCTAAGCTTGTAGTGTTTTGAATTTTCGCTAATTTTTTTTCCTCCAAAGGACATCCTCGTGTATTTTTGCTTCCTTGCTTTGGTTAGGCTTGTAGTGTCGGGTTTTAAATCTATTTTTCGACTCCGAATGACATCGCGGTATCTTTCTGTCAGTACTAATTCTCATGACTTGGACATTTGAAATGGTGTACATTGAAAGAAAGCAGCCCCTATCCATTTTGAAAGATCAAAGTAATAGTTAAAGTGGGTTTAAAAAAAATTATTTCAAATTTTAAACATTGCATAGAATACAGATTTCTCTGTGAGGATGATTTCGTGACGTTTTCTGGACAACTTTACACAGGTCAAAGATATAAACTTAAAACAATAGCAATCAGTAGTCATACAGAGTGCGGAGCATATAAAGCCTGTGTGTGTAGATTACATAATTATCTAGTAATACTTTTTCTATTTTACAGGCAAGAAGAACATTTGCTTGCTTGAGTACTCAGGATTGTTGGTCAGTTGTATCACACCCTCAGCTACGTCACTTCAAAGTGTTGGGACAGAGCGGAAAACCAGCATGGCTCCAGTGATCTTTCTTGTGATACTCTGCACCCTTCTCTCCCAGTGCGGGGCTGTCTCCAGTGGGGAGGAAGATGGCGTGAGGTTCTGTAACAAGCAAGCCTCTGAGCAGCTCGTGACAGACTGCACGTGGCCCTGCCCTTCCAACATATCCTCGTGTCCTGAAGGTTCCGAGTTCGTTTCCCTGCAAGACTGCGAGGTGCCTGCGTGGCAGAAAGCGTTGTACGAGGGAAGTCTGAATGTGACCAGGGAAGATGAAGACGACGACGACGATGACGAAGGAGATGACATTGACGACTATGGAGATGGTGATGGAGATGATGTTGGAGATGCCGATGGAGATGTAGATGACACTGGAGGTAACAGCACGACCCCTTCCACTGAGGAGGGTGTGGCTGAGGGGGAGGGGGGTTGGGATGGACTGCGGAACGCCACAGCCTGTCAGACCGTCTGCTCCAAGCCTGTCACCGTGCCTGAGTGCTGTCCCGGATTTTTTGGGTCACGGTGTCTGGGTAAGGCAGAGAGACAAACAGACAGACAGAAAGAAATAGACAGACAGACAGATTAACAGGCAAACACACACATATCTATATATACAGAGAGAGAGAGAGAGAGAGAGAGAGAGAGAGAGAGAGAGAACTCATGATTTATTCACAAAAAGGCCATTGGCCCATACATGAAGGGGGTTGCCGAACTGCTTAGTATTTTGGGGGAAAAGAATAGTAACGACAACATGTTACCGTAAACAAAAAAGTCAGTACAAAAATATGACTTAGATAACAATATCTACTTATTCTGAAAGCTTTATCACAAATATAAAGTGAGCTGCGCACAATCTCAGATGACTTGATGCCAGGAGTAAACAGAGTCTAAATAATTAGACTGTCTACTATATTTACAGGGATGTAGTTCTGCCTAACATCCTCTAATACTGGACAGCACAACACAAAATGTACTTCATCCTCCGGTGCTTGCTTACATAATGGGCATAGCAGCCTGAGGTCATCAATATCATGTTCTCTGTATGAGAGAGAGAGAGAGAGAGAGAGAGTAAAGACCAGAGTCAAAATCTGACAACACAGCGAAAATACATTTAAGGAAGTAGTTCGTAATACATGATTTAGACGTTTGTATTTAGTGTAGTGTCTGTGTATTCCTACAGCTGATTTTAATGGAACAGTAGGTTTTTTTTTTTATAACAGTTAGATCTAAAAGCAAAGCTGGTAGGCTCACTGTTTCTTGAACTGTTTCATAGTTTATTTTCTTTCAGCATTTTTTGGGTGTTTCGGCAGAATGAGTTCTGTCTTTCATTGTCAATCTAAGTTTGATTTAAAAACATTTTTCTCCACCAAATGATTACAAGAACACAAATCTATTATATATTAAATCAGGGGAAGATTTAGCCCCACTCTTGTGACAAGCCAGCAACACTTAAAGTTTTGCGAACACTGAAGCACCAAGCCTTCCCACAAATTTCTATCACTAAGCGTTTACATTGTGTTACCAAGTTAAAGAGATAAACTACAATATGAATAACAGTATAACTAACTGAATAAAAGGAATACAACATCAAATATAAGCATCTTTTCCTGTAAACATTAAAAAAAAATATCTAAAGCAAATGGGAAAAGGGAGAGGAGGAAAACACACGCTAGGCTAATAAGAAACAGTAATATAGGAGAGGATAACGCTTTGCATGAAGGGGAGAGAATCACAGACTGCAATAGTTGGCATAAAAGATGACACATCACCACTGTAGCACCCCATCGCAAGACTGTTTCCAGAACACTAAATATATCAGAACCGTCTAGATGTGTCTAAGAGGAGTAGACCATCGTGTGCTGGTGGGAACGGATGACATAATTTATAAAATTGAATACACACGGGGACTAGATCCAAAAAGTAAAAGCGTGCTTATTCCATTATCCTCGAAATAAAATGAATAAATAAGTAAATAAATAAATAACTATGTACAACTTTAAAGATGATTGTATTTTCTTGTTCTAACTTTCATGGGTTTTATGTGTGCGCGCGAACTGAAAACAGAGAAGTTCTGCTAAAGATCCTGTAAGAATGATTCGTTCCTGCTTCAGGAAAGGAGGGGGATGACGACATGCCAGTACATCTGACTTGTATCAAGCCGTCAGCGCTTGGTTTTTATACAGTTCTTGATTAAACCATTGACGCTGGGGTCAACAGCAAAGTGAGAGGCTGTATGATCAGTGGCTTTCCCATTGATGGAATTCCACTTTACAGCTTAGTCTTTAGTGATCGACTATGACTCTGACGAGGAGGCTTGACTTGCACAGTCCTTATGTGCTGCAGCCCTGGGGGCTAGTTGGCCTTTGGAGAACATCTCCAACGCTGACTGTCCTTATGCCCACTTAGCCCAGAGAGTGGGGATGTACTGTGGGCAAGGCATCTCCACTATAATCAAATTTCTGCCCAATTTCCGAAACAGCAGCTGCCTCCTCTGCTGTTTTGGAGGTCATCGTCGAAAACGACGTACTAACATACATATCCTGCTCCGAAAAAATAGAGAAAAACAAACAAAACTGATTAGCAAACAGGAACACACACACACACTCTCTCTCTCTCCATTATCCTCAATATAAAAGAATAAATAAATAAATAAATAAATCACTCACACTCTCTGTCTCTCCCCCAAAGATTTACTCGGATATGGGGTTTGTACTATACTGAAAGTTCTGGTGTGGAAAAAAATCCACTAACTCCAATGTATATAAGTCTTTGAAGGGACGTTACTACTTAAGCGTGCAATTGCAAGAGTTGTCGTTTATTCGCGCAGGTGGCACTATAATGGTAAAGCAGACGACACTTAAACGCCCCTCTACAAAAATTAAAACAAATCGAGATAACGCGCCAAAAGCAGAAGTGAGTAGTATGATGGTTATGAATTATTAATTTGCATTGACATGAATTATTATGGGATCATTAAGAGCTTCGTTAATGTTATTGTGAGGTTTAGATCTCGGTAATTTTTCATGTGTTTGAAATCAAGGATTTCTGGTCAGAAAAGAGCATTTTTTAGTTGAAAGAAATCGTCAATTAAATCTGAAGTATACTTGTTCAGTGCACAATTTTGAGATACGCAGATGCTTTCAACTGCACACTCGCAAACATTGGATTGAAAGCATACACATGCACATGCCCCAGTTATGGTTGAGCATTTTAAAATACAAGCTGGTACGCTGGGCACAGACCTGCTAAATACATTCTCTGCAAGTGCACGTATGCTTACAAAGTGCAAAATTTTGCATGAGGCGTGACAGTGCATTTTTGCATTGTGCAAATCAGAACGTTAAGGATCAGCAAACTCATTTTATTTGTCTTTATCAAAAATATACAATCAGATAATTTTGCAAATATGATGTTGACTAGTCGGAGTACGCTGCTTGACAGTAAAAAAACTTACACTGATGAGTTTGAAGATCTAGTATATATATATATATATATATATATATATATATATATATATATATATATATATATATATATATATATATACATATTGATCCGTGTGTGCAACCTACGAGCTTCAACTGTGGAAGCAGCAAGTCAATTTGACCTCATACTGTCCCTGACTGACAAAACAAACAAACAAACAAACAAAACCACCCCAAACACCACCCCCCTCCCAGAAAAAAGACCCCCAAACAAACACCAAAACAGAAAAAGCAACCCTCCAAAATGGATTGATAATCCGATTTGAATTCATAGATGCCTAGAGTAATTGCTTTTAAACAACAGTGGCTTCAAATTACCATAATCTATCGAAACAAGTTGATTGATATAGCCTAAAAAAATTCCTCATTGTTTAAGTTATATGTCTACTATCTTTGAAAATCGTTTGCAAAGAGTCCTTTTAAACAAATCTTTCAGCGCTCTTGGACAAGATAAGAACAACACATAAGAGCAGACATTGCACACATTGTAACTAAAAGTAGGAGATCCCCCCCCCCCCCCCCCCCCCCCCCCCCCCACCAGCACACAGAAAGCAACACGTTTGTAGAAAGTTCGATTTGTTATGATCAAAATAAGGTACTTTACAACGTGCCACATGGAACTATTGAAATTTTGCCAGTTGCAGATTTTTTTGTTTTTGTTTTTCTTTTCTTTTCAGTTTTGCGAAATGAATATCCACTTGACAGATGAATCGTGATAAGTTAGTCTTTTTCTGTCGGTGCTTGTGTTCTGTGCAATTACTTTTTATATGTCGTCTAATGATTATTTGAAATGCAACTTTAAGGACATGTTTCCTAAAATATTTGTAATTTTTAAATATTTTTAAAAAAATTGTCCACAGAAACTAATTTTAATGTTGTGTGTGTGTGTGTGTGTGTGTGTGTGTGGAGAGGTGAGGAGAGAGAGAGAGAGAGAGAGAGAGAGAGGGGTGTGTGTGTGTGTGTGCGTGCGTGCGAGAGAGAGAGAGCTCTCCGTCATCCGTCCTCTCTCTCTCGCTTTGCGCTCTCTCTCTCTCTCTCTCTCTCTCTCTCTCTCATGTGTGTGGCTCATGTACACATGTGTAGCTGTGGGCACGCGTTTGAAAGAATACACGTATGTTGGTGTGTGTACTGCTTGTTCGCGAAAGTACGTTGCTAAGTGTTTCTGCATGTAAGTGTTTGTGTGTATGTTGGCTTGAGTGTGTGTGTGTGTGTGTGTGTGTGTGTGAACACTGGAAACAGAACCACAATTAGAGCACTTGACCCAATAAGTGTTTTAGCACACACACACACACACATACACATTCACACACACACACACACACACTGGAACACACACTGGAACACACACACACACTGGAACACACAGACACAGTGGAACACACACACATGAATACTGGAACACACACACACACACACACACACACACACACACACACACACACACACACACACACACACACACACACACAACGGTAACAAGATCCTATGGCACGTTTTCTGAAGTGGCGTGTTTTTTTTTAAGGTGATGATGACGCACACCATGTGCTGAATGAGCAGACCGGCAAAATATATCCTGATTGTATTGAGAGATACCAGCCATTGTTTATAGCAAAAATAAATATATCCTGATTGTATTGAGAGATATCAACCATTGTTTATAGCAAAAGTGGCAGCATGTCTCAAGCACTTGGCATTGTTGTTAACTTTATCAATATATACATTATAAATCAAACCTATATCAACAGTTTGAGTTTTAGCAGAATAGTGGACAAAACTCAAACTTTGTGTGCAAAATTAAAACCATATCCCTCATAACTTACTAATAGAACTTTTAATATCCTCGATGTATGTGTTAACATATAGTCCACTACACCGTAACAACACTGACAAAAACCATATGACCCCTCCCCCCCCCGACATCCCTTTACCCCAACCCCTGGAAAAAGATCAATCGCCTCCCCCCCCCCCCTCCCCCACTGGTTTTACCTTGACATTTTCAGAAGAAAACGATTTCACAGAATAAAAGACTAGCAAAGACGTGCCAAGCCTTTTTAAAATGAAGATAACATATGAAATTGTTACAGTTTAAAAAATTAAGAACCCGTGTATTTCCTTTTACTGTGGTCGGGTTTGTTTTTTCGTTCTTCAGCTAGAACTACTGAGGTTAATCTATGTTGAGATTATGCGTAGGCGACCATGTTTTGCTCACCATTAAGGCAGCCACACTCGGACTTCGGGGATGAGGTCTAAACACGACACCAGTGTGCATATACGCTAGAAAAAAAATCATCGGTTCTTACTGGCACGCATGGCCTACTCTTCTAAAAAGCGGACTGGGTTTAACCTGTGCGCAAGATATTTTGCATACGTTCACACATGGGACCGCAGTTTATAGTCCCATCTGAAGGACTTTTCGGAGTGGGTACTGAAGGGCGGGGGGGGGGGGGGGGGGGGGGGGGGGTGGTGTGGGCTCGGTGGTTGCTTGATCCTGTGCCCTCAGATCGCAAGCGCAATGCTCAAACCACTAGGCCACACCCCTTTGGACTAGGGTATGATAGTCACAGTGTGATATGGGTTATGTATGGTTATGAGATACCGTCAATTACCGTTGTGTACTATGGGTAATGTCTTTGCAATATGGTCAGGTATCATTGTGTGATGTGCATCGTGTATCGTCGTATAGTGTGTCATATATCATTGTGTATCGCATGGGTCATGTCATGTATCATTACATGATATATGTTTATGTCATGTATCACTGTGAAATATTTAATGTCATGTCTCATTGTGTAATGTTATAATTATGTCACGTGTCTCTGTGTAATGCGTATTGAAGGTATCATTGTGGAATATAATTATGTCAGGCATCATTGTCTTTGTGTGTGTGTGTGTGTGTGTGTGTGTGTGTGTGTTGTGTGGGGTGTGTGTGTGTGTGTGTGTGTGATGTATCATATTCTGAGTCTGGATTATACATTATTGTGTACTGTGGTCAGGTTTCTTCTTTTCTTTTCGTTTTTTTGCTGCCTCATATTTTACGACGTTCCTATCCTGCTATTCCCATCGTGGCTTATTGAACCTCGTTACATTACACATACCTAGGCATGTCCTATATAGGGGGGACGGGACAGCCTGTTGGTTAGAACATTGCGCATTGCAATCGTGATCTACTGAACCGGGTTCGAATCCAGTTCAATGAGATATTTTGCCCTGGAGTTAACGTCAGTGACGACTCCACTTCTCCGAATGACCTTCGGACGAGACTATAAACCGAGCTCCCGCGTGCGAACACACGCAGAATGTCTTGCACGCATGTTAAAACCTGTTCCACTGTTAGGAAGAGTTGGCCATTGTGCACGTGTGCCTGTGGGAATGGAAAGTAAAAATTTACAAAACCGCATGCACAAAGGGACTGAGAGTGAAAAAAATGATAAAATTGCTTATTTATTATCCTCGAACTAAAAGAATTTAGATAGATAAACATATATATTATCGGCTCAAAACAACTCGCGGGGCTTGTCAATGCCAGGCAGCTGTGAGGCCACCCACCAGTTCACAGATAATTTTATTTTACTGCACACATGTCCAGTTGATGTTGACGAGGAGGATATCCTATCAATGATGCGGGGGCGTGATAGCTTAGTGATACGAGCTTTGAGCTCGCGATTTATTTTTATTTATTTTATTTTATACCACTTTACGTCACGGCAGATTTCTCTGCATGAAATTCGGGCTGCTCTCCCCGCGAGGAGAGCGCGTCGCCACAAGAGCAGCGCCACCCATTATTGTTCAAGGGAATTCCCCCTGGAGTCAACGTCTGTACCGACTCCACTCCCTACGACAATCCTTTTGAGGAAACAGTAAACCGAACGCCGTGTGCCAACGCACGCATGAAGAACGTCTTGCACGCACGTAAAACCCGCTACGCCGTTCGGAAGAGTAGTCCCTTTCGTGCCGGAGGAGACGGGTTACATAAATTAAAAAAAACACCAACACACGCACTATGGTATTGTGTGTGGTTAGACATCATCCCCGAACTTGGAATGCGGCTACCTTAATGGTGGGTACAGCAGTCGCATACGCAAAATTTCAACATCGATGAACCTCGGAGCTCTAGGCGAGGGAACAAAATAAGCTAGTGATTTGTAAGGGCGCACTAACTTTGAGACTCTTTGACAGAGCTGTACTTTATACTTCTTGTCATAATATATCCCAGCGCCAACTAGGCTGAGGAAGTACAGACACCTGCAGTGTTGCTCAGGTAATTTTACGATGCATTCTAAACATTGTAAAATGGATGAAGTTTGATGGTGTGGTCCCAGTCTTCCCAATGAACCTGTAAGAAACTCACTCTGGGTAGGAGCCGGCTGGAGTCTGATAAAACCCTACGACTTTTATGGGATTAAAACAGATGATTTTCCAGCGAGGAATCCAAAGCACTAACAGTGGCCATAGCGTTTGTTACGTATCACTGTGTTGGATGATTCAGATATTGTCGTCCAGTGTGGACATTATGTCATTGTGGAACATGCGTTATGCAACTCATGTATTATTCGTTATTGTGGTTCGTGTATTGTTGAGCAACATGTCATGTATGGTTGTGTCATGTGGGGCACACATCTTCGTGCAGTGTAAATCTTTAGATGATGATGACGACGTGATGATTGTAAATCTTTAGACATTGGTAAAATATGTCATGTTTGTTTTGTTGGTGAAGGGCAGTATGTGCAGGTATTGTTTATAGAAATTGATGTCCATGATGATAATGATGATGGTGATTATGATGATGATTATTAATGTGTGTGTGTATGTGTGTGTGTGTGTGGTGTGTGTGTGTGTGTGTTGCAGCATGTCCACGATCAATCTTGAATCCGGACATCTGTAGCGGTCATGGTATTTGTAATGACGGCATTGATGGCGACGGAATTTGCGGTGTCGGGTAAGTCTTTTCTTTCTTTCTTTCTTTCTTTCTTTCTTTCTTTTGTAGTCTCTTTATTCGTCTGCCCTCCGGGCGTTGTTCACATCATCATCATCATCATCATCATCATCATCATCATCATCATCATCATCATCATCATCATCATCATCATCATCAGACCCGTGACCTTGGCGGTCGTGGGGGAGACACGAAAGACGATGCCGTGGTAAGCCTCCTCCATCCATCTCGGTCCTCGGCTCTGCGCAGTAGTGCCGAGTCATTCATCCTGGTCCATTCTCTGATGTTGTCCATCCATGACTTGTTCTGTCTTCCCCTCTTTCTGCCACCTTCGAGTGTTCCCTGCAGTACTGTTTTTGGCAGAGTGTTGTGGCGGGTGACGTGGCCGAACCATGTTAGCTTTTTCTTCTTGACGATGGTGAGAAGGGGTTCCTGTGGACCTGCCAGCCGTGTTATTTGACTCTTGACAAATTTATTGGTCTTTCATTCTCTCCAGGATATGCCCAGTAGTTTTCTATGGCATTGCTGTTGTTCACATATCTGTCTGTTAATCTGCTTATGTTTGTCTGTCTGTCTTTCTGTCCGCCTGTCTGTTGTTTGAGTTCATTCTGTCAGCCTGTATAACCTTATTGCCTATATTGCAAAACTGTCACATGTTTACATTATGGTTTTACATTATGATATGAACACATATATCTGCATTGACTTCCGTATCATGTTTTCTTTGTTTCCTTAGCTTATACCATATCCTACCCCCTCCCTAGGGTCAAATCTAAAATAAAAATGGTTTTCATAAATTGTTTCAAAATTGAGACTAACCCCAATATTGGGTTACAAAACGCTTGCACGTTTTGTTCTGACTTCTTTGCTGATTCATGCAGTGTAATATGAATAGTCATATTGTGTAATATGAATAGTCATATTGTGTAATATGAATAGTCATGTAGTGTAATTATATAGTCTAGGGCTCATACACGACGTGTAAAGGAAGCTCATGATATGGTGTTGTTGTTGTTGTTGTTTTTTACCAGAGCAATTTCACGGGGGTGGCCTGCCAGCTTTGTGAGGATCTCAACAAGTATGGGCCCAACTGTACTGAAGGTAAATGTGCGCACACACACACACACCACACACACACACACACACACACACACAACACACACACACACACACACACACACACACAACACACACACACACACACACACACACACACATTTTCTCTCAAAGTTTCTCCCACTCTATCCTTTTTATATGCTGATAAGTTTTGCTTTAGAACACTAATGTACCATGTGGAAATTCACTCGGGGGGCTCTTTCAATAGCATCCCCACCTTCTGGAAAATATGTGCTAGATTTTTCCCCTTTTCTATCACTCCCTTTGGGTTTTTTTCCCTTTTTTCTGACCATCATGATTTTCTGTCATATCTCTGGCTTATTTTCTGCCGTCCCAGACCATTCACATTAGTTGAATAGAAGCAGATTTTACGAATATGTTCATTTCATACATTATACGACATTTTGCCTGTACATACTGTGTAGTTCTGGTGACCAGTCAGTGATAGTGTACACACTGGGATGGGCACAGGGTGTCAATTCTGCGGTGTTGTTTTCCCACTTACGGCATTTCCTTAGTAAGTTTGCACCTTGGAATGTTCATTATCATTTTCTACGCTTTTCGGTAGCCTGGGGATGTACAAGTTAAGCCAAATGACACGTGTCCTCAGCACCGTCTAGATTTACTGGCATCAAGTAGTGAAATAACTTAGGTACTTTGCCAGTGTGTGTGTGTGTGTGTGTGTGTGTGTGTGTGTGTGTGTGTGAATGAAGTGCAAAGCTCGAAAAGTTCTCCTGTCGCTCTCAAAATTCATATGATTTGCAGGTATTTCTTGAAATTTCAATTGTCTTTCATAAGTGTAAGTTATGTCTTTTAAAGAAATGTGTATACTTAAAAAATAGTATTGAGTCTTTAATACTGTTTGCTTATCATTTTGCGATGAACTCTTGCTTTCAGTTCCTGTTAGTATTCATATTATTTTTGGGTGTATTGCTGTTAGGTTTATTCTCCTGTTCAGTTTGTTTTTAATTCTCCATACCCCAAAAGGAGTGAAGGAATTAAATAATGAATTTTGAATATTGTGTGTGTGTGTGTGTGTGTGTGTGTGTGTGTGTGTTTAGCTATTTTATTTTTATTTTATTCTTTTATATTAAGGATAATGGAATAAGCACTTATGTGCTTTTTTACATCCAGTCCCCGTGTGTATGCGGTTTTGTAAGTTCTGTCATCTGTTCCCACGGGACACAATGGCCTACTCTTACGAAAAGCGGAACAGGGTTTAACGTGTGCGCAAGATGTTCTGCGTGCGTTCGCACACGGGGCCTCGGTTTATAGTCTCATATAGCTTGGCGGTGTTAGACGTTTAAAGGGATTAGGTGGTGTTGATGTTGAGGTGAATGGTGTTAACAATCGGAGTTGCTGCAATCACATGGCATAGCGGCCCTGACATGGCCTTCCTGGTCAGTGGGGGCAATAAACAACACAAACTGAAAACATTCTTTTCTAATATAAATTCTTTTATTTCGAGGATAATGGAATAAGCACTCATGTGCTTTTGTTTTTTTTCAACCACTCCCCGTGTGTATGCAGTTCTGTACATTTTGAATCCCTTCCCATCGGCACATAATGGCCATGTGAGTAAGATGTTCTGCGTGTGTTCGCACACGGGGCCTCGGTTTATAGTCTCATCCGAAGGCCTTTTGGGGAGAGTGGAGTCTGCACTGATGAAAATATCCCCTTGAACGGGATTCGAACCCGGCTGGTCAGATTGCGAGCGCAATGTTCTAACCACTAGGCTATCCCGTCCCCCAAAAGCTAGATGTATGTGGATATGTTAACAAGCAATCTCATTCTTCCCTCACCAGTTTTTATTCTGTCAATCTGTCTATGTCTGTTCCCGTCTTTCTCTTTTTGTTGTCTCTTTCTGTCCCTCTGTCTCTATTGTCTGGATATCTGTGTGTTCGTTCGTCTGTCTCGAGTCTCGCTGTTTGTCTCTGCCCCCCCCCCCTCCCCCACTCTCTCTCTCTGTCTCTGTTTGTTTTGTTTTGTTTTGTTTAATGTCTATTCACTACATGGTGATTTAGACACACCCGCATTCATACCAAAGTACCTATTATTACACACCGCATCTTCTCTCTCTCTCTCTCTCTCTCTCTCTCTCTCTCTCTCTCTCTCTCTTTCTCTCCCCTACACGCACCCACATCCACACACACATAGGTATATAAACATATATATATATGTAATTACAGTAAAGGTTTTACAGGTGAAGAATATATGACTTCAGCAACTGACACTATGAATTGCTGAGTCATATAAAACTTCTTGACTAGTGGCATATTTCTTATGAATATCTAAACCTCTCCTTTTATACATGTCAAGAAGAATTGGGCAATCAAACAACAAATGGTGGACTGAAAGTGGAATAGAACAACAACATGTTACATTTTTTGAATATTTAGTATTCCATGCATTTAATCTCAGTTTATGTATTAGAATTTCTAATTTCCGTGGGCAAGGAAACTGCTGATAATGTTTTTCTATAATCTTTGAATGTATGCATTTCATTAACTTAGAATGAATTTCATAAGACGACAATGCAAGATTAGAATCAAACACTTCAGTACTGTATTCAGAGGCACCTTGTTTTGCCAAAGAATCAACCAGCTCATTCGAATAAATTCCACAATGAGAGGGGATCCAGCAAAAAGTTATGCTGATGCCTCTGCTTGCAATAGAATGTATCAGGAATTTTATCTCAAATACAATATCATTCCTTATTTTACCATGCCATGACTTTAATGCCATTAACACTGCCTTTGAGTCAACGCAAAACAGAATTTGGCAAACATCAATAGCAGTATCAGACAAAAAATTCAAAGCCATAAGAATTGCAAATAATTCAGAAGTGAAAATAGAAAAATGTTGTCCTAAATGAAAAGATTTTTGAACTTTTTAAGTCGGAATCACATATGCAGCACCACTTTTGCCTGTTTCTAATACAGATCCGTCAGTATACACTTTTAAGTGATTAGAATAATTATTTTCTAAGTGGCTTTTTACATCAACGGTGAGAAGATTTTGATCTTCATTTTTCTTTATTTTCGTGTAGTCAATGTCAAATTTAGCTGAAATATGTTCCCAAGGAGGTAATTGTGGAACAATCGGTAAAATTGGAATTGTTGATATATCGATGTCATTTTCTTTCATAAATGTGTCTGTATAATTGTTAATTGGCTGCAGAAATGAAATATTGCGTGCCCGTTTAGGAAAATCAGTGTCTTGATTAATAAATATTTCCTCTTTTACTGAATCTCTGTCTCTGTGCGCTAGCACGTGTGTGTGTGTATGTATGTGTGTGTGTGTGTGTGTGTGTGTGTGTGTGTGTGTGTGTGTGTGTGTGTGTGTGTGTGTGTGTGTCTGTTTATGCGCCTCTGCATTTATAAATTTCAATCACTGGAAGATTATTGGAAAAAAACCAGGGTGGACAAGATAGATAGATAGATAGATAGAGAGATAGAAGATTGCGAATGCGAAAGTTTTATTCATGAGAGAGAGAGAGAGAGAGAGAGAGAGAGAGAGAGAGAGAGAGAGAGAGAGAGAGAGAGAGAGGAGAGACATACATACAGACAGACAGACAGACAGACAGACAGAGAGGTGTTTTCTGAAACATATACTTTCCAGTGATAATTTATGATCCTGTCAGAAATCAGTACACAAATTTTTGTCCTGTTCGTTTTCTTTTCCTTTTGTGTCCTTAACTGGCTGCGTGGCGTGGTGGTGTGGGCAGAGTGTCTGTGTGTCAACGGCTACTGTGACAACGGCCCTGGCGGCAATGGAACGTGTCGTCTGTGCTTTGCCGGCTTTGAGGGGACGCTGTGTGATAATGGTGAGTCGCCCAGCAGAGCATGGGAGGGTTTGCACAGAATGCTGAGAAAAAAAAGAGATATAAGTAAAACAACAGTTCTATGACCCCCCCCCCCCCCCCCAGCCCCCGCCCCAAATTATAACGGCTGCCTAAAAAAAACCAAACTGCAACTGGCCTATGAAAAAAATCGAAATTGCTATAGTCCTATGAAAAAAACCTTAGCTTCTATAGTCATGAAAACCAAAGCTCCAACAATAGCTATCTGTCTGTCTGTCTGCCTGTCTAACTACCTGTACATAACAAGCGAGAGACAGTTATAAAGCTGTTGTTTCTTGTGCGACGAAATATGACTGATTATCTCTGTTGACTTGACGTAACAATGAGTCTAATGATTTGAAAATTGTATCTTTTGAATTGACGTCAGAAAAAAAAACACTGTTGAATAAAATTATGATAAATTTTGACTCGATGTACAGAAAAGAATTAAATAAAATGAAGACGAAATCTTTTGACTTTAGGTTAAAAAGAAAAAAGTTGGATAAGATAAATGATAAAGAAAAAGTAGGATCGGACTGTAACTTTGGCCATGGCGTGGCTGCAGAAATAGTGACCTGCGACAACCTGACCTGCGCTGACCATTCCCGCTGTGAAGACCTGGATGGACAGGCCCAGTGTGTCTGTGACCCCGGGTATGAGGGTCAACCCACCAACGTCACGGCCTGTACACGTAAGTAACTACTTACGTCATGGTCTGTTGTACACGTGTGTAGCTATCTACGTCATTGTCTTTTGTACACGTTTGTTTTATTTTAGTATTTTATTTTATTTTATTCTTTTATTTCGAGGATAATGGAATGAGCCACTCATGCGCTTTTTTCATCCAGGCCCCGTGTGTATGCCGTTTTGTCAATTTTGTCATCCATTCCCACCGGCACACAATAGGTTACTCTTCCGAAAAGCGGAACGGGTTATACCTGCGTGATGGCCTGCATAAGTAACTACCTACGTCATTGACTGCACACATAAGGAGCAATTTACGTCATTGCCTAAACACATAACTACCTATGTCATAAAATTTTTACATCATTAGGCATGGAAAGGCGTGTCGTTTTAATTTGTGTTTAACCCAGGCTGCTAATGAGGCCCTCTGAGGACTGACACTGCCTCAAATATAAACCGTGTTGATGATTTTTATAGAAACTGGTGCTGGAAAAAGCAGCAGTTAGTATTGTTGACCCTATTCATTTAGCTCTCATGGAACAGAATTGAAGGAGAAAGGTAATTAATACAAGCAAAAGTAATGGTAGAATGCGGGGTGATAAAATATTGTCGTAGAAAAAGAAACTAAAAAATAGCCTATCCTATTATTTTGATCGCAGAAGGTGAGAACATATGGATGTGATGACAACGATTCTGTTATGAGAATAAAGGTAAGTTTGGCACTAAGGCACTTTTTAAATAAAAAAAGAAGACCCATGACAACAATTAATACGAACATAATGTACTATGTAATTTAATCTACACAATCAACATTGCCTTTAAAGAGGAATAAAGTATGGAAGAAAATCATTAAATCGCGCGCGCGCGCGCGCGTGTGTATGTGTGTGTGTGTGTGTGTGTGTGTGTGTGAGGGAGAGAGAGAGAGAGAGATAAGAGAGAGAGACAGAGACACAGAGAGAGAGACAGACAGACAGAGACAGACAGAGAGACAGACAGACAGACTGACAGAGACAGAGACAGACAGACAGACAGACAGACAGACATACAATCAACAACCACCCACCCACCCACCCAGCCAGAAACACCCAGAAACCTGTCATCATTACTTTGACACCCACCTTTCACAGTATACACGCCTTCAACCTCCCACTTGCTTTCACACGACTGTCAGCGACATAATTTCCCACACCGCCAAGCTTCCCTGTGTTGCAGCGGTGGACGTGTGTGCGCGAGACGGCAGGCGGGTGTGCGGGGAGCGGGTGTGCCAGTACACGGGGCCTGGCCGCTTCCTGTGCCGATGTCCGGCCGGTCACCGTGACGATGGCGTCACCTGTCACCCCATCAACCCCTGCAACGTCAACAACGGCGGCTGTGACCTCCAGACCACCGTCTGCATGCACACCGGGGCCAACACGGTCAGGGGAACACCCTTCTACCACTTGCTCTTCCCCTAACCCCATCCCTCCACAGAAAAAACAACAACAAGCAAAACAAAAACAACAACTAAGCACAAAAAATCCTTTATAACCCAATAAAGCTTTCATGACGCGCGTAGACAGACATGCACACACGCAAAAACGGTTAAACGCGAGCTTGCGATGTGCGCGCTCGCATACACACAGACACACAAGCACACTCACATAGACAGACACACAGACACGTACACGTACACGTACATGTGCGTGCGCGCGCGCACACACACACACACACACACACACACACACCCCACACACACACACACACACACACACACACACACACACATTGGCATGCTAAGTTGCTGTGTAAACTAAAGAATCTGAGTTTTTCTGGGCACTTCTATCATTACATTAAAAGTTTTTTTGTCTAACAGAAGTATAAAGGTTAGAGTAGCTGAATCATATTCAAGTTTTAGATCTCTTCATATGGGAATTTCCCAAGGTTCTGTAATATCGCCTCTCCTGTTTTAAGTTTTGCTGCATGATCTCCCTGTGAAATTGTCAAAGGAAGTCGTCTTAGTGCAATATGCAGATGATATATGTATGTGGATGAATGTTTCTATGAAACGAAACACACCAAAAAGAGCGTTAAACTAGATTAACAAGGTATACCAGAACCAACTTAACAACATGAATAGCTATTTGCTCGAAAAAGGGATTTACTTTATCCACAGAAAAAACGCACACTTTGCTTTTTAACAATGGAAGTAATCCAGATGACCTACCAGCATTTAGAATTGGGACCAACATGATTGAGTATAAAGACAACGTAAAGTTCTTTGTGTTATTCTCACTTCTAAGCTAACTTGGAATGCACATATCAAACACAATTTAACTTAATCAAAAAAAGGCTTAAACTTTCTGAAGATGGTAAGTAAACAGTTCTGAGGTCAAGACACATTAACTCTGAAATATTTAGCTACATCACTTATTCTTTCAACATTATGGTATGGCCAAGAGGTATTTTTCAGTGCTCCTATGTATTTACTTAAAAAGTTACAAAGTATAGACTGCAAAGCATACAGGCTGGCTCTTGGTGTTCCTTATCACGCCTCAGCCCTGGGAACATATAACGAAGTCGGCCTGTTGCCTTTAGATGATTACGGTCAACTGGCATATGCAAAATGTGTGCTTAGAAACAAAACGACTGAAAACTTTATTTCAGAAGACATAGACGTAAAATCAGACTTGAATTTTCCTGAAGGAGCGAAATATATATCCTCTTTAATGCCCATAAGTACATATGTGTCTGATCTGGTACAAAACTCTGAAGTCAATCAACACAGCATGGACAGAGAGAAGCAATCTTACCTTGCCCATCATGGAAGATGAATAAAGCACACTTCGACATAAAGGTGCTTAATGTAAACAAGAATGACAATCTGAATATAATGGTTTCTGATGTTCGATCCCCTATCCATGATAAGTATTTCGACCATTTACAAAAATTTACTTAGACGGATCACGTCTAATAATCAAGAAACGGGTTCTGCTTTTGTTATACCAGCGTTGAAAATTGAAAATGATATCATGTTGGTAAACATTACTCGATGTTTACAGCAGAGTTTGTAGCAATATTAATGGGTCTTACTTATATTCTTGATTTGCCGTTGTGTATATTTCAAATCCTTCTTTGCGTTGATTCCAAGTCGGTATTGTATGCTTTAAAATCCCCATGTTATAAACTTCGAAAATTTTATTACAGATTAAGCATTCATACATCTCTTAACCTTAAAGGGCATAAGTGTAAATTTCTGTCGGGTGCCTTCACACACTGGGTTCTTCCAAATGAGTGGGTGGATAGAGTTGCTAAAAAGGTGCAAAACATGAACGGGATTCAATAGATCTGCAGGTGCCTTTATCCTTACAAGAGGGATATAGCTTACTAGAACAAACATCATGGAGAAAGGTCACCGAAACTAATCAGCAAAATGGGAGGATTTTAAATAGAACTGCAATCAATACCGATAATTTAACAATCACGAACCATTCAAAGACATGTGTAAATGTTTTTACGTCAAGAAGAATTACTGCTTTATTTTATAGAATGAAACTAAACGCATTGATAACCAAATTCAGCAAAAATGGTAAATATCTGTGGGGTGAGAATATTACTAATACTCATATACTTTTTGACTGCCAGCATATTCAATGATGTAAAAACTGGCATTTGAAATTGTGAAAGGACTTTGTCACAGTCCCATAGGTCATTTGCTGTAGTTGCATTAACGTTAATGGTTTGTTTTTATTTATTGATTTATTTTTTATTGTTCCTGTTGCATTTTCAAGTTTTTTTGTAAGATGTATTTTTTTACACATGTTTTTGAATAAGCTATCCACCCCTCCCGGCTCTTTTCCTCCGTCTAATATCACTAGAAGTGAACAGACGTAAAATTAAAGAACAACAACAACAACAACAACAACAACAACACCACACACATCATGCAAGACGTCTCTTAAGTTTGTTCTGACGACAACGGTTCTTCGCTCTGTCAGAATGAATCAAATGCCCACTCTTGGAATGACGACCATCACTTCTAACGTCCCTTCATTGACATTTCTTTTTGACATCTGCAGACCTTGAAGAGGTCGATAGGAGAAGGCTGCAGGTATGGACTTTGGGGAGATTGAATGATACTACTACTACTACTACTACTACTACTACTACTACTACTACTACTACTACTACTACTACTATACTACTACTACTTCTACTTCTACTACTACTACTACTACTACTACTCCTCCTCCTCCTCCTCCTCCTCCTACTACTACTACTACTACTACTACTACTACTACTACTACTACTACTACTACTACTACTACTTCTACTACTAATGGATTTTATATAGCGCTATATCTTGTAAAAACAAATCAAAGCGCTTGCATTCGACCCACTCCTACACATGCAACCAACAATAATTAACAGTTTTTAGAAAAAATTCAAACACACACACAGGTTATACACTCCTGCAGGATGATGGGAATGTTGGTCATTGAAGGCAGGGACAGATAATTATGAGATGAAACAATAGGGGAAAGTCTTAGGTTTGAAATAGGTATATCTTGAGGCTGGATTAAAAAGTGTCCTAAGTAGGCTTTTCGCGAAGGGAGAGGTGGAGGTCATTCCAGATTGATGGACCAGAAATAGAGAAAGAGCAACGGCCAAGTGTGGATTGGTTAAATCTAGGTATTCGAGTATTGGGAACGAGAGGTTTCCGTGAGACCAGGGTGCCAGGGTGTATGGTCAATTCATCTTGAACAGGAAGAACCGGCCAACGTGCCCCCAAATATCACGAATATTATCTTTAATCGTTGGTGTAATCGTTGTTGTTGTTGCTAGTCTTCTTCTTGTTTTTTAAAAATTATTTTTCTATTTCATTGTTGTTGTTCGTTTTGGTTGATCTTTGTTGATGTTGCTGTTTTTGTTGCTGTTGTTGTTTGTGTTGTGTTTTTGTTGCTGTTGTTGTTCTTGTTCTTGTTTTATTCTCTTCTTTATCCTCATTAAATTTTGTGCCCCCACCTCTTAATTCAAATGTGTGTGTGGGCGCGCGCGCGCGCCTGCTTGCGTACGTGTGTGCCCGTGTGCATGCGCGCGTGCGTGCCCCTTATGCTGTGCACATGTGTGTGTACGTGTCTGTCCATGCATCGTGTGTGGCACAGAGCACGTGTGACTGCCTAGCCTACTACGAGGACTATGTGGAGGGTCAGGGCTGCTCTCTGGTGGACGTGTGCCCCTCTGCCCGCTGCCACGCTGACGCCAACTGCTCCACTGTGGGCCCCAACCAGTACAGGTCGGTCCCCTTTTGACACTCCAGGGAACGAAAGAATGTTTCATTTTTTAAAAATTCTATTCTTTCATATCGAGGATAATAGAATAAGTATTCATGTGCTTTTGTTTTTTTAACATCTAGTCCCTGTGTGCATGCGGTTTTGTAAATTCTGTTATCTGTTCCCACCGGCACACAATGACCTACTCGTACGAAAAGCGGGACAGGATTTAACGTGTGCGCAAGATGTTCTGCTTGCGTTCGCACACGGGGCCTCGGTTTATAGTCTCATCCGAAGGACTTTTGGAGAGAGTGAAGTCTGCACTGATGTTAACTCCAGGGGGAAAATATCCCCTTGAACGGGAATCGAACCCGGGTCGTCACATTGCGAGCGCAATGTTTTAACGCTCTAATGTTCTAAAGAATGAATCATCGAGCCTACCTATGATTTATATAGCGTACACAGCCCTCCATATCTAAAGGTGTAGCTGTTTCCAGCGCTGAAGGAGAAAAACCAACAACTTTAAAAAGGGGATGAGGTAGGGAGGAGGTAGAACAGGAAAAACAACCCCGATATGAATTATGAACACACACGCAGAAGCGCGCACACACACACACACACACACACACACACACACACACACACACACACACACACACACACACACACACACACACACACACACACACACACACGCACGCACACGCGCACACACACACACACACACACACACACACACACACACACACACACACACACACGCACACACACACGCACGCACACGCGCGCACACACACACACACACACACACACACACACACACACACACACACACACACACACACACACACGCACGCACACGCACGCGCGCACACACACACACACACACACACACACAAACTGTTCTAGGTTTTTCTCTTGAACTGGATTCTTTTCATTGTTGTTGTTCTTTGGTTTTTAAAAAAAAGTTACTTTTGAATCTTGTGTAAGTCTAACATCATACACACAGGGAACAGACTTTAAATGAACAACACAGAAATGAAACAAAGAAACACAACACAGTTGCTAATATCCGCAAACCTGCACTCACACATGCGCGCGCACGCACGCACACACACACGCGCGCGCACACACACACACACACACACACACACACACACACACACACACACACACACACACACACCACACACACAAAACACACACACACACACACATCCTTCGGATGAGACTATAAACCGAGGCCCCGTGTGCGAACGCAAGCAGAACATCTTGCGCACACGTTAAATCCTGTTCCGCTTTTCGTAAGAGTAGGCCATTGTGCGCCGTTGGGAACAGATGACAAAATTTACAAAACCGCATACACACGGGGACTGGATGTAAAAAAGTACATAAGTGCTTATTCCATTATCCTCGATATAAAAGAATAAAATAAATAATAAAAATAAAATAAACACACACACACACATTGAGAATATTCTTTGTACTCAGTATGGCTTTCGAAAATCTTGTACTAAAAAAATTGTTTCTGATTCACAGACTGAAATTAAATGGCTTTTGAGCAAAATTTGCAAAAATATACAATGTATATGCGGTGAAAAACCTGCAAATATTCATGTTTTGTACCAATGTAAGGCCTTAAAAAAGTTCCTACAAGCCTTTCAAGATAACTATATCTGAACGAGGTTCTCACTCACTCACTCACTCATCCCTTGGTCGGGACGACCGTTGGGGTACCCGCACGGACGCTGCAAGTGGACCGCCAAATGGTTCTGTCTTGGGCTGTTTTCAGGAGGTTTGGTACAGTGAGGCCGGTCCACTCCTTGATGTTGGATATCCAGCTTTTGCGTGGTCGTCCCTGCCTCCTTGCTCCTTCCACCATTCCCTGCAGGACTGTCTTTGACGGGCTGTTATGCCTTGTTGTGTGGCCAAACCACTTCAGTTTCCTCCGTTTGACTGTATCTAGCAATGGTTCTTGTGTGCCAGCCAGTGCCTCGATCTGCTGCCAGACGTAGTCTTTGGGTTTTTGCGGTCTCTGTAGGTAATGTTCAGGATCCGCCTGAGGCACTTCATCTCAAAGGCTTGAATGCGACGTTCTAAATCGGCAGTAAGTGTCCATGCTTCACAGCTGTACAAGGCAATGGATGTGACGAGTGCCTTGTAGAGTCTGCCCTTTAGTGTGGGTTCTGATGTTGTGGTTTCTCCACACTTTCGCCAGCTTAGTCATGGAGGAGATTTGCCACAGCAAGTCTGATCTTCACCTCTTGTGTGCTCGTGCCTTCTTGGTGATGACTGCTCCAAGGTACTTGAAAGTTTCCACCTCCTCTAGTGTCTCGCCACTCATCTTGATGCTGGTGGGAGTGGTCGGTGTGGTACTGTTCACTAGGATCTTGCTCTTTTCCGTGCTGATCTCCATACCGTGGGCATTGGCTGATGTTTCCAGTCTGGTGGTGAGATCCTGGAGTTCTTCTTCACTGCGGCCCATGAGATCAATATCGTCTGCGAATCGAAAATTGCAGACTGGCCTTCCTCCAATTGTGATTGTGGTCTTGAAGTCAAGGAGGGCCTCCTGCATGATGTTCTCCAGGAACACGTTGAAAAGAACGGGGGATAGCGGGCAGCCTTGTCGAACTCCGACTGAAGTCCGGAAGAACTCCCCGATTTCTCCACCCATGAGGACTGCACTGTGGGAGCTGTCATACAGCGCCTGGATGACTTGAATCAGGTCCTCGTCGAAGCTATAGTGTCTCATGACTTGCCACAGAGCTTCTTGCCACACTCGGTCGAAGGCCTTCTTGAAGTCAATGAAGTTGTTGTAGAGCTGTAGCTGATTTTGGGAGATGCTTCTCTATGAGCATTCTGATGTTGAAGATCTGCTCGACAGTGCTTCGACCTGGTCTGAATCCTGCCTGTTCTTCTGACAGGATTTCTTCTGCTTGTGGTTTCAGTCTGTTCAAGGCAATGCGTAGCATAACTTTGCTTGGATGGCTTATCAGACTGATTGTTCTGAAATTTTGGCACTTCTTCAGGTCTCCCTTCTTTGGAAGTGGAACTATGATGGATTGGGTCCACTGTTCAGGCCACTCTTTGCTGGTCCAGATGCGTTGGCAGATGATTGTTAGTGCCTTGATCATCTCTGGGCCTCCGTTCTTGATGAGCTCAGCCGGGATGTTGTCAATCCCTGGTGACTTGCCTCCTTTCAGGGATCTTACTGCTTCTTCTACCTCTTCCTCCAGCACCTGTGTGCTTTCAGGATCTGATGGTCTGGGTCTTGCTCGTGAAGTTTGTTCGGATCAGCCTTCAGCTTGTAGTTGTACAGGTCTCTGCAATATTCTGTCCATCTCTTCATGATAGTGGCGCTCTCTGTAAGGACTGACCCCTCTTGTCTTCAATAACGGAGGTCTTTGGCTGCTGGGACTGGTTAGTACCTTGATGGTCTGGTACGCCTCTTTGCTGTCTCCTTTCGCCATTGCTTTCTCAACCTTGGAGCATTGTTCTGACATCCAGTTCCCCATGGCCTCAGTCATCTTCTTCTTGATTGACCTGTTGACTGTTCTATACTCTTCGGCCGTTTCTGGGTTTTTGTTCTTCACTGGCTTTAGCTCCCTACGTTGGTCGCACAGGTCCAGGATATCGTTGGTAATCCACGGTTTGGTTCTTTTTCCTCTCTTTCCCAAGGATCTCCAGCGCTGGGCTCCTGAATGGTCTTGCTGAAGGTCTCAGTGAGGTTGTTGATGTCATCTTGGAGGAAATTCAATGCTGCAATTCTGCCCCTATCTCAGCTTTAAAGATTTCAGCGACTTCGGGGTCCTTCAGCTTCTCCATGTTGAACCGCAAACGGGGATTTCTCTTCTGGTTCTTGGTCTTCAGCTTGATCTGTAGGTCATGAGTACCATGTCGTGGGCACTGCCAATATCAGCGCCAGGGAAACTTCTTGTCTGGGGTTTGTTGATGCTTGACTTAAATCGTTTGGGGGCCAGATGTAGTCAATCTGGTTATGTGTCTTTCCATTTGGTGAGTGCCACGTCGTTCTTCTTGATGTCTTGTGGGGGTATAAGGTGTTGGCGACAGTAAGATTGTGGCTGTTTGCGAATTCCAAAAGTCTGAGACCTCATCATTAGTTGCGTCCACGCCAAAACGGCCTACTGTCCCTGGCCATTGGTCATAAGCGTCAGGTCCGATCTTGGCATTCCAGTCGCCCTGGATCACGAGAAAGTCCTTCTTTGAGTTGATTTGATGGCGCTCTCCAAATCTTCGTAAAAAACACTCGATTGCTTCATCTCGTAGTCTGATGTTGGTGCATAGACTTGTATGATGGTCATGTTGTGTGGTTTTGCTGCGACACGCATGGAGATCAGTCTGCTTGAGATTGGGGTACAGCTGATGACACTGTTAGTCCTCTTCTTGTTGACAAGAAATCCTACTCCGTGTTGGTGTTTGGAGTCGTCGCCACTATACCATAGTTTGTGATCTTCTTCTGTAGTTGTTTCGCCGAATCCGACCCAACGGACTTCGGCCAGTCCAAGTATGTCCCATTCGTATCTTCGAAGTTCATGGGTTAGCTCTTGGAGCTTCCCACATGCGTGCAAGGTACGGATGTTCCATGTACCAATGATGGTCCTTTCAGCCTGGAGTTTGATCGTTGTTGTTTGCGTCCCAGTCGCATATTTTCCACCTCCATCCTGGAACGCTCCAATGGAAGGCGCGGTTGTTGGTATTCCGGGCCTCAACCGATCCGGCATGTCTTTCCTTGCAGTGTTGTCCATGTAGGTATTTCTGTGGGCGTGGATTGCTTGGCGGCGCCCATCTCCTCTCCAAGCTGCTATTTGCCCATAGCTGGGGATTTTTGGGTCGGGTTATCTCCCCACTGAGACAGGTAGTACTGGGCTACAGGTTACCAGTAGCAGAGGAACACCTCTGACTCTGACTCCTAACCAATCCAAACTTATAATGCCGGATAGCACTGTCGCTGATGCGGTCTCCAATAAGTTATTTTTTGGAGAGTACGACCATGATACTGTAACAGTTTTACTTTCTATTGATTTGCAATTGTACAGGTTTCGATTTTAGCAATGTTCAATTGTTCTGTGTTTTTGTTCAATTTGCGTTTCTTTGCCAAGTTTTTGCAACATATTGTTTGTATTGTTTGGAATCAGAATTTAGACATACACAAAATCTTTGAATACCAACACTTATCTCTTTGCTCTAAAGCCCTCACTTCCCCATTCCCCCTCCCCTCCTGTCTAATATCACTTAAAGTGAAGACGTTAAGTCGAACACACACACACACACACACACACACACACACACACACACACACACACACACACACACACACACAACACACACACACACACACACACACACACACACAAACACACGCACGCACACACACACACACACACACACACACATATATATATATATATTCATAGACATAGATTTTAAATATATATATATATAATATATATATATATATATATATATACACACACACACAAACACAGACACACATACACACACACGCACATACACCCACATACCCACACACACAGGTGAATGTTGTATGCATGCACAAAATATTTGACGTAGCTTTTGTGGTCTTTTTTTCAATGATAAGTTTAATCAGAAAATAGACATTAAAAAAAGGGTATCCACGATTTACTTTAACAAAAACGGAGCAAGGAAACGAGCAAAAGGACACCACAAACGAGCAAAAAGACACCACAAACGAGCAAAAGGACATCACAAACGAGCAAAGGACATCACAAACGAGTGACCAAATGAACAAGGTGGTGGGGTTCCCCTAAACTGTCAAGGTAACGGTCAATGTGTTTCCATAATCTATGCGGTCATTGAGGAGCGAGATGTCAGAGACCTCAGCTTCTCCAGGGGCCAGCATATTGCGCGCGGCGCCCATCTCCTCTCCCTCGCTGCTTTACCTTCCCTAACCCTAAAGAGGGCAGGTACCCATTTACAGCTGGGTGAACTGGGGGACTGCACTGAAGCCAAGGCGCGCAAACGGTCAGCCATCCACTTGGTAACCACACTCGATATTGCTTAACCTTAGCTTGGGGAAAATGGTAGCGTTCTGACCACTGAGCTGTCCCGTCTTTAAATGAACCAAATGAACAAAGAAGATGACAAACAAACGAATTGATGAACAAACCCAGTATCATTGCACACTGTGTGTTTTTATTTATTTATCTATTTTATTCTTTTATATCGAGGATAATGGAATAAGCACTTATGTGCTTTTTTACATCCAGTCCCCGTGTGTATACGGTTTTGTAAATTCTGTCATCTGTTCCCACCGGCACACTATGGCCTTCTCTTACTAAAAGCGGAACAGGATTTAACGTGTGCGCAAGATGTTCTGCGTGCGTTCGCACATGGGACCTCGGTTTATAGTCTCATCCGAAGGACTTTTGGGGAGAGTGGAGTCTGCACTGATGTAAACTCCAGGGGAAAATATCCCCTTGAACGGGCATCGAACCCAGGTCGTCAGATTGCCAGCGCAATGTTCTAACCACGAGGCTTTCCCGTCTTTCTGGCTGTATGTCTGTCTGTCTGTCTTTATGTCTCTTGTGCATACTCGAAGGAGCGTGTACGTTTATTTGTGACGGCGTGTGTGTGTGTGCGCGCGCGCGTGTGTGTGTGTGTGTGTGTGTGTGTGTGTTCAGCTGCACCTGTTTACCAGGTTATGTTGGTGATGGCAAGAACAACTGTTTCGGAAACATTTTGAACGTGAGTTAGTGTATCTGTCTGTCTGTCTGTCTGTTTGCTTGTCTGTCTGCATGTATGCCATTCTGTCTGCCTGTATGTCTGCATGTATGTATTTCTGGCTGCATGTCTGTCTGTCTGTCTTTATGTCCCTTGTGCATACTGGAAGGAGTGTGTACGTTCATTTGTGACGGTGTGTGTGTGTGTGTGCGTGTTTGACTGTGTTGCAATTTGTGTGTGTGTTTGACTTTGCTGCAATGTGTGTGTG
>CM054146.1:62535620-62548120 GCA_028751875.1 Rapana venosa
CACCACACTACACCACCCAACACTACACTACACCACACCCCACACCACACAACACACCACACCACACCACACACACCAAAACAACACCTCACCACACCACACCACACCACACCCCACCACACCCCACCACCACCACACCACACCCCACCCCAACCACATCCACACACTACCACCACACCAAACCACACCACACCACACCACCACCCCACCCACACCCCACCCCCCCACACACCCCCACACTACAACACCACACCACACCAAACACCACACCCCCACCCACACCCCACCACCCCACAAACCACACCACAACAACTACACCACAACACCCCACAACACCAACACCACCACCACACCCCACCCACCACCCCACCACACCACACCACACCACCCACACCCACACCACACCACAACACACCACACCACACCACACCACACCACACCCACCAAAACCACCCCCCCACAAACCCACACCACACCACACCACACACCCACACACCCACACCACAACCACACCTCACCACACCACCCCACACACACCCACACCTCACCACACCACACCACCCACCCCACACAACACCACAAACCACACCACACCACACTACACCACACCACACCACACCACACCACACACACACTACCACACCACACTACACCACACCACACCACACCACACCACACCACACCACACTCCACACCACACCCCACCACACCACCACCACACACACCCACACCACACCACACCACACTACACTACACCACACTACACAATACACCCCACCACACCACCGCACTACACCACACCCCACCACCCACCCCACCACCCACCACACCAACACCACCCACACACCCCACCCACACACACACCCACACCACACCTCACAACACCACCCACACTACACTACACTACACCACACTACACTACACACACCCACCCCACACACACTACACACTAACACCTCACCACCCCACACCACACCACACCACACACTACACACCACACCAAACCACACTATACCTACACTACACCACACCACACACCACACCACACCACACACACCACACCACCCCCACACCACAACCACCTCACACCACACCACACCCACCACACCACACACACACTACCCACACACACCACACCACACTACCACACCACACCAACCACTCACCACCACACCACACCCCACCACACCACACCACACCCACACCACCACCACACCCACCCCACCCCACCCACACCACCACCCACCCACCCCACCACACCACACCACACCACCCACACCCCACCACACCACACCAACAACCCCACCACACCAACACCCACAACCAACACACCTCACCACCCCACCACACTACACACCACACACCCCACACACCCCACCACACCACACCCACACACACCACACCACACACAACACCACACCACACCACACCCACACCACACCACACCACACCACACACCACACCACACCACACCACACTATACTACACCACACTACACTACACTACAATCCAATCCCAACACGAAGAGGGGATGGGGCTGGAGTGTTGTCACGGTCACGGTGTGCACGTGCCCCTGTTCCCCCAGCGCCTGGAGGCGGTGAACCGGGAGCATCCTTACCTGAAGAACCAGCTGACCATGGCGGTGGCTCTGCTGGACAGGGTCTACCACACGGCCCTCACCCAGAGAGGACCCTTCACCATCTTCGTGCCCAACAACAGGGCCTTCCGGAAGATCCGCCGTAACTTCCCCGTGAGTGCCGCAGTAGTGCTGTGCTGTGCTGAAGTGCTGTGCTGTGCTGTGCTGTGCTGTGTTGTGCTGTGCTGTGCTGTGCAGTGCTGTGCTGTGCTGTGCTGTGCTGTGCTGTGCTGGTGACAGCCCAGTCAGCGGTTTTAGGCCACCTGACGACCCGGGTTCGATTCCCGTTCAAGGGGATATTTCCCCCCTGGAGATAACATCAGTGCCGACTCCACTCTCCCCAAAAGTCCTTCGGTTGAGACTGTAAACCGAGGCCCCGTGTGCGAACGCACGCAGAACATCTCGCGCACACGTGAAATCCTGTTCAGCCTTTCGTAAGAGTAGGCCATTGTGTGCCGATGGGAACAGATGACAGAATTTACAAAACTGCATACACACGGGGACTGGATGTAAAAAAGCACATAAGTGCTATTCCATTATCCTCGATATAAAAGAATAACATAAAATAGATAAATAAGGACAGTCACGGGTCTAATAAGGGCCAAAATAGTATTTTTAAAAAATTGCTTGATGCAAATATGGAGATTTCCCATTGAGAATTTAAAGAAGTTAGGTTTTGTGAAGAAACAGGTTTCTTGTACCTGTTATGATAAAAAAAGGCTTAGGGGTTTGAAACGTTTAGTTTTGGCGGCCATTTTAGATCATTTCCATAGCAATGGTGCATAAAAATGATTGATTTATAGAGTTTTAGCATGTACAAGTGATGCCTTTTCAAAATATGGTACAACTTCTAACGTGAACTTGTAAACAACATGTCATCAGTTTCCACCCCCGTATCCCACATGTCACACACACACATACACACGCACAAACACACACACACACACACACGCACGCACGCACACATGCACGCACACACACACGGCTATCACACCCAAAATTTGAAGTTATACCAGAGTCCCAGCGAAGATTTCCAATTTAGGGACAACAAGAAGATGATGCGTTAAACTGTCTCACTAGGCTGCCAGTTTCTGTATGGGAATCGCACTTCAACAGCATAGGTACTCACAATTAGACACACTGCACTGTAATTTATAGTGCTATAGTTGAAAGAGGAAGGGGGCAGGCACATTTTCGCTCAAATGACAGACAACGAGAGTTACTGTCTGAACGTTCGACGACGAAGATGAAGTTCCGTGTTGCACTCTGTTGTGGTATGGTTCAATAGGATAAAACTGTCTGCCACGCAACTGTCACCATGGGAGTCTTGTCTTGGGCATTCCCCAGCTTAACACCCCGGGGGTCTGTCACCCAGAACATGCCACACTCTGTCTCACCCACCCAGCCTGGGAATCACCACTGTGAGATCGCAACTACACTCTTGGAGTGTATTTCTGTTCTCGACTACGTCGCCATTTTGAGAAAAAAGTGTGTTTGCAGGCATGGCTGTTTTAAAGTATCTACCCCATAGTTGTAGGAAGCTGTACTCCCACTTCAGAGGATTTGTTTCCCCTTTGAAGGAGAGCGCATGTCATGTTGCGGGATAGCTCAGTGGTCAGAGCACACGCTTTCCCCCAGCTAAGGTTAAGCAGCATGGAGCGTGGTTACCACTTGGATGGGTGATGACCGTTTGCGCGCCTTGGCTTCAGTACAGTTCCCCAGTTCACCCAGCTGTCAAGGAGTATCTGCCGTTTTAAGGGTCAGGGAAGGTAAAGCAGCGAGGGAGAGGAGGTGGGCGCCGCCCTCAATATGCTAGCCCCATGAGAAGTTGAGGTCTCTGACGCCTCGCTCTACAAACGACCACATAGGTTATTGGAACACCGTTACCTTAAACGTTATCCTACACATTGCTATGCTGAGAGCTTGTCATGGCTGAAGACAATCTTGACACACCATTTTCAAAACACAAACAATATTTCATTGTAGGTCTTAGCTCTAGTCTTAGCTTAATAATAATAATAATAATAATAATGTATGGTCTTTATATGGCGCTAAATCTTGTAAAAGAAACAAATCGAAGCGCCTGCATTCAAATCATTTCCACACATGCAGCCATCCACAAAATATTAGAATTAACTTATATCAAATTTAGTCACTCTCTCGTCTCTCTCACATTTTTAGCCAAGTAGATAATTATTATCCATGTTTGTTTTGTAGTGTCAAATAAGTCTACATGACTTAAATGGCAATAAAACATTCTGAATCTGAATCTCTATCTCTCTCTCTCTCTCTCTCTCTCTATCTCTCTCTCACACACACACACACAACACACACACACACACACAACACACACACACACACACACACACACACACACCACACACACACACAACACACACACACACACACAATGTACCATCTGGAAATAAAATTTTGACTTTGATACTCTCTCTCTCTTCTCTCTTTCTCTCTCTCTCCTCTCTCTCTCTCTCTCTCTCTCTCTCTCTCTCTCTCTCTCTCTCTCTCTCTCTCTCTCTCTCTCTCTCTCTCTCTCTCTCTCTCTCTCTCACCACTGACAACGGTTTTTGGCGGCGGTGTCGGCGGGGGGGCCGATGTTTTGCTTTCAGTACGGCACAATGCTGCAGAATCCGACCAAGTCCCGCCAGTTGTTCCGGCAACACATGCTGGCCGGCAGTCTGACCTTGGAGGACCTTCAGGACTTTGACCATTTCTACACCCTGCAAGGAAACCCTGCCGAGCTGCACGTCAGAGTGGTGCGTGGCCGTGTGTGTGTGTGTGTGAATTCAGAATAGAAGAATTCAGATTCAGAATATTTTATTGCCATTTAAGTCATGTAGACTTATTTGACACAACAAAAAACATCAACTATAATTATCTATTTTGGCTAAAAGTGATGTACACTAAAAACATGTTGTATTCTACTTCTCTTTCTCTCTTTTTACAAAACACTCATACACATATCTGATGATATCTGCTTGATAAACATCAACTGTGTGTGTGTGTGTGTGTGTGTGTGTGTGTGTGTGTGTGTGTGTGGTGTGTGTGTGTGTGTGTGTGTGTGGTGTTTGTGTGTGGTGTGTTGTGTTGTGGGTGTGTGTGTTGTGGGGTGTGTGTGTGTTGTGTGTGGTTTGTGTGTGTTGTGTGTGTTGTGTGTGTGTGTTTGTGTGTGGTGTGTGTGTGTGTTGTGTGTGTTTTTGGGGTGTTGTTGTGTGTGTGTTTGTGTGTGTGTGTGTGTGTGTGTGTGTGTGTTGTGTGTGTGTTGTGTGTGTGTGTGTGTGTGTGTGTGTTGTGTGTGTTTTGTGTGTGTGTTGTGTTGTGTGTGTGTGTGTTGGGGTGTGTGTGGTGAGTGTGTGTGTGTGTTGTGTGTGTGTTGTGTGTGTGTGTGTTGTGTGGTGTGTGTTTGTGTGTGTGCGTGTATGTGTGTGGTTTGTGTGTGTGTTTGTGGTGTGTGTGTGTGTGTGTGTTTGTGTGTGTTGCGTGTTGTGTGTGGTGTTGTGTGTGTAAGCTTTGCGTGCGTGCGTGCGTGTGAGCGTGTGTGTGTGTGTGTGTGTGTTAAAAAAAAGGTAAAGGGTAAAGGATGTCCCATAACCTATAAGGTTGTAGGGGAGCGCGGCGTCAGAGACCTCACTTCTCTAGGGGCCAGCATATTGAGGGCGGCACCCATCTCCTCTCCCTCACTGCGTTATCTTCCCTGACCCTTAAAAGGGCAGGTACCCCTTGACAGCTGGGTGAACTGGGGGACTGTACTGAAGCCAAGGCGTGCAAACGCACTGAGCCTTTCCGTTCCCGTGTGTGTGTGTACCAACATTCAAACCAATAGTCATCCATTTCAAGGTTTTTAACAATTGATGATTGGTTGATTGATAATCTTTATTCCCAAGGGTTACAGATAAGTATTGAATACTTTTTTCATCAGGCCCTTATCCTGAGAAGGGACTATCCTTAGTAATCACAGCTAATAGTTTCAAGTAAACGTAAATAAAATTTGAAGTGAGAGAGGGGTTTATCTTATCAGAAAAAACCCTTTGTATACAGGGCACTGGTTAATCCATGACAAAAGTGTGCGACAAAAATCTGTCAGTTATTTCAAATAAATAAGTGGAGAGAAAGACAGGTAGGTAGATAGGCAGACTGACAGATAGCAAGATAGCGACATAGAGACAGATACACACGTCAATGCATTGAATTCTATCAATCATCCCAATTGTCACCCATTTCAAGTTTCCAAACATTAAAGCCAATATGTCCTTCACCCTAAGTGACCCTAACTGTCCAATACTCTTGAACTTTCAGAACAAGGGCGTGTTCAAGTACAAAGTGCGAGGTCACGCGGCCAAGGCCAAGGTCATTGCACGGGATCTGCCAGCCTTCAACGGCATGATTCATGTGGTCAATGAACTGCTCATCAATGACCCTCAAATCTATGGCGATGCCTCTGTGAGTGACGTCCCTTTGGCATATTTATCTTCCTGTTGCTTCATGAGTAGTTAGATTTCTATAAGACTCCATTTTGATTGTTGTTTTATTTGGTAGATTTCTAAGACTCCATTTTGATTGTTGTTTTATTTGGTAGATTTCTATAAGACTCCAATTTGATTGTTGTTTTATTTGGTAGATTTCTATAAGACTCCATTTTGATTTTTGTTTTATTTGGTAGATTTCTATAGAAGACTCCATTTTTATTTTTGCTTTATTTGGTAGATTTCTATAAGACTCCATTTTGATTGTTGTTTTATTTGGTAGATTTCTATAAGACGCCATTTTGATTGTTGTTTTATTTGGTAGATTTCTATAAGACGCCATTTTGATTGTTGTTTTATTTGGTAGATTTTTTATAAGACTCCATTTTGATTGTTGTTTTATTTGGTAGATTTCTATAAGACTCCATTTTGATTGTTGTTTTATTTGGTAGATTTCTATAAGACTCCATTTTGATTGTTGTTTTATTTGATAGATTTCTATAAGACTCCATTTTGATTCTTGTTTTATTTGGTAGATTTCTATAAGACTCCATTTTGATTCTTGTTTTATTTGGTAGATTTCTATAAGACTCCATTTTGATTCTTGTTTTATTTGGTAGATTTCTGTAAGACTCCATTTTGATTGTTGTTTTATTTGGTAGATTTCTATAAGACTCCATTTTGATTGCTGTTTTATTTGGTAGATTTCTGTAAGACTCCATTTTGATTGCTGTTTTATTTGGTAGATATAATTGTCGTTGGTCTGGTTACGTTTTGGTCTATTTATATGTTTATTCTAATTTTAATTTTTCGTAGTTTTATCTTTGTTCTCTTCTACTTTGCAAAGCGAAGGAACAGTATTCGATGCCAAAATACTCAATGCATTATTATTGCAAAACTTTTTTTTACAATAATTATTTTGTTGATCGTTTTCATTTTAGAATAATTGTATTCTGTTGTAACCATCTAATTGTACTACAGATGGTAGCATTATGGTCATTTTTGTTTAATGGATTTTTCCGTCATTGTTTTGTTAATTTGATCTCAAGATTTTAAAAATTATTGTATATGAATTAATATATTCACAATGAATTATTATCTCTGTGAATAGTAAGTGTTGCATGGTGTAAACAAAATGTTGTTAAATTTTAACATCTTAGCACCACCCCATGATATACGAGTTAAATAAACGTAAACTTATAAAGAATACTATACCATGTTATGTAGTTTCTTACTTGTTCACTTACTTACTTTCGTATCTTGGATTTCTCGTGTTTAGATGATGAAATATTTGTAGTTGCTTTTTCACTTTTCTTTCTTATTCTCTCTCTCTCCCCCTCCCTCTCTCCCTCCCTCTGTGTTCATTTCTATCATGATCATCACAATAGATTTCGACTTCTTTCACTTCTTGAAGTTTCTATAATTATAAAGATGTACCTGATAACAACAAAGCAAGAGCACACACACACACACACGCACGCACGCACGCTCGCACGCACGCACGCACGCACGCACGCCCGCCCGCCCGCCCGCCCGCCCGCACGCACGCACGCACGCACGCACCGCACACCCTCTCTCTTTCTCTCGCTCTCTCTCTCTCTCTCTCACACACACACACGCGCGCGTGCACCACACACACACGCACGCATGCACGCACGCACGCACGCACGCACGCACCACACACACACACACACACACTCTTTCTCTCTCTCTTCTCTCACTCTCTAACTGTATCTACCTTTTTGTTCTGCTTTCACAGAAAACGGCCATAGATTTGATACGAGAGGAAGGCCGCTTCAACCGTATGCAGACTCTGATCAGCGTAAGTACCCCTCCCTCCCTCCCTTTCTCTCGTTCCTCTTGTTAATAGACCTGCCGACCACAACAGAGACCATAGCATACCACTTTGTTGAAGTTTTAATTCTGTGCAACTATAGACAGATGGAAACAAGATTTAAACCGCTCTGTCGTCCGTCCCTTATATCAACGCTATATCCCTCAATAAAGGTTAACTAGGATGGTCACCACTTTGTGGGAAGACCACATCTTTACCTTGTCCTTCACTTATCCCATAGCCTTGTAGACCCGCTGGGGCACTACATCAACGACCCATAAAATAAGATACTCCTCTCCGGAGTTCTAAAATAGCAATCATGTTGGTAGTAAAGAACTATGACATGTTAACGCCAGTCAGATGGAAAATACCCGATTCCCTAAAGAAGTTAGACATATTGTTTGGTGGTAGCAGTCTTCATATTGATATTATAATGGATCATTGTAAAAGTCTGCTTTGCTAAACTGGTAACAGACAAGTGTAGAACATCAGCAGGGAGGGATATGTGAAGTAGAAATTCAACGTAATGCACTGACAAAGAAATACTCCCATGTTAACAACACACACAACACACAACAACACACACAGACACACACCACACACACACACACACACACCACAACACACACACACACACACACACACACACACACACACACACATCACAAAACACACACACAAACACAACACACACAAGATTAAAACAAGATTAGGCAGACGCTATAGCCGACTTCCATCCCGTGGGTCCATGAGTTGAGATAAAAATTAAGGGTGGGAATTTTTACCACCTCCCACACAACTTCAAATGCAGACCTAATATATATATATATATATATATAATAATACGTACATATACATATATATTAGTGCATATATCATAGACATTTAAAACATATGTGTGCATGTGCTGCGTGCGTGTGTGTGTGTGTGGTGTGCTGTGTGTGTACACATGCAGAAGATTAAATATTCACGTTAAACAAAAATCCGGTAATTCACGCCAGCATTCAGTGGGTTACGGAAACACGAACATGCCCAGCATTCTTCCCTGAAGTCGGAATGCAGCTAACTTCATGGTGGCAGAAACGGCCGCATGCACAAAATCTCACCATTGGTGAACCTCGGAGCTCTAGCCAAGGAACGAAAAAAACAACAACACACTCTTAGATTAAAGCTGTGTAACTGTACACAGATCAAGGCATGATTAAAACCAGCTGTACTGTCGTTCATCGAATCAACCTCCTAGCCAACCTTAGGGATCAATTCAGGACGGTCACAGCATTGTCAAAGACCCATAGAATAAGATATCCCTCTTCACGTTGGGCTAAAACAGGCGTATACGCAAAATCTCACGTGTGGTGAACCTCGGGACTCTTGCCGAGGAATGACTCTCCCCCCACCAACCCAGCCTCAAATACAACAAAAAAAACCAGCCAACCAACCAAACAAAAACCCCTAACCCCTATCTCCCCACCAAACAAGATTAGACAAGCCCAAACACAACCCCCTAACGCTAAACCCCAGAACACTACTTATACATGGGGGACGAGATAGCCTGGTGGTTAGAGTGACGTATTCGTGATCTGCTGACCCGAGTTCGATTCTCGTTCAAGAGGATTTTTCCTCTGGAGTTAACATCAGTGCAGACTCCACTCTCCCCAAAAAGTCCTTCGGATGCTACTAAAAACCGAGGTCCCGCGTGCGAACGCACGCAGAAAATAATCTTGCGCACACGTTAAAACCCGTTCCGCTTTTCGGGAAGAGTAGGCCATTGTGTGCCGGTGGGAACGGATGACAAAATTGACAAAACTGCATCCACACGGGGCCTGGATTATAAAAGAAAAGCACACCAGTGGCTTATTCCATTATCCTCGAAATAAAAGAGTAAAATATAATTTATAAAATCAAATGAAAAATAAATTATGCTTCAGTCATTATCCTCGAAATAAAAGAATAAAATAAATTAAATGAAAATGAATGATCCTTTAGTCATGATCCTGGAAAGAAACGAATAGCTAAATAGGTCAGTACTGTAGCTTATTCCATTATCCTCGAAATAAAAGAATAAAATAAATTAAATGAAAATAAATGATCCTTTAGTCATGATCCTGGAAAGAAAAGAAAAGAATAGCTAGATAGACAGATAGGTCAGTACTGTAGCTTATTCCATTATCCTCGAAATAAAAGAATAAAATAAATTACATGAAAATAAATGATCCTTTAGTCATGATCCTGGAAAGAAACGAATAGCTAGATAGGTCAGTACTGTAGCTTATTCCATTATCCTCGAAATAAAAGAATAAAATAAATGAAATGAAAATGAATGATCGTTTAGTCATGATCCTGGAATAACAAGAAAACAGATAGACAGATAGGTCAGGACTGTGGAGGACTGTTGCCTGACCTGTGCTGACAGAGTCTGGGGCTGGAGGAAGCCTTCAGGCAGGACAACATCACCGTCTTTGCCCCGGAGAACGGAGGACTGGACGGTCTGCCCGAGGGCACCCTGGACTACCTCATGACCGAAGAGGTAGTAACGCTCCCTGCTCCATCACCAACACGCGCACACGTCCAAGCATGCTGGCGCAAGGTCGCGCACACACATGCACGCACGCACGCACACGCGCACGCACACACACAAACACACACACATTCTTACGCGGGCGCGCGGGCGCGCGTGCACACACACACACACATGTTTATGATTTAATGTGTTTTTTAAAATATATTATTTTGTTCCTTTTTTTCGTTTCCTTTGCTTTTTATGTGTTCTGTTGTTTGGTTTTTTTGCGGTGTGTTTGTTTGCTTGTTTATCAAATTCTTTTTACGTCATTATCGGCTTCCCTGACAAGGGCGGAGACTGGATGTAAAAAACCCACAAAACCCACACACAAGTGCTTTGATTTCATTTGATCTTCTTCTGTCTCTGCCATTTTGTCTGTGCTTCTGTCTATCTGTCTCTCTATCGATTTGTCTGTCTGTCTGTCTCTCTTAGTGTCTCCTTCTATCTAACTGTCTGTTTGCTTCTCTTTCTCTCATACCATCTATCTATCTATCTATCTATCTATCTATCTATCTATCTATCTATCTATCTATCTATCTATCTATCTATCTATCTATCTATCTATCTATCTATCTCTGTCTGTCTGTCTATCCATCTATCTATCTATCTATCTATATATCTATCTATCTATCTATCTATCTATCTATCTATCTATCTATCTATCTATCTATCTATCTATCTATCTATCTATCTATCTATCTATCTATCTATTACGCCATCAGCGCCTGGGCTCTATCTCAGTTCTTGATTAAACCATTGACACTGGGGGCAACAGTAAAGTGAGAGGCTGTATGATCAGTGGCTTTCCCACTCATGGAATTCCACTTTACAGCTTAGTCTTTAGTGATCGACTATGACTCTCTGACTAGGAGGCTTGACTCGCACAGTCCTTATGTGCTGCAGCCCTGGGGGCTAGTTGGTCTTTAGAGAGCATCTCCAACGCTGACTGTCCTTATGCCCACTTGGCCGAGAGAGTCGGAATGTGCTGTGGGCAAGGCATCTCTACTATAAACAAATTTCTACTCAATTTCCAAAACAGCAGCTGCCTCCTCTGGTGTTTTGGAGGTCATCGCCGAACACGACGGACACACATGCAGAAATCTGACTGTCTGTCTCTGTCTGTCTGTCTGTCCGTCCGTCCGTCCACCCATTCGTCCGTCCGTCTATCTATCCATCCATCCATCCATCCATCCATCCATCCATCCATCCATCCATCCATCCATCCATCCATCCATCCATCCATCCATCCATCCATCCATCCATCTATTTTTTTTGTCATAGCAGTCGATGACTTTTTGTGTTCAAGTGATTTAACTGTCTAACAGATTGTGGACTCATTTAAACAGCAACAACAGAGTAACTGTCTAACTGATCAGCCAATCAGTTGATGACAGAGACAATTACGTTGATGTCCATAAAATGATTATGGGACTGATTCGCTAATTGATCATTCGATTCTCTGAATGTTAAAAGTAACTGAAAAAGAATTATGTTTTATATATCCATTGACCCATAGATTGCTTTGGTATTCTATGGATCAAAGGATGTTTCGCTGGATTGATTAATTGAACATTTAAGGGTTGACACACTTGATTTTAACAGTAAGAATGTCATTTCTGGCCACTGTTTTATGAACTTATTGGTGTAATAATTGATTGCTTAATTGATGATCGATCTAAGATTTGATAGGGAAGTTTTAATAATAATAATAATAATATATGGAATTTATATAGCGCTGAATCTGGTAAAAAAACCAAACAAATCGAAGCGCTTAAGTTTTAATAGTAAAAGTACCATTTTTAACCAATGATTGATTAGTTGAAGGAATTAACTGAACAATCATTGGCCTTTTTTTTTTATCCATTATCTAACTGATTGATGGAACGCTTGATTGACTGATTGATCATTTATGAATATAAAGACTGATCTTATGAGAGACAAATCTATCCTTAAACAATGATTGATGGATTGAATGAGTTATTGTTCATC
>CM054146.1:62555620-62573120 GCA_028751875.1 Rapana venosa
TCTGCATATACATTATATTTTTTTCTCGCTTTTTTTTCTTTCTTTAGATAGATGGCTTGATGAAAAAAATCAAATGCACTGCTTATTCAATGTACCATCTGAAAATAAAAGTTTGACTTTGACTTTGACTTTGACACACAATCTATCTATCTATCTATCCATCTCTTTCATTCAGTCTCCTATTTTAGGGCCGTCTGGTATCACTTAAAGTGGAAAGACGTTAAAATTGAAGACTTACTTACTTACCCCCCCCCCCCCACACACACACCAGCGGCGTAATCTAGATTGATAGGATTTGATAGTTTTGTAAATATCATACAATGTTTGCATAACGGTAGTTGTTAATTGTGTGTGTGTATGTGTGTGAGTGTGTGTGTGTGTGTGTGTGTGTGTGTTTGTGTGTGTGTTTGTATGTGATATATATATATATATATATATATATATATATATATATATATATGGGGGAGAGAGAGAGAGAGAGAGAGAGAGAGAGAGAGAGAGAGAGAGAGAGAGTGACAGACAGACAGGCAAACAGACAGGCAGACAGACAGACAGACCTAGGGTGGTTGGGGAATCGTGCAACAACAAAAATAGCCAATTCCGCTTCACACTCCTATGGTCTTTCCATCAGTACGTCCTCTATACATCACTGTACGTGTTCACACTCCTACGGTCTTTCCATCAGTACATCCTCTACATTGCTACCTCCTGCACGTGTTCACACACCTATGGTCTTTCCATCAGCACATCCTCTACATTGACACCTGCACGTGTTCACACTCCTATGGTCTTTCCATCAGCACATCCTCTACACTGATACCTGCTGCACGTGTTCACACTCCTATGGTCTTTCCATCAGCAGATCCTCTACATTGATACCTGTACGTGTTCACACACCTATGGTCTTTCCATCAGTACATCCTCTACACTGATACCTGTACGTGTTCACACTCCTATGGTCTTTCCATCAGTACATCCTCTACATTGATACCTGTACGTGTTCACACACCTATGGTCTCTCCATCAGAACATCCTCTACATTGATACCTGCTGTACGTGTTCACACTCCTATGGTCTCTCCATCAGCACATCCTCTACACTGACACCTGCACGTGTTCACACTCCTATGGTCTTTCCATCAACACATCCTCTACACTGATACCTGTACGTGTTCACAATCCTATGGTCTTTCCATCAGCACATCCTCTACACTGATACCTGCTGCTGTACGTGTTCAGGGCCGGATCCAGGTGGACGGCCAGGTGAACATCTCGCAGGCGGACATCCCCTGTCAGAACGCCGTCTACTACCACGTGGACGGTCCTCTCATTCCTGACCAGCTGGCAGACATCTTGCCCAGCCGTTGTGACATCGTCCAGAACAAAACCATTCAGGTAGTACACGCCATTGCAGACACCACTTTGAACCTTGAACGTTTCTCCCCCCCCCCCCCCAGCTCGTGGGATGCTGAGGGCTTGTCAGTATAAACAGCATCCCCACTTTCTTGAAATTCTGTGCTAGGAATTTCCTCTTTTCTATCCCTCTCTTTGTTTCTGCCTTGTTCCTTTTCTTCCTGTCACCTCCTTCTTTGTCTATTTTCTGCCTTCTAGGTACATCCTCCTGTTTTTTTTTCCTAAGAAAGACTTAAATGATTATGATTCTTCTATCCCACGCCGAAGTTGGATGCGCTGGGCCTGACTTGTCAGGCGCTTAACGGCAGCGCAAGTCATTGTCGCTCACATGACAGACAACCATAGTTGCTGTCTGAGCGTGCGATGACGATGAAGAAGAAGAAGAAGAAGCATGAACAAGTTTTAAAAAAGTGACCAAGACATTTTTTGCATGTTTCTATATGAAGGATAGTGCTACAGAACTCTTGGGCGCATATCAGGTGCCCACATTCCTTTCAGTGTTTGTGCGTGATGTGTATGTGGAAGTGCTACAGTAAAGAGTTTATTCTAGTCGTACATATCATTCTATAGAATAACCCCCCCCCCCCACCCCCCACCAAAAAAGAAAGATACTGCCTATCATACTCGTTACTTACTTGGATGTAATAAAGCTAAAGGTGTCCCATCACCTCAGCGGTCGTTCGGGAGCGAGACGTCAGAAACCTCACTTCTCCAGGGGCCAGTAGTTTGAGGGTGGCGTCCATCTCCTCTCCCTCGCTGTTTTACCTTCCCTGACCCTATAGAGGGTAGGTACCCATTGACAGCTGGGCGAACTGTACTGAAGCCAAGGCGTACAAACAGTCACCCATCCACTTGGTAACCACGCTCGACACTGCTTAACCTTAGTTTGGGGAAAGCGAGTGCTCTGACGCTGAACTATCCCGTCCCCAGGGATAAAGGCGATTTTTAAAATGAGGTGAAAACCATGACATGAAGTGGGAAATCCAGTGTTTGTGTAGTGCAATGTTTGGCTAGACTTATAGGAAATTAAAATAAAATGGTAAAGCTATTTTATCATCTATATCTGTCAATGTGTGTTGCATGTTTAGGAGCAACTTGTTTAGTGGTGACTGATGATAATATCTAAACTATCACGCAACCAGAGGCGTCGTGTGTGTGTGTGTGTGTGTGTGTGTGTGTGTGTGTGTGTGTGTGTGATGTGTGTGTGTATGTGTGTTAGTGTGTATGTGTATGATGTTGTGTATATTGTGTGGTGTGTGTGTGTGGTGTGTGTGTGTGTGTGTGTATGTGTGTGTATGTGTGTGTATGTGTGTGTATGTGTATGTATGTGTGTGTATGTGTGTGTGTGTTGTATGTGTGTGTATGTGTGTGTGTATGTGTGTATGTGTGTGTATGTGTGTGTATGTATGTGTGTGTGTATGTGTATGTGTATGTATGTGTGGTGTATATGTGTGTTGTATGTGTGTGTATGTGTGTGTGTATGTGTGTATGTGTGTGTATGTGTGTGTATATGTGTGTGTATGTGTGTGTATGTGTGTGTATGTGTGTGTGGTATGTGCGTGTGTGTATGTGTGTGTATGTGTGTGCAGGGAAGATGTGTACCATGCAACGCGGAGATGAAATGCCCTATGGAGACTGATGTTTTCAAGGTGGGTCTCATTACTTTTTTTTCCACATCTGTATAAACTTTTTTCAGGTGTTTCTGACCGTTTTCTTTTAGGTAGGTCTATCGTGGCTACATGCATGTCCAACTATGTCAAATTAAGCCCCTTTGCTGTTTTCTAGATGTCTGACCGCTTCAAAGGAGGTATATGCGCTGTTTTGCTAGATGTGTTACTTTTCCAATATATCTATGTGCTGTTTTTTCTAGATGTGTCTGACTTTTTCAATAGATATCTGTGCTGTTTTTTCTAGATGTCTGACTTTTTCAATAGATATCTGTGCTGTTTTCTAGATGTCTGAAGTTTTCAGTAGATATCTGTGCTGTTTTCTAGATGTCTGAAGTTTTCAGTAGATATCTGTGCTGTTTTCTAGATGTCTGAAGTTTTCAGTAGATATCTGTGCTGTTTTCGCGATGTCTGAAGTTTTCAGTAGGTATATGCGCTGTTTTCTAGATGTGTTACTTTTCCAATATATCTATGTGCTGTTTTTTCTAGATGTCTGACTTTTTCAATAGATATCTGTGCTGTTTTTTCTAGATGTCTGACTTTTTCAATAGATATCTGTGCTGTTTTCGCGATGTCTGAAGTTTTCAGTAGGTATCTGTGCTGTTTTCTAGATGTCTGAAGTTTTCAGTAGGTATCTGTGCTGTTTTCTAGATGTCTGAAGTTTTCAGTAGCTATCTGTGCTGTTTTCTAGATGTCTGAAGTTTTCAGTAGATATCTGTGCTGTTTTCTAGATGTCTGAAGTTTTCAGTAGATATCTGTGCTGTTTTCTAGATGTCTGAAGTTTTCAGTAGATATCTGTGCTGTTTTCTAGATGTCTGAAGTTTTCAGTAGCTATCTGCGCTGTTTTCTAGATGTCTAAAGGTTTCAGTAGGTGTCTGAAGTTTCCAGTAGCTATCTGTGCTGTTTTCTAAGTGTGTCTGAAGTTTTCAGTAGATATCTGTGCTGTTTTCTAGATGTCTGAAGTTTTCAGTAGCTATCTGTGCTGTTTTCTCGATGTCTGAAGGTTTCAGTAGGTATCTGTGCTGTTTTCTCGATGTCTGAAGGTTTCAGTAGCTATCTGTGCTGTTTTCTAGATGTCTGAAGGTTTCAGTAGATATCTGTGCTGTTTTGTAGATGTCTGAAGGTTTCAGTAGATATCTGTGCTGTTTTCTAGATGTCTGAAGGTTTCAGTAGATATCTGTGCTGTTTTCTAGATGTGTCCGACGTGTTCAAAGTATTTTACTGCCTATTCCAAGATGTCTGACGTGTTCAAAGTAAGTCTCAGCTGCTTTCTATAATTTATGTGTCTGACGTTTTCAAAGTAGATCTCTGCTGTTTTCTAGATGTGTCTGACGTTTTCAAAGTAGATCTCTGCTGTTTTCTAGATGTGTATGACGTTTTCAAAGTAGATCTCTGCTGTTTTCTAGATGTGTATGACGTTTTCAAAGTAGATCTATGCTGTTTTCTAGATGTGTATGACGTTTTCAAAGTAGATCTCTGCTGTTTTCTAGATGTGTATGACGTTTTCAAAGTAGATCTCTACTGTTTTCTAGATGTGCGGACTCCACTCCCCCGTCCCCTCTCCCCAAAGTCCTTAGGATGAGACTATAAACCCAGGCCCCGTGTGCGAACGCACGCAGAGGATCTTGCGCACACGTAAAAACCCGTTCAGCTTTTCGGAAGAGTAGGCCGTTTTGTGCCGGTGGGAACGGATGACAGAGTTTACAAACCCGCATACACACGGGGTCTGGATATAAAAAAGCATATGAGTGCTTATTCCACTATTCTCAAAATAAAAGAATTAATAATAATAATGATAACAATAATAATAATAATAATGATAATAATGGATGTGTCTGACGTTTTCAAAGTAGATCTCTGCTGTTTTCTAGATGTGTCAGACGTTTTCAAAGTAAGTCTGTGTGCTGTTCCCTAGGTATGTCTGATTTTTTGCAAAGTAGTTCTCTGTGCTGTGCTGTGTGTGTGTGTGTGTGTGTGTGTGTGTGTGTGTGTGTGTGTGTGTGTGTGTGTGAGTGTGTGTGTGTGTGTGTTATTATTTTTAAAAATAGATGTTTGACCTTTACGAAGTAGGCCTTTCTGTGGTTTTCTAGGTGCGTATGCATGTTTGCCCAGTAGTTCACTCTCCTGTTTTACATGTATAACTAAGAATGCAATCCAACGGAATACAATACCATACAACACAATAAATTCGATACAGTGTAATACACTACAGTACAATATGATACAGTAAAACAACACAACACAACACTGGTTCCATTATCGTAACTCTTGTAGGCTTGTGTGACTTTAGGGTGAAATATATAACGTCAGTGTTGTAAGTGTGTGTAGCTTTAGGGTGAAATAGGTAACCTCAGTGTTGTAAGTGTGTATAGCTCTAGGGTGAAATAGGTAACGTCAGTGTTGTAAGTGTGTGTAGCTTTAGGGTGAAATAGGTAACGTCAGTGTTGTACGAGTGTGTAGCTTTAGGGTGAAATAGGTAACGTCAGTGTTGTAAGTGTGTATAACTTTAGGGTGAAATAGGTAACGTCAGCGTTGTAAGTGTGTGTAGCTTTAGGGTGAAATAGGTAACGTCAGTGTTGTAAGTGTGTGTAGCTTTAGGGTAAAATATGTAACGCCAGTGTTGTAAGTGTGTGTAGCTTTAGGGTGAAATATGTAACGTCAGTGTTGTAAGTGTGTGTAGCTTTAGGGTGAAATATGTAACGCCAGTGGTGTGTGTGTGTATGTGCGTGTTTTATTTTATCTTTTATTTCGAGGATAATGGAATAAGCACTCATGTGCTTTTAGACATCCAGTCCCCGTGTGTATGCATTTTTGTCAATTTTGTCATCTGTTCCTACCGACACATAATGGCCTACTCTTCCGAAAAGCGGAACGGGTTTTAACGTGTGCGCAACATTTTCTACCCACGTTTGCACACAGGACCTCGGTTTATAGTCTCATCCGAAAGACTTTTGGGGAGAGTGGAGTCAGCACTGATGTTAACTCCAGAGGAAAAGTTCTCTTGAACGAGATTCGAACCCAGGTCAGCAGATCACGAACGCATCACTCTAACCACTAGGCTATCCCGTCCCAGCGCGCGCGCGCGTGTGTGTATGTGTGAGTGTGTGTGTGTGTGTGTGTGTGTGTGTGTGTGTGTGTGTGTGAGTGTGTGTGTGTGTGTGACTTTAGAATGAAATATGTAAAGCCTGTGTTACGTGTGTGTGTGTGTGTGTGTGTGTGTGTGTGCGTGTGTGTGTGCGTGTGTGCGTACGTGTGTGTGTGCGCGTGCGTGCGTGCGTTTGCGTGCGTGCGTGTGTGTATGTGTATGTGTGAGTGTGAGTGTGTGTGTATGTGTATGTGTGTGTGTGACTTTAGAATGAAATATGTAACGCCAGTGTCTTGTACGCGCGCGCGTGTGTTTGTGTGTGTGTGTGTGTGTGTGTGTGTGTGCGTGTGCGTGCGTGCGTGTGTGTATGTGTGAGTGTGAGTGTGTGTGTATGTGTGTGTGTGACTTTAGAATGAAATATGTAACGCCAGTGTCTTGTACGTGTGGTGTGTGCGTGCGTGTGCGTGCGTGTGTGTGTGCGTGCGTGCGTGTGTGTGTGCGTGCGGTTGCGTGCGTGCGTGCGTGTGTGTGTGTATGTGTATGTGTGTGTGTGACTTTAGAATGAAATATGTAACGCCAGTGTCTTGTACGTGTGTGTGTGTGCGTGCGTGCGTGTGCGTGTGTGTGTGTGTGCGTGTGTGTGTGTGTGTGTGTGTGTGTGGCTTCAGGGTGAAGTGTCGGAGGGCTGCAAGTACTGGGGCTCCCTGCAGGGCGAGTGGACGGACCTGCCTGGATGCAGACCCCTGTGTCACAGAAGTTACCGGGTAAGCTTGGCACCGCACAGCACAGCACAGCACAACACACACACACACAGCCGTTATTAACTCAGGCTGCTGCCGTGTGCTGGTCGCAGGCTGTTGTCTCGTTTAGTGTGGGTTTGCTGCTTCCCACTTTTTTCTGTATTATTGTTGTTATCTGGGTCTGAAGGCGTGAAGTGGTGGGTGGGATGGAGGTTGGGGTTTGGAGGTGGGTGGGGGGTGGAGGGAGGGAGTATGTGTGTGTGTGTTGTGGTGTGTGTGTTGTTGTGTGTTGTGTGTGTGTGTGTTGTGGTGTGTGTGTGTGTGTGTGTGTTGTGTGTGTATGTGTGAGCGTGCGTACATTCGTGTATGCGTGCGTGCATGTATGCTTGTGCGTGTGTATTTGTGTCCGCGCGCATGCGTACGCGCACGCATGCGCGCGCGCGCGCGCGTGTGTATTTGTGTGTGTGTTTGTGTGTGTTTGTGTACACGCGCACGCGTGAGTATTTGTGTGTGTGCATTTATGTGTGTGTGTGTTTTTATGTGTGTGTGTGTTAGTGTACACGCGCGCGCGTGTGTACGTGCATGTGTGCACGTGCGAGTGTTACGACAATTTGGGACTTGGTTATTCCAATGTTTCGTTGAGTGCAACCACTCCAACCTGTCAGTGTTAATGTTCCATGATTTTGAACTGAAGCCTCCAGCAGGTTTTGGCATCAACACAAGCCTTTTAAAGTCATTTGCTGTCAATAAGACAGAGCCGTTGTGAATAGTTGCACGTACATGTTTCGTTGAATGACGTTACAGTTTCGTCCAAGTGACAGGTAATTTTACAGAGTTAACAGTTCATTGAAACATGTAGACCGAAAAAAAAACCGTGAAAGAAAATCCTAAATCCCACACCCAAAGTTAACCCTAGAAGAAACAAAAACAACACCCCCCCCCCCTCCAAAGAAACCCAACAAAACCCCAAACAAAAAACCCCTTCCCCCCTCCCCCACCAACATACCCCCTCCAACCGCTGTCCCTCCTCCCCCTCCTTTCCCCTAACAAAAATAAAAAATACACCAAAAGAAAACAGAACTTTGCTGACTTACAACATTGCAGAATCAACAAGGAAACTGTGTTGTAGTGACGATTGGCACACAACCGACATAACAACAACAGCAACAATAACAGCGATAGAGCGTTGCGCTCTTGAGCTGACGGCCCAGGTTGTAGCCGCCACTGCCACTTCCATACAAGCAGATTTCCCCCAAAAGTTAACGTCAGTGCCGACTCCACTCGCCGAAAAGTCCTTCGGATGAGACTATGAACCTGTGCCCCGTGTGCGAACGCAAACAGAACATCAGGCGCACACGTTAAAACCTGTTCTAACTTTTGGAAAAGTAGACCATTTGTATCGGTAAGAGCGGATGACAATAAGTGACAAAACTGTCTTAACACAGGGATTGGATGTAGAAAAGCGCATGAGTGCTTATTCTAATATCTTCGTAATAAAAGAATAAATAAATGAAAAGAAAGAAAATAACCACACCACCACCACCACACACACACTTACACACATACACTCTTACACACACACACACACACACCACCGCCACCGTCGAACAAACAACTGGCTATAGGCATACAACATGCTTCGGATGGTTAACTATTTGTGCAATGATTCAGGAGATTTGGGGTTTGATTCTGGCATGTCTGTCACCAGATAGGAGTTTGTCCTAGACACGTGAAGCTGTGAACTGTTTCTACTTTTGACGGTCACCATACTTAATCCTTTATACATGCATGAAGGAAATCAAACTCACACATTAAAGATCCCGCAATTCATGTCAGCATCTGGTGGGTTGTGACAACTCATTTTTTCCCCTCATATTTCAAGGATAATGGAATAGGTACTCATGATCTTTTTTTAACATCCAGTCCCCGTGTGCATGCGGGTTTATCAATTTTGTCGTCTGTTTCCTCCGGTACAAAATGAATGTCCCACTCTTTTGATAATTGGGACAGGTGTTAACGTGTGCGCAAGATGTTCTGCGTACGTTCGCACACGTACCTCGTTTTATAGTCTCATCCGAAGGAAACAGACAGACCCAGCATGCATTCTGTACCTGGAAAGCTCAGACATCCTATACATATTTAAAAAAAATATGACTTAATACCAGAGAGGGCTGGGCCACACGGTGTTCAACTTGCCCAAGTGACACTCCCTGAACCATGGAGTGCTGTGTCCCAATGACTCCTCAGTGGGTGAACCCAGGGAGAGAAGAAGGAGAAGGAGGGGGATGGTTTGAAGCACCTGCTGTCTGTTAGGGTGGCCTTGATGACGATATTCATTGTCATGGGTTATTTTTCTGTTTTGTGGAGACTGGGGACTGTGACACCCTAATGGAGACGGCGCGGGGCTTTTAAGCTGCATAATGGCTCTGAAGTCGCCTGTCGCCAGTTCAAGTGTCCGATACGCCGTGCGGATTAAAGTTGGAGATTTGCGTTAGTCTTCCCGGTCAAATTATGAGTTGGCCTGTCATTAGTTGATTGCTTTAGGCTGGAGGGTACGCGCGCGTGCGCGCATACACACACACACACACACACACACACACACACACACACACACACACACACACACACACACACCACACACACACACACCCACACACACACACACACGTGCGAATACACGCACGCAAATACACACGCACACACATGCGCATGCACACATATAAAAACAGCCACAGACAGAAAGACAGCGCACACACGCCTGAATGAACGCGCACACACATACACACACAGCACACAGACACACAAACACAAACAGACAGACACACACATACACACACAGCACACAACAAACACACACATGCGTGCGCGCATGCACACACATACACACACACAGGCACAGACACACAAAATAACCCCTGCCAAACATTACCAAGTCTTCTTGCTTAATGTTAGACAACTATCACATAAGTTCACCAAAAACTGTTTTTCGATGAAAAAGTTAAAACACTTAGGAAGAGTTGATATCAGTAATTTTTTTTTTGGTGGCTATTGTTAAGCACTTTGCTGATTGCTTTGACTCATTTGGGTGACTTTCTGAAACTAAAAAAGAATGTAGCGGCAGGCCACACACACACACACACACACACAACACACACACACACACACACACACACACACACACACACACACACACACACACACACACACACACACACGGGCGCGCGCGCACACACACACATACACACACACACACACACATACACACTACACACACACTGTTACACACACACACACACACACACACACACACACACACAACACACACACACACACACACACACACACATACATACTTACACACACACACTGTTACACACAACACACACACACACACACACACCACACACACAACACAACACACACACACACACAACATGTTACAACACACACACACACACACACAACACACACACACACACACACACACACACACCACACAACAAAAACACACACACACACACCACAACAACACACGCGCGCGCGCGCGCGTTATTTCCCATTGAAGTTTAAACGAGCCAAAGTAATACCTTTACACAAATCAGGAGACCGAACCAATCCTTCTAAGTGTAGACCAATATCCATACTATAAGCTAACTAAACCATTAGAAAAACATGTACAGTTTCACTTGCATTCTCATTTTAAAACCCATGATCTAATTAATGAAAACCAGTCAGGATTTCGTGAAAACCATTCTTGTCATACTGCCCTAATACAGCTGACCAAACGATGTCTTTTGAATATCAATAATAGTGAAATTACGGGAGTCCTTTTTATAGACTTTGCTAAAGCTTTTGACATTATAAGTCACTCTCTCCTCATTAAAAAATTAAAATGCTACAGAATTTCCGACCAAGCATTATCAATTTTAGATTCATTTCTCAGTAATCGTCAACAGCTTGTTGAAATCGGGCCCAGGAGATCAACCTTATTACCTGTGATCTATGGTATACCACAGGGATCAATACTAGGACCACTTCCTTTCTCTATTTATATTGACCTACCTCTGCATATTGATGGTTCATGTGAAATGTTTGCGGACGATACATCAATTCAGTGTAGCAACAGTGATCCTAACCACCTTGTGAATGGTATGCAGGCAGATATCGATACACTTATTGAATGGACAGAACTCAATCACATGTCTCTTAATTCAAACAAAACAAAATGTATGTTAATAACGACTCGGCAAAAAAGACAGAAATTGGGTTTTCCATTCGCCCCAATATTTATCCAAGGACAAAAAAATTGAAGAAGTTGTTTCACACAAAGTACTAGGTGCAGTTATTGACAATGATTTATGTTGGTCAGAACACATAGCCACTTTAGGAAAACGAATCTCAGTAAGATTTTATCAACTTAGAAAAATCAAACATTTTCTTAACCTACAATCACGAAAATTATTCTTTCACGCACATATTCTATCTCTTATAAATTATGTTTCAACGTTATGGGATAGTGCTAGTGAAACAAACCTAAAGCATATAAGCCGCCTACATAAAAGAACTATCAAACTAATCCGATTGAATCCTAATACATTGACCACCAACAACTACAAAGAATTAGATATTCTTCCACTCAAAGACAGTCTGCATTTCAACAAGTGTCTATGTATGTACAATATGTTAAATGGAAAAGCCCCAAAGAAAATTGTGAAAAATTTTACCATTAATAAAAACAAGCGTACGCATAGATTGTCCTTGCCCAGGCCCCATAACAATCTCTATAAATCAAGCCTTGCTTATTCAGGAAGAACAGTGTGCAATAATCTACCTATCTCTTTAAAATCAGCTCCTTAGAAACAAACGTTCAAGAAACTCTTGAAGAAACATCTGATGGACAAATTGTAAAACCACTTTTATACACGAGGTTATCTACATCAGGCTACTTTGTTGTTATTCCTACCTTTGTTATTTGTATTTTATTCATTTGTTGTATGCCTTGAGCTTATGTTATACTGTCTTGGTTTTGTTTTATCTTGTCTTGTGAGTCTTGTTTTTGTTGGTTTTTGCTTAAAACTTTTTTTCTTCATTTATCTGTATGAGTTGAGCTTATGTTACACTGTCTTCATTTGCTTTATCATGTTTTTTTTTTAGTCTGGATTTATATAAAAAAAATCTCCGTAGATTTTTGTTTTCAACACGTGTGAACATTGTATTTGATTGCTTTTATAGGTCAATTTTCTTTATTTTCTTTTTTTTGTGAGGGCAGGATGAAAAAAAGTTGTATAAACTGGGGGGCGGGGGGTGGGGGTGGGGGTACGCTCGCCCGCATGTGTGTGTGGTGTGTATGTGCTCGTGTGAGTGTGTGTGCGTGTGTGTGTGTGTGTGTGTGTGTGTGTGTGTGTGTGTGTGTGTGTGTGTGTGTAAATTTTGTATGCATGTATTCCTCTTACCGTACATTCTTGCTTACGTTGGAAGTAAGACAATGTACAGTATTCTTCATATTCACACACTTCTCTCTCTCTCTCCCCCCTCTCTCTCCACCCACCCTCTCTCCCCATTCTCTCTCTCTCACTCTCTCTCTCTCACTCTCTCTCTCTCACTCTCTCTCTCACTCTCTCTCACTCTCTCTCTCTCACTCTCTCTCTCTCTCTCCCTCTCTCTCTCTCTCCCTGTCTCTCTCTCTCCCTCTCTCTCTCCCTCTCTCTCTCTCCCTCTCTCTCTCTCCCTCTCTCTCACACTCTCTCTCCCTCTCTCTCCCTCCCTCTCTCTCTCTCTCTCTCCTAAGTTTCGGAATCATTTATCACCGCACACACTACTTAAAGTCTCTGGCCTCTCGCAGTCACGGTCATTCTAAATACTAATAAGAAGGGGGGGGGGGGGGGGGGGGGGGAGAGGGGAACAGTCTAGGAAAGGGCATGCCACACAAAAAGGAAGAAAAGAAAAAGAGCTCCTATTAGTCCAGTCGTCAATGCAAGGATATTGGGCAAAACCTGCAAATGAGAGTGACAGCGTGCCTTTTGGCATACACATACTTTGGATCCCCCTCTACAATACTGGCATGGGAAACACTGTATTGACCATCTGTTTCCTACTTAATTTGATACTTAAGGATATACGGCCTACTTATCATAGACCATGACACATGTAAACCTTTCCATAAACTTCCCCTGCCCATCCCTCCCCTCCCCTATCCCCTCTTCCTTCCACCTAAACTACCCCAACACCTACCCTTCCTCCCCCTAACCTACCTCCCTCCACCAACCTATCCCCTGCTTCTCTCTAACCTACCCCTCTCCTCCCCATATCTTTTCACTTCCTCCCTTCCCAAAACCTACCCCTCCTCCTCCCTGACCTATCCCCTCCCTCCCCTGACCTAGTGGTTAGAACATTGCACTCACAATTTGATGACCTGGGTTCGCATCCTGTTCAAGGGGATATTTTCCCCTGGAATTAACATCAGGGACTCCACTCTCCCCAAAAGTCCTTTGGATGACACAATAAACCGAGGTCCCATGTGTGAATGCAGGAAGAACATCTTGCACACACGTCAAATCCTGTTCCACTTTTTGAAAGAGTGGGCCATTGTGTGCTGGTGGAAACAGATGACAAAATTTACAAAACTGCATACGCTCTGTACGCTCTGTACGTAAAATACCACATGAGTAATTATTCCATTATCCTCAATATAAAAGAATAAATACATTTTAAAAAAATAAATAACTTACCTCCTCTCTCTATTCTACCTTTCTTCCACCTAAATTGCCCCTACCTCCCCTATTCTGTCCTCTCTACCCCCCTAACTTAAACACCTATAAGATAAAACAAAATAAAGATTTGTCATGCACACATAGTTGTTTGCAACTTTGAACACACGAACATTCACAGCATGAAGAAAGTTGTAGAAAATAATAATAATAACAAATGGAATTTGTATAGCGTTATATCTTGCAAAAAAAAAAAAAATCAAAGCGCTTGCATTCATCCTCCTCTCACACTTGCAACAAGTTACAATTAATAGTTTTTACAAATTGAAATGTAAACACACACACACACACACACACAGGTTGTGTACTTTGGCAGGGTGGTGGGGGTTTCTGCTATTGAGGGTAAGGACAGAAATGAGATGAGAAAAAATGATAACTGATTTTACCTATAAGATGAATCATCCCTGTAATTGCTAGTGGCTGCTGCACCTTCCTCACTCCTCCACCAACCCCAGTTAGCCCTCTAACCACCCGTCTCCTCTATCTCTCCCAGTCTAATCTTCTAGTCCCCCCTCTACCCCAGCTGCCCCTATCCCCTTCTGTTCCTCTCCCCCAAGCAACCTACCCCTATCCCCTTCAATTTTCCACCCCCAATCCCTTTCCTTTCCGAAACCCCATTCTCTTCCTCTCCTCTCTCTCCCCCAGCTACCCCTCCCTTAAAAAAACAACCCGAAACAAACATGGGAAGATAGACAACACATCTCCTCCAAACTTCGAAGGATTACAAGTTGGGGGTGATCCCCGTGGAGATCATAAAATCCTAACTCACAATTTAAGTGGTAGCACCCCAATATTTTTATGATGTATTATCAAAGTAACAACTCCAAACTTTGAAGGTGTCTTTTTTATATCATTTTAAAAATTAAAAAAAAAATGTCTACAATAATTTAACTTCACCCATCACTTGTTTCAGACAGGTAAACAGTAATTTGTACAATGTCATAAAAAATTGTTGCTTCATTTCCATCAGATAGGAGCTTTGATCTGGACTATGAAGCAACTTCAAACCAAAAAAAGGGATGTAATTGTTTAAGATTCCTGTGAAGGAGAAGTAATACTGACTTGAAATAACACACACGTCGTGTTTGTCAATCTAAACACAAGTAAACAAGGTTTATATGCAGTAAAATAATTCACAGCTTGAAGACAGGGTCACTTGCAAAGTTTCTGTAGAAACTGTCACCCTTAAAGCAAAACAGTTACACATGCAGGTGCAAACTAAATAAATGAAAATATAATGAAACGAACAATTTGATCGCACTACCTTTGTGGTTGCCTGCTAATTTCATTTCATGTTTGTTTGTTAAGGTGGGGGATTTGTTTTGTAAAATGTCGCAAAAGTGACAGTGTAAATAAAATTCTCTGGACACAATGAACTTTTTTTAAGATACTGAAAATGAACGTCTTCAAGATAAAGACACAGTCAAAGAGGATGATGATATTAGTTAACACGGTTAGCATGTCAGTCTTTATCAGGAACACATTTTATGTTTTGTTTTTATTTTTGGGATTTGTTTTTGGATGTTTTTTTCAGGTTTCATCTTACTTCTACGTGTCATTAATGGGGGTCTCTTACAATGCAGTTACCATCTTTGTTTGACCCTTATGGTTGGCTGGGGCGTTGATACCAGGAGCAACAGAAGAGCTGGTTTCCACCTTGTTTTAATCGTAAATAATTGCGTGGCTTTTTTTCTGCTAGAGCTCCCAGGTTCACCAATGGAGAGATTTTCTGTATGCGGCCATTTACCCACCGTTAAGGTTGTAGGAACATTCAGATTTAGGGGATGGATTTAATCTGACATTTTAACATTTATAAGGTGATGTGTCTAATTCGACTTCTGTGATCGGCGGGGTTTAAAACCTTGGGATTTACTCCGTGGGGATGCATGAAGGGGGCCGGGGGCGGCTGTCAGTATAAATAGCATCCCCACCTTCTGGAAATTCTGTGCTAGGAATTCCCTCTTTTCTATCCATCTCTTTGTTTCTGCCTTGTTCCTTTTCCTCTTGTCACCTCATTCCTGTCTTTTTTTTCTGCCTTCTTGGTCCATTCTCCCGCCTTTTTCCAGAAAGACTTATACAATAACAAATCTCTCCCATGCCAAAATCGGATGCGCCGGGCCTGATTTGTCGCATTTTCGCTCATGTGACAAACAACAGTAGTTGCTGTCTGAGCGTTCGATGACGAAGAAGAAGGAAACCTTGAGATCTGATTGAAAAAAGAGGATTTTGAGCAGCGAACTGGTGCCATATGACCTAGACACTAAAATGAAAGGTGGAGGGATGCTTAGATTCAAACAATCCATAAATTTTTATTATTGAACAGGGAAAACAATCCTTCCAACTCTGTTATATCTCTCAATACGTATATCTGTGTTTCTCTCTCTCTCTCTCTCTCTCTCTCTCTCTCTCTCTCTCTCTCTCTCTCTCTGTATCTGCATACAAACATAACGTGTCTAAATATCATATCATGTACTCATGCGCTCTAATAAGTTCGTGTGTGAATGGCTGTGCGTTTGCATGTGTAATGTGTTTGAAGTGTGTGTGTGTGTGTGTGTATGTGTGTGTTCAGGCGTGGGTACATGTATGCGTGCGTGCGTGTGTGTGTGTGTGTGTGTGTGTGTGTTTATCTTTCTCTATATCTGGTCCATTGATCTGGAATGACCTTCCTTTCTATTCTTCACTGAATGCCTACTAATGACACTTTTAAATCCAGCTTTCAGACATACTAATTTCAAATCTAAGATTTCCCATTCTGTTTCATATCATATCTGTCCCTGCCTTCAACAGCCAAAATTCCCATCACTCGGTCAAAGTGTATAACCTTTATGTGTGTGTGTGAGAGAGAATTTCAATTTGTAAAACTATTTGTGATTTGGTTGTATGTATAAGAATAGGTTGAACACAAGTGCTTTGATATGTTCTTACAAGATAAAGCACCATATAATTTACATATTATTATTATTATTATTATTGTTATTATTATCATCATTGATATTATTATTTCATTTCGTGTTGTTTAAAGCCCTACTGACCATGAATGTCATATTTTGACTGTACTTCACTTAGTTTCAATGACTGTAACAACTTCCACTTCAATTTAAGATGAAGACCTCCTAATCCTCCTAAACTCTCTTCAAGGTGAAAGTTATTTTACGTGTGTTTAGTTATACTGCATATAAATGTTGCTGAACTGTAGTTTATCGTTTTGGACACATTATATGTGCGAAGTAAAGTCTTCATTGTATCTGATGGTAATATTACCTCCCATTCATAGGCTATCACAAACAGTTACATTCCTTTTCATTGTTTGACATTGCTCAGAAGTCCAGATAAAAGTTTGTATCTGATGGAAATAAAGCAGGAAATTTTATATAGAATTGTAGACTCTACTGCTTACCTGTCTGAAACGAGGACAGGGTGAAACTGAGTATTTAGAATAAGCAGTTTTGCTATTTCCAAACTAATATAGGAAAAGACACCTTTAAAGTTTGGAACTGTTAGTTTCAACAAAATGTTGTAAACCTATAAATGCAGGAACTTAACTGTGTGCTACATGAATTTGTGATCTTTATGTGGATCACCCCCCTAACTTCTAATCCTCTGAAGTTTGGAGGACATGTGTTGTCTATCTTCCCATGTTTGTGCTTTTTTATCAGTTTCAAAAAAGGGGAAGAGGAGGGAGGGGAGTGCAGGGGTTTGGGGGGGGGGGTAGCTTGGGAGGGGAGTTGGAGGGTACAGGGAGGGAGGGGTGGGTGTAGGTACAGGGGGGAGGGGTAGCTAAGGTCAGTTGGGGAGGCACAGATTCATTGTTTCCCACGCTAATATTGGT
>CM054146.1:62578120-62613120 GCA_028751875.1 Rapana venosa
TGTTTCTTTGTTCTTTCGATATTTGTTTTGTTTTGTTTTGTATTTGTTGCAGTTGTTTTTATTTGTCTATTTCTTTCTTTTTTCCTTAAAAATCTATTCTTGTCTTGTTGTTTTTCCCATGCTTTCTTGTTTCCTTTCGTTTTTTCTTGTTTTATTTCTATCATTCATTCTTGATGAGTTTTTTCTTTCCCTCTATCTGTATGTGTATATTTCTTTTGTAACTAACTGTATATCGTTTTTGTTTCTATCTGTTTATCGGCCTATCTGTCTATCCATCCATCCATCCATCCATCGATCGATCGATCGATCGATCGATCTATCTATCTATCTATCTATCTATCTATCTATCTATCTATCTATCTATCTATCTATCTATCTATCTATCTATCTATCTATCTATCTATCTATCTATCTATCTATCTATCTATCTATCTGTCTGTTTTCCTCTCTTTCACGTTAGTTATGGTCTATGCCCTGTCAATTGTTTTTTTGGATGAGATAAACTGAGGTCCTGTGAGCAAGCTGATCCATAACACCTGATGTGGGTGTGTCCACTTTCCAACTCACATTAACACTGCGGGAAAACTGAATTCTAGAACACCTGTTTCGTATAGATCTGTCTTCGTTTTGTTTTCGTTCTTGTTCTTCTTGTTCTTCTGGATAAAGTTATTGTTGTTGTTGTTGTTGTTGGTGTTGTTGTTGTTGTTGTTGTTGTTGTTGTTGTTGTTGTTGTTGTTGTTGTTGTTGTTCTTCTTCTTCTTCTTCTTCTTCTTCTTCTTTTCCCCCCTTCTCCCCCTCCTCTCTTTGATTCAGTCCATCCCCTCAACACCCACCATCGTTTCGAACACACACAAGTCTTTTTATTTCTTCAGAAGTTCATCATCGGATTTCTCTCTTGTCTAACGGTTCGCCTGCATCAACAGAGACAGGCAGCCTCTTCAGAGATTTCCTGTCTTCTTCTGTCCGATGATTTATCAGGTCAGGCCAGAGCAAGGAGAGGCAGCAGCAACAGACATAATTATCATGATTAGAAAAGAAGGTACGCCACATCACGCAAGGACAGCAGAACACAGTAGAAATAGGCTCTGCAAAGGGAGTGTGGCGTGGGGACGGGGGTGGAGATGGGGCAGAGACCGGGGGTGGGGGGTGGGGGGGGGGGTGAGTGAAAAAATGGGCGTAGGAGTGTGATGCGGCTTGTCACAGGAGGATTTGATCAGTGTGACTGCTAGCTATTGGTAGTATTGATATTGATTCCGCAGCATTGGCTATTGATTGTAGTGTTGATCTGTGATAATTATCTGATTGCAGAATTGATTGTTGACAGTTGACAGAGGTACTGACCAGTGTCAGAAGATAGTGGATTGTTCGTTCCCTGGATTTCACCGCACTGTAGATGATGTTGAAAGTAGTGACCCCCCCTCCCCCACACCCCCTTCCCTCGTTGGGCTTGCCAGGGGGCCTGTCAGCATAAATAGCATCCCCACCTTCTGAAAAAACCGTGCTAGAAATTCATTCTTTTCTACCTCTCTGTTTCTGCCATGTTCCTTCTCCTCCTTTCATCTTCTTCGTGTCTTATTTTTTGCCTTCTTAGTCCATTCTCCTGTCTTTTCTTCTATACAGAAAGACTTAAAAGATAGCGAGCCTCTCCCACGCTGAAGTCGGATGTGCCGGGCCTGACTTGTCAGGCGCTTAAAGGCAGTGCGAGGCATTTTGGCTCATATGGCAGACAACAATAGTTGCTGTCTGAGCGTTCGAGCAAGAAGTAGAAGTTGAAACAGTATCCGTCAGTCATAACCAAGTCAACAAGTGATGGTAGCAAAAACCAACCAGTATTTACCAGGGAATAAGTGGTGGGATAGCCTAGTGGTTAGAACATTGTGCTCGCCATTCGACGGCCCATGGTCGAGCCTGGGTTCGAGCCACCACCCGTTGAAGAAAATTCCCCCCCCCCCTCCCCCCTGGAGTTAACATCCGTACTGATTCCATCCCTCATCCCGAAAGTCCTTAGGGTGAGACTATAAATCAAAGTCCTGTTTGCAAACGCACGTAAAACATTTTGCACACACGTTAAAACCTGTTTGCTTTTCAAAAGAATAGGCCATTTGTGCCGGTAAGAATGGATGACAAAATGTCCAGTCATAAAAAAACACTGCATACATGCACACTGGCGTCGCCTTTATACATCATTCCCGAAGTCGGAATGCGGCTACTTCATAACGGTCAAAAAAAAAAGTCTCTGATGCAATAAATCTCTCCATTGGTGAACCTCGGAGCGCTAGCCGAGCAACAGAAAACAAAGCAGTTATAACACACTCTTGAACGGATCGGTGGTCTAGAGGTAACGCACCTGCCTAGAGAGCGAAAAGTCCGGGCTGGAAGTGTGCAGGGGTTCGATCCCCGTTTTGGCCCGAAACTCTTCCCCCATCCATAAGACCACGAGTCTGAGTGCTAGTCTTTCGGATGAGACGATAAACCGAGGTACCGTGTGTTACACATATATATTTAGCACACGTGAAAGAAACCACGGCAACAAGAAGTTGTCCCTGGCAAAATTCTGTAGAAAAAAGCCATTGATAGGGATACAGTTGCAGAGAGGAAAAAGGAAAAAAAAAGGGTGGCGCTGCTCTTGTGGCGACGCGCTCTCCCCGGGGAGAGCAGCCCGAGTTTACACGTAGAGAAATCTGCTGTGACTTACAGTGGTATACAACGAAATCCTCAATCTTGGAACAGGTCTTAGCACAGAAACCAGATTTCTTCTATGTTGGAGTTTACACGCTGCTATGCAAAGAAGTAGCCTAAAATGAACATTTCGAAGTATAATACCATTCTTCTCCTTCGTTGATCGCTCAGACAGCAGTATGTCATATGAGTAAACATGCCGTTAAGCACCTGGCAAGTCAAGCCCAGCACATCCCACTTCGGGACTGGAGAGCATTGTTTTATTTTTAAGTCTTTGTGTAATAAAGGCAGGAGAATAGACTAAGGAGGCAGAAAATAGACAAACAAGGAGGTGACAGGAAGAACAGGAAAAGCAGAAACAAAGAGAGCGACAGAAAAGAGGGAATTCCTACCACGGAAGGTGGGGATGCTATTCATACTGACAGGCCCCTAGCATTTCAACAGGGGGGATGGGGGGGCGACAATAACATTTTAATGTAGGCTTTAGTGCTTTGTTGACATCAGTAGCTAACATAGCTTTTTACCCTGGGCGATTCCTCGTTCTTTCACGTTAGATTTGACTCCAATCACCCGCAGTCTTTTGACAAAAAATTACAAAATGAGACCTCGCTTGCAGACTAATGTATGGCATATTAAATAATGTCTTTTAAATAATATCTGACCTATTCTGACACGAAAATTTATGTCTTTTTTTCAACCTATATCATAGGTAAACCAAGACATCAATTTTCGTGTCAGAATAGGTCAGATACAATTGGTAGTATAAAGAAATCGGAAAATAATATCCAGCATGCATTCAACATGTCACTATTGGTTTAGGTTGTGGTGTTTGTGAGACAAATGGCTGATGCAGTGTTAGGTTTGTGTAGGAAATAATATCCTCACTGTGATAACGTGGGAAGACTGAGGTTTGGTGCACCTGTCTCCTTGAGGTCTTTTTGCTATTGCTGTTGTTCAGTCTTTTGTTGTGTTCTTTGCAGTGTTCGTGTTTTTCTTTTGATTCTTCTTCTTGTTATTTTTGTTCTTGTTCTGTTGCCCCCCTTCCCTTCTTCCTCCTCCTCTTCCTTCTTGGTCTTTGTCTTGTTATTGGTATTGTTGTTCTTCTTTTGCGAACGTATGCAGAACATCTTGCGCACACGTTAAATCCTGTTCCGCTTTTCGAAAGAGTAGGCCATTGTGTGCCGGTGGGAACAGATGACAAAATTTACAAAACCGCATACACACGGGGACTGGGTGTAAAAAAAGCACATGAGTGCTTATTCCATTATTCTCGATATAAGAGAATAAATAAATAAATAAATCTTGTTGTCTTGGTCTTTGTCTTGTTATTGGTATTGTTGTTCTTCTTTTTTCATCTTGGTGTTGTTGTTGTTGTTGTTTTTCTTCTTCTTCTTTCTTTTTCTTCTTCTTTTCTTTTTCTTCTTCTTTCTTTTCTTCTTCTTCTTCTTCTTCTTCTTCTTCTTCTTCTTCTTCTTTCTTCTTCTAAATGAGCACACAGCTACTACAGGACTTTGTTAGAGAAGACATTATTTTGTCTTTGCTGAACATGCATTGAACTCAGGCTGTTCATTATTCATCTCCTCCTCCTCCTTCCTCCTCTCCTCCTCCTCCTTCTTCTTCTTCTCCTCCTCCTCCTCCTCCTCCTCCACCTCCTCTACAAGGATTCCTTTGTTCGTTTTTAATCCTTCGCCATAGTTTCCTACTTATTTACTTCTTTGAAGACATTTTGTTTTTTTTCTTTCTTACGCCAGTCCTTTTCTTCAGAAGTTAATCATCGGGTTTCTCTTCTCTCTAATTGCTTGCCCGCTGTCTGCAGAGGTAAACAGACTCTTTAGAGATTTCCTTTCTCCTTTAATCCCCCTTTCTCATTATCAGGTCACAGAAACAGGGAGAAAAGGAACAGACATGTTAAGGGAAAAAGAGGTATACCCTAACTGGTGTCGATCACGCAAGAATGGAGAACTGTGAATCGACCTGCTTTGAGAACAGAAATAGCCAGACGGGGTGATGAATCTCATCACAGCAGCTATTTTTCTGAGCAGTAATTATTTTCGGTGACGTTCCTGTCCTGCTGTTCTCACGCCGGTCGTCGTTTCGATGTCTCCCACCCCCGCCATGCCCAGATTCGTTATGTCGGGTCATCAGGATCAGAAGTTCAGAGGGAGCCTAGTCAATGCTAGGCCGTCGTGGGGTTACCTGCCAGAGGGGCCCTGCACTGCTGCTGGGTCCTTTGGTGATAGAGCTCCTCTGATCTAACGTATGGAAGATACTACATACTAAGCTCCCTACTGACGATAATAACAGCTTAGTCGAGCCAGACTGTGTCAAACGTCCACCCGGGGTGGTGACCAACACAACGTCCTTCCGACGACCTGGTTCCGTGAATCTCCAACCCCATAAGCTTTGAAATAAACTCACCACAGGCACAGAAGTGTATGGAGAAACCGAAAACTGAGGTCACCACAAGACCATAGCAACACACCGAATAAGAGGCAATTTTCTTTTATTGCATGATGATCAGTGAGGATGAAGATGCTGCCGTGGAAGTGCATATGCTTTGAGACTACTTGACAGGGTTGTACTCTACGCTTACCATCATAATATATCACGGCATCAACCGAGCCCGAGAATTACAGACACATGCAGCGTTGGTCAGGCAATTTGAGCAACACTCTCAAAACGGCATTTAAAAAGTGGATAAAGCTCGATGTGTGGTCTCAGTCTCTCCAACGAGCTTATAGCAAACTCACTCCGGCTAGGAGTTGGCCGGAGTCCGAACAATCCCGATGACTTTTATAGGATTCGAACCTGCAACCTGCCATCCCCTTATCCAAGGCATTAACCACTGCGCCATGGCGGCTTGTCTTGAAGCAGGAAGTTGTGGGACTGGATCAGAGTGACAGCCGATAGCAGTATTGATCATTGATTGTTGATTGCAGTGTAGATCAGAGATAACTGACAGCAATATTGCTCAGTATGATAACGTAGTATAAGGAAATGGACATTTGGAACACCTGCTTCTTTCAGATCTTTATTCACTTTCTTGTTCTTCTTCTTCTTCTTGTTCTTCTTGTCTTCTTCTTCTTCTTCTTCTTCTTCTTCTTCTTCTTCTTCCTCCTATTTCTCCCACGCCTCGCTATCCTTGTTTCTCGCACCTGTTCTAATACTTTGCTTCTTATTTCAGAATCAATCATCGGATTTCTCTCATCTGTGATTGTGTGTATCCTAACTGCTATTGGGTCAAGGAACGAGGAAAGATAAAAACCAACATGTCCTGTATCAACCAGTAACAGCAGTTCCAGCAGTATCAACCAGTAACAGCAGTATCAACCAGCAACAGCAGTATCAACAAGTAACAGCAGTATCAACTAGTAACAGTAACCAACGTAACATCAGTATCAACGTAACACAGAATCAACAGAGACAAAGTATCAATCAGTAACAGAACATACAACCAAAGTAACGCATACAATCAGTAACAGAAACACAAAACCAGTAAACAAGTAACATCAGCATCAATCAGTAACAGCAGTATCAACAAGTAACAGCGGTATCAACAAGAAACAGAAGCATCAATCAGTAACAACAGTATTAACCAGTTACAACAGTATCAATCAGTAACAGTAGTATCAACCAGTAACAAAAGTATCAACCAGTAACAACAGTACCAACCAGTAACAACAGTATCAAACAGTAACATCAGTATTAACAAGTAACAAAAGTATCAACCAGTGACAACAGTATCAACCAGTAACAGCAGTATTAACCAGTAACAGCAGTATCGACCAGTAACAAAAGTATCAACTAGTAGCAACAGTATCAACCAGTAACAGCAAGTAACATCAGTATCAACCAGTAACAAAAGTATCAACCAGTAACATCAACATCAACCAGTAACGGCAGTACTAATTACTAACAACAATATTTATGAGTATTTACCAGTACTAACAGTATTAATCAACGACAGCAGCATCTGTCGGTATTAACCACAAGAAGAAGGAGCGGAGGTGGGGGTGGGTGGGGGGGGGGTGGGGCGGGGTGGGGAGGGGCAAGGTTGATGTAAACCCCCCCCCCCCCCCCCCCCCCCCGGGGTGTAGGGAATGGAAACCTGCCTGACCTGATGTGATTTGCCTGAGAGATATCACACGTTCCTTCTGTTTGTTTGTCCTTTTTAGGCTGTTTGCTTTCATTTGCTTTCTGTAGTTTTGTTTGTTTTGTTTATTTTTCCACTTGCTTTTCTTGGTTGGTGTGTTGTGTGTGTGTGTGTGTGTGTGTGTGTGTGTGTGTGTTGAGTGTTTGATGTGTGTTTGGTGTTTGATTTTGTGTCTTGAGGAGTTTTTTTCTTCGTTTATCTTTTTTTTCATGTTTCTTTTTTCGTTTCGATTTCTTTTTTCTTTCTTTTATGTCTTTGCTTTTTGTTTGCTCCTTCCTTCCTTCTTTTCCGGGTTTCCTTTCGTTTTTCTTTTTTTCCTTTTTCTTTTTTTTTTTCCTTTTATATCTTTATTTTTGTGATTCTTTTTTCTTCTTTTTTTCTTTCTTTTTTCTATCTTTTTCTTTCTCCCTTCTTCCTTCTTTCCTCCGTCCTTCCCTTCTTTCTTTCTTTCTTTCTTTCTTTCTTTCTTTTTCCTGTCCATTTTTATCTTTTTCTTGGTATCTTTTTCATCTCTTTTTATTCTTTTTTTACAGACTATCATTTTTTTCTCTCTTTTCTGTTCTTTGCTTTCGTTTTCTTTCTTTCTTTCTTTCTTTCTTTCTTTCTTTCTTTCTTTCTTTCTTTCTTTCTTCCTTCCTTCGTCTGTCTGTCTGTCTGTCTGCTGTCTGTCTATCTGCCTGTTTCTCTGTCTGCCTATGTGCTTGTCTGTGTGTGTGTGTGTGTGTGTGTGTGTGTGTGTGTGTGTCCTTCTCTGTCTGTCTCTGTCTGTCTGTCTGGCTGGCTCTCACTCTCCCCCCCCTTCTCTCTCTCTGCTTACCTTTCATAATGTTCTCTTTCTTTATGTCCTCTCCTTTTTCCTCTCTGTAACAGAAAAACCCCATCAACAACAAAAACAACACAAAGACCAAAACAAAACAAAACAAAAAAACCCCAACAACAAAACAAAACAAACCCAGTGGCGAGCCGAGAGAAAACTGTGGGAGGCATGAGGGCTGAATGGCCAAAGCTGCCGTCCTTCACTGGAGGCTTTTTGTGTGTGTTTTTTTCTGTTTATAGTGTGGCTTCAAATGAAGATGTGTGAGTTCCAGGAATGTCTTGGACAGTCGTCTGCTTCTTACGTGCACGTGTGAAGCTTGACTGATAGTTGCAGCCACAGTGTGTGTGTTGTGTGTGTGTGTGTGTGTGTGTGTGTGTGAGGGGGTGGGAGGGTGTGTGTGTGTGGGGAGGGGGAGGGGGTGTGTGTGTGTGTGTGTGTGTGTGCGTGCGCGCGTGTTGGTTTTGTATTTTTTTTTTGGGGGGGGGGTTCTTTTTATTTCAAATCTGTTTTCTTTCTTTTCTTTTCTTTTCTTTTTCTGTCTGTCTGTCTGTGTTTCTTTCTTTTTCTTTCTTTGTGTGGTTTTATTTTTTGGTGCTGTGTCATTCCTATTCTACTGTTTCCACGCCGCTCATTTCGACCTCTCCACCCCAGCCATACCCACACTTATCATGCCGCCTCTTTTGTGTCAGAAGTTTATAGGGAGCCTGTCAATGTAAGGTCTCCGTAGGGACACCAGCCAGAGAAGCCCTGCACTGCTGCTGGGTCACTTTGGTGGTTTTGAATGGTACATGTTCTGAGCTAACATACGCAGTACACTGCCTACCAAGGCTCCTACTGACGATGATAATAGCTCAGTCGCGGAGCCAGACTGAGTGAGACGCCTAACGTAACGTTTCTCCAACGACCGTCTCCCATGAACCTCCAACCCCGAAGGCTCTGACACAAACTCACCTCAGGCATAGAAGTGTATGGGGAAACCGAAACTGGGGTCTCCATGAGACCAGAGCAACTGGGGCTATTAAATCAAAGACACTTTTCTGTTATTGCCATGATGATCAATGATGGTGAGAATGATGTAATGCTGGTGCTGCTATGGAGGTGCGCTTGTTTTGAGACTACTTGACAGGGCTGTACTCTACGCTTACTATCATGATCTATCCCTGCATCAACCGGGCCCGAGAAATACAGACACCTGCAGTGTTGGTCATGTAACTTGAGCGACACTCAAACTCGCATCCGTAAAGTGGATGACGCTCTACTGTGTTGTCCCAGTCTTCCCACTGAGCCCACAGCACACTCACTCTGGGTAGGAGCTGGCTGGAGTCCGAAAAGTCCCAGTGACTGTTATGGGATTTGAACCGGCCACCTTGCAGGCCATAAGCCAAGGGGTTAGCTATTGCACTATGGTGTTTTTTGTCGTTTCGTTATTCTTTCTCTTTTTCCCTCTAGGTTTTATCTCTTTTAAAAAAACCAACCCCTTTCTTCCTTTTCCTTTTTCTCTCGTTACTTACTTTCTGTCGGTTTTTGTTCGTTCCTTCGATCGACTTTTTCTTCTTTCTTCCTTCCTTCCCGTAGTTTTTCCACTCTTTCTTTCTTTCTTTCTTTCTTTCTTTCTTTCTTTCATCTTTTCGCCCTTTTCGGAATACAGATTTCATTATACCCAAGAAAGACATTCACCTCTGTCGGATATATGTGGCAATGAAATTCAAATATAAAAACAAATAACTGACACCACAAACGTTTGATATAAAGGTACACAAATCTACAGTAAAAAACATGCAAGAAAAATAGTCTTGATTATGTATATTCCTTTCATTTGTAGAAAAGGCTTACTGTTCTGTATTCGGCACACAGATATATGTATTCTTACAAAAAATAATGATGATGATGAAGTTGGTATTTGCAGCATCTACTATACAGACATGCACACACACACAAACACGCGCGCGCACACGCACACACTCTCTCTCTCTACCTCTCTCACACACATCCACACACACACACACACACACACACACACACACACACACACACACACACACACACACACACACACACACACACACACACACACACACACACAACGACACATGGGGGTAGATGTATCAGGATAAGAGCAATCCTGGAACGCTATGATTATACAAACTGTGAGAAGGTCCACGCCAAGAAAAAAACCCTACAGAGCTGTAGACGTCTTGTTGGCACTTGTTGGTACATGTTAGGCTATAACTGGAGAGAACAGACTTCTTCAAACACTCCAGCAGGACTGATTCTTGTCTGTCATATGAGCGAAAATGCATTGCGCTGCCCTTAAGCACCTGACAAGTCAGGCTCAACGCATCCCTCTTCGGAGCGGGAGAGACTTCTCCTGCTCTAAGTAAGGATGATGGACCAAGAAGGCAGAAAACAGGCAAGAAGGAAATGACGGGAAGACAAAGTAGACGGCAGAAATAAAGAGACGGATAGGGTAGATGGAATTGCGAGCAAAGAATTTCCAGAAGGTGGGGATGCTGTTTATACTGACAGACCTTCATCATCCCCACTGAGAAAGACAGACTTATAACTCACTCTCTCTCTCTCTCTCTCTCTCTCTCTCTCTCTCTCTCTCTCTCTCTCTCTCTCTCTCTCTCTCTCTCTCTCTCTCTCTCCTCTCTCTCTCTCTCTCTCTCTCTCTCTCTCTCTCTCTTTGTGTGAGGGTTTGGGTATTGGGCTTATTTTAATATCATGATGTATCCCTAAGGCCGGGGACTGGATGCATAAAATCACATGGGTTCTCATTCATTGTACTCGAAACAAAAGAATTTGGTTTGATTTGATTTGATTTGATTTCTCTCTCTTTCTCTCTCTTTCTCTCTCTCTCTGTCAGTGCGCGTGTACACGCGCACGTGTGAGTGCATGTGTGTGCATGTGTATACATATGCACGCACACATATTATATATATATATATATATATATATATATATATATATATATATATATATATATATTATAATAGTGTGTGTGTGTGTATGTATGTATGTGTGTGTACTTGCATGTGCCTTGCGTGTTGAGCGTGGGCGCGCTCTACAATGAATGGAGGTTACATAATTATAGTCTATGTTCTCTTCTTTTTGTCCTGATGGTTCCAGTGGTGGTAGTAGTGCGGCTGCAGTTGTCTCCCTTCTCCCCTCATCTATCTCCTTCTTTGATTATTGGTTCTCCTTTTTGGACTATTTCCTGATTGTTTATGTATGGCTTTATGTTTTGACAGTCTTGCTTTCGTTTGTGACCATATGTTGGGTGTGTATTTGCATGGGGCGTAATTATTTTTTCCCTATTTTGGTTTTTAATTTTGTGCATTTGCCACTTGTATAATTTGCTTTTGACAGACTTATGATTTCTGGGGAGTGGAGTCGGTACTGATGTTAACTTCAGGGGTAAAGTACCCTCGAACAGGTGCCTCAGTGATGGTTCGAACTCAGGCCGTCAGATTGCGAGCTCAACGCTCTAACCACTAGGTGATCCCCCCCCCCCCCCCCCATCTCTCCCTAGAGGAATGGGTATGACAAAATTCCTAGTTAGAGTTATTTTATTACCCTCTGAATATGAAATTTTTTCGTTCTTGCTTCCTCTTCTTTTTCTTGTTCTTATGTTGCTGTTCTTCTTCCTTTCTTATTTTATATTGGATCATGTCTTTCTTATGTCATTGAATTGGGGACGGCATAGCTCTGTGATCAGAGCACTCGCTTTCCCCAAGCTAAGGCCAAGCAGCATTGAGCGTGGTTACCAAGTGGATGGGTGACCGTTCACGCGCCTTGGCTTCAGTACAGTCTCCTAGTTCACCCAGCTGTAAATTGGCACCAGCCCTCTTTAGGGAAGGTAAAGCAGCGAAGGAGAGGAGATGGGCGCCGTCCTCAGTATGCTGGCCCCTGGAGAAGCTGAAATCTGACACCTCGCTCTCCAACGACCACATAGGTTATGGAAACACCTTTACCGTTACCTATCTATGTCGTTACATTACATTCGCTGTAACTGCATTGTGTGGCAATGTGTTGCAGTGCAGTGACGGGATGTTTGCCACAGGATTCTGTATTTGCGACCAGAATTTCCGCGGGGACAGGTGTGAAAAGTGTCACAGCAACACCAAATTCGGCCCCAACTGCACAGACAGTGAGTTTGTTCCCCTTAAGCTGGGGTGTAGTGCGTGCTGTTGTCTTGTAGTGTGTGTGTGTGTGTGTGTGTGTGTGTGTGTGTGTGTGGTATTGTACTGTGCTGTTTTGTGTTGTACTGGCGTGATGTATTGAAGTTACAGTACTGTGATTTTTGTTTTGTTTGTAGTATTTTTTTTATTCACCGTTTTCTTGCTTGATTGGTTGTTTGTTTTATTTCTTATCTCTCTTTTTCTTTTTTGATTTTTTCGTTTTTGTTTTTTTCTTTGTTTCTTTTTAAAAAAAAGTTTCTCTTTCCTGTCTGTCTGTATCTTATCCCACCTCTTCCTACTTCCCCTCTTTCAAAAAAAATATCTGTGTGTGTGTGTGTCTTTCCGTGTCTCTCTCAGTCTCACTCTGTCTCTCTGACTCTGTGTGTGTGTGTGTGTGTGTGTGTGTGTGTGTGTGTGTGTGTGTGTGTGTGTGTGTGTCCGTCCGTCCGTCCGTCTTTCTTTCCTTCTTTCTTTTCTTTCTTTCTTTCTTTCTTCTTTCTTTCTTTCGTTCTTTTGCCTGTCTTTCTTTTCAGTTGTTTGCAGGTTGTTTTCTTTCTTTCCCAGTTATTCACTGAAATACATTTTTTTCATCTTTTCTTTCATTCATTCTTTCCTTCATTTGCTTGTTATGTCTGTCTACCTATCTATCTGTCTCTCTGTCTGTGTTTTCTTTCTTTACTTCTGTCTGTCCGTCTCTCTGTCTTTCTTTCTTTTCTGTCTGCCTGTTTTTGTTTTCTCTTTCTTTCCCACTAATTTGCTGAATTACAGTCATTTTGTCTTTTTATTTCGTTACATTCTTTCTTCTTTTCACTTGTTCTTGATATTCTTTTCTTTCTTATTGTAGTGTCATATGTATTGTACGGCATTGTTCTATATTACATTGTATTGTACTGCCTTGAGCTGTCCTGTATTTCATGCGTTTTTCTTTCAAGGTTTTTGTGTATTTCTTTGCCTCTTTGTTTATTTGTTTTGCTTTTTCTTCGTTTCTCTCTTCCTGCTTTTTCCTCCTTTCTTTCTTCCTTTCGATCTTTTCCTTTCCTCCCGTGTGTCAGTCTGTTGCGGTCTGTATTTTTGTCTGGCTGTCTCTCTGGCTGTCTCTGCTTGTTTATTTTTCTTTGTTCTTCCTTTTTCTGTCTGTTCGTATGTTTGTCTTTCTGTTTTTCTGTCTATCTTTCTCTTCTTTCATTCATTCATTCGTTGTTTGTCCGTTCTGTGTTTCTTTTGGTTTTTGTTTGTCTCTTTGTTTGTTCTGTCTTCGTTCCTTCTTTCTTTCTATGCAATTTGTAGTATTTTTACTCGTTGTGTCGTGAATCTTGTACTTGGTACGGCGCAGTCCCGTACTTGAACTGTCATACATGTGGCCTGGTAGGTGTATAGTCTTACATTCATACCTGTCTTTCGTTTGCTTTTTCCTTTTCTTTCTCCTTTTATTCCCCCCCCCCTTTTTTAAAAACTTTCTCCTAATCTTTCTGTCTATCTTTGTTGATATGTTGTTATGTATAGCATACATTGTGTGAAAATGTCGAACTATTCTTTCTGCTATATATATGATGTTTTCTGTTGAATCTCTTTGGGAAGTAAATACATCATTTTAAGATCTTTTTACCCGTGTGATAAAAAATGAAGACGAAGGATAATGCACTGGAGATACCATAGGTTTCTCAGCAAGCTGTTTGTGACTCCCCCTTCCTCTGCCATCTCTTTCCAGATATTATGTAGTACGTTTAGACATACAGGTCTCCTAGCTTCAGTCTTTGGGTTTCAGCGCTAGTGGGTTCGTTTTCTCTCGTGGATTTTTGCCGTTGTATTTGCCTGACCTTGTTCTCTGTAACTGTCTTCACCTGTACACTCCATCCCGTTCCCTTCGTTCAGCCGCAGATACTTTGCGCTTTCGAACACCCAGATTCAAACAAACCACTGTTGGCCGTCGCTCTTTCTTTGTTTCTGGTCCATCCACCTGGAATGACCTCATTCTTTCACTTCGTCAAAAAGCCTTCACTTGATACTTTCAAATCCAGCCTCAAAACACACTTGTTTTCTACCTGAGACTTTCCCCCCACATATCTGTCCCTAATGTTTCAACAGCATCCTTCACCTCCTAAGTGTGTTTGCGAGTGTGTGCGTGTGTGTGTGTGTGTGGTGTGTGTGTGTGTGTGTGTGTGTGTGTGCGCGCGCGCGTGCGTACGTGCGTGCGCGCACATGGATTTGAAATCTATTGTTCATTATGTTAAAGGAGAGTTGCATGCGTGTAAATGAATTGAGTGCAAGCGCTTCGATATGTTTGCTTTTTACAAGATTCAGCGCTATATAAATTCCATAGATTATTATTATCAACCCAATGTGGCCCTCATGGTCGGCTCACCTTTCACTAACATGGGTGACTGGCATGATGAGTGTGGTTCTTCTGGCATCCTTTGTGGAGCAGTCTGTAGCAGAGTGGCGCGGTGTACACACCCCGTGTGTTCTGCGCTGTGCTTCTGACTGCCATGGCTGGGTTGCGTTGTGCAGTCTCAGGTGTGTCTTTTTCGTTTCTTGGCTGCAGCTCTGAGGGTCATCAGTGGTGACATGTTTGCGGATGTGACCGTTTGTTTCCTTCATGAAGGTAGCCGAATTCCGACTTCGGGTATGCATGCCGTCTGATTTCGACAATTTTATTTATTTATTCATTTATTTATTCTTTTATTTCGAGGATTAAGGAATAAGCATTCATGTGCTTTCTTTCATCCAGTCCCCGTGTGTATGCAGACTAGGCGCGGTGTGTCCCTTCTTTCACTCCTTTTCTGATTTTCTTTCTTCTTTTTCTTTCTTGATTATGTATTTTTTTGTTAACTCTATTTTTCTTCATATTTCCATTCGTCTTTTGCCTTCCCTGTCCACAGACACTCTCAGCTTGAGTTGAGTAGGAAGAATGGAAGACTTTCATCACAGAATGCGTGTCTGTGTTTCTGTATGGGTACAGCTTTACGTTTGCCATTGAGCAAAACTCCGTGTTTGTATCTAGTAGTTCTTTGGTCTGCAAAAAATGAGGACAGGATAAAACCTACTCCAAAATGAAAAAAAAAGTCCCAGGTCGACTTCAAGTGCAGATCAACCAGTGCCTTAATTCTCTTTGTGTATATACACATACAGAAGATCAGACATACTCATTCAAGATCCTGTCACTCATATCAGTGTTCGGTGGCTGACGGAAACATGAACATAGCCAGCATACCTCTCCAACGTTGGAATGCGGCTACCTTTAAGGTGGGCAAAAACGGTCGCATACGCAAAATCTGACCATTGGTGAACCTCGGAACTCTAGCCGAGAAACAAACAACAAAACATAACAAATTAAACAAAACCTAGTTCTTCATACTCAGAAATACGGTCATCCTTATAGGGAAAGACAGTACGTTTTTACGTAATCCTAACCTAATCTTGGCGACTGCTTTGAACGTATCAGACATCTCACTCTTCACTATCCCCGCTCGCTTCACTTTTCTTTCCAGGTTTGTGGGACAGCAGACAAAACCGTCTGATCATTTTGGTCCCGGATGCCAGACACAAGAACATTTGAATAACAGGGGGATGTGACTGAATGCATTTTCCGAAAATTGGGCAGCAAATCATCCATTTAACAAAGCAGCAGCAGCAGCAGCAGAAGAAGAAGACAAAGAAGAGAAGAAGAAGAAGAAGAAGAATATTCACCAGTTGTCTGCTAATGGCAGCCATGTGTGATCAATTGGTGTGATGCTGTGTGCAACCCCCCTTCCCCCCCAACTCCCTTCCCTACCTCCCTTGTCAGTTTTTCCCGTGTGTTTATTGGCTGAGGACCAACTGCCGTCACTCCACACGTCACTGACGTCTAATAACCGTCACCTGGCAAGGGGCTGCTACTCCCTGACTGACTGCTGGATCTTTTTCCGTTTTTTTTTCTTTTTTCTTTGGTTCATCGGCAAGATCTCCGAGGTTCACTAATAGTGAGATTTTGGCGTCTGGGACCATTCCTCAACCCCCCCCCCCCTCACCATTAAGGTAGCTGTATTCCGACTTCGGGGATACAGTTAGGAATTGGCTCTATCAATTTTGCTAGGACAGTTGGGAGGTAGTCTCTGCTTTTTGTGATTTCCAACTGTTTTAAGTTCGTTTGTCGTGCACAAGTCCGTAACCCACACGGGTCCGACTGGTTTAGAGTCTCCTCCGAAAGACTAGACATTCAGTTTGGTTTTTCCGTCAAACTGGGAAGAAAGAGCAAGCCTAGGAATCGAACCCAGAACCTCACGGTTTACTTTTTAACAGGTAAACGTCAGTCTTTTTACCTTCCTTCTTACTGATAAATCCTCCGCCTCCTCCTCTTCCTCCTCCTCCTCCTCCTCCTCTCTCTTCTTCTTCTTCTTCTTCTTCTTCTTCTTCTTTTCTTCTTCTTCTTCTTCTTCTTTCTTCTTCTTTTTCTTCTTCGAATGCTCAGAAAGCAACTACTGTTTTCTGCCACATGAACGAAAATGAGTTGCGCTGCCGTTAAGTGCCTGACAAGTCAGGCTCAGCGCATCTGACTTGGACAAGGGAGAAAATTGCCACCTGAATCCGAAGACTGTTATAGGCCTGCAGGTGGTTTGAAAGAGATGTGGCTTTTAAAATTGTTTTTATTTTATACCACTTTAAGTCACAGCATATTTCATTGCGTGGAATTCGGGCAGCTCTCCCCGGGGAGAGCGCGTCGCCACAAGAGCAGCGCCACCCATTTTTTCCCTGTTTACAACTGTATTTGTTTCCCTATCAGAGTGGCTTTTTTCTACAGAATTCTTGCCAGGGACAAGTCTCTAGTTGCCGTGGCTTCTTTTAAGTGCGCTAAATAATTATCTGTAACACACGGGACCTCGGTTTATTGTCTCATCCGAAAGCCAGGCACCCTGACCCCCACTCAAGGTCTAATGGATGGGGGAAGTGTTTCGAGTCCAAACGATGATCCGAACCACCGCACACTTCAGACCCGGACTTTTTACTTTCTAGACAGGCGCGTTACCTCTGGACCACCGATCCATAGATGTATTATTGTTTGTTATGTGTGACTACAGGGATTAAGGCTTTGATATTGAAGACGTTCAGCAGTTTATGGTTAGAGGAAATTTGGGAGTTCTGCTGTCTATTATTTTATTTATATTTATTTATTTTTTATTTAGCATCAACCAGAATTTCTTTTCTGCAGTGCATCTTGTCTGAAAATTAATGTGTACTTTGTAGACGTCAGGTTTTTTTCAGTTTATTTTTTCACCCAGCTCTCGTTTTCATGTTTGATCGTTGATTTGTTATATTTTTTATGAATTATTTCCTTATCTGTTGGTTTTTATCCCTTAATCTTTCCATTTTCTTTCTTTTTTGTTTCTATCTTGTTGCCATTTTCGTTTTCGTTTGTTTTTTATTTCTATCATTTTGTCTTTCTTTGTCCCTCCGTTTCTCTGTCTCTGTCCCTGTCTCTCTCCCCCTCTGTAGGTTGTGTGTGTGTGTGTGTGTGTGTGTGTGTGTGTGTGTGTGTGTTTCTGTCTCTGTTTGTCTGTCTGTCTCTCCTTTCCTCTCCTTCCGATGTTCTCATTTTCTTCCTATTTTCTCTGGTTTTATGTTGTTTTTTGTATTACAATTTAGGGTTCTTTTAGACCTTGTCCCATAACCAGCCACACTTCTCCCCCTACCCCCTTTCACCTCTATATTTCCCCTAGAAAAATAACGTTCGTCATTGCAGGCAACATAAAAATAAGAGCTGCTTTGGGGTGATGGTTAAATTTCGTGAATAGTCCATAACTGGGACAACGCCGCTGGGACTCCAATTTTAACCAAAAAAGAAAATCACATTAAAGTCGGTGAGGGGGAAACCAGGCTGCACTAGACAGACTCTTGTCATGAAGCAGGAACACAAAGTAACCAACACGTCAAGTAACAAGGCAACCACACATCCACCTTTTTCGGGGGCAAGCATATTGCAATCAAACTCTTTGCACGCATAGAACTGGAGAGGTCTAAACGTTTCCATCTGCTCCTTTTTTGGGCTTCTGATTATTGTCTACGGCACCACTCCCTTGCGCAGGCGTGCATGTTACCAAATTCAACTCTTTGGAAGTTTTCCCGTCTTCGTGGGCTGGTACACCCGTCTTCTCGATATTGTTTTTTGTCTTTGGAAGTCCCCCCTTTTTGGGCGTTTTGTTTGTTTCTTTTTTGGGCGCACAAGGGGGCTGGCTGTCAGTGAGAGGGGGGGTCTTTTCCCCGAAATCCCGGGCCGTCGCTTTTTCCAAAATTCCCCTTCCTTTTTCCCCCTCGGGCTTGACATCTGGGGCTTTATTTTTTTGGGTTTGGTTGTGTGCTGTGTTTTTTGTGCGAAATTTTAAAAACGTTTTTAAACGCGACTGCCTCCGGGCGGTGGTTTTAAAGCAAAAGCAAAGAGCCAGACTTTTTTTGTAAGTTTTATGGGGTTTCTTTGCACTTATTATATTTGTAAATTTTCGGGAGTAAAAAACCTTTTAAAAAACAAAGAAAATTTTTCTTGTGAGAAAAACGGCTTTCAACCTATTTACCTCCCCCCCCCCCCCTTCAACCCGCGTGGTCCGTCAGTATAAAGCTTACTCACCTTCGGGAAATTTCGGGCGGGAATTCCCCTCTTTTTTTTCTCTCTCTTTTTTTTCTCCCTTTAGTCTTTTTTTTTCAGTCACCTTCTTTTGTCTCTTTTCCTTTTTGGTCCAATCTTCCACCCCCCCTCCCCCACCCCAGAAAACGCAAAGATAATGATTTTTCTCCCACCTGGCCATTTTCGCTGGGCCTGACTTGTCACGCTTAAGGGCAGCGCAACGCGTTTTGCCATGGGACAAAAACAATATTTGAAATCGAGCGTTCAACAAGGCAACAAAAAAGGAAAGCAAAAGGGAAAAAGAAGAATTCAACAACAACAACCAATAATTTTTAAAACAAAAACATGGGGTATTTCAAAAATCCCTTTTTTGCATATCTGCCTGTTAAAACAAACTGTAATTGGAACACAAGAAGAAGCTTTTTTTTCCCCCAAAAGTTTCGGGGGGGGATTTTGTTGGGCCGTCTGAAGTAAGGCGTGTTTGCAGGTTTTAAACCTTTTTGGGGGGATAATCCTGTCCACTTCAGCAGAGCATCCAGCGGGGAAAGGGGAGTTGTCCGGGTTTCTTAGTGCCCCTTTTCTGTCGGACTTGGGAGAGGTTACATGCGTGGCAAGGTTGCGTGGTTTTAATAAAAATAATAAATAAAAAATGTAGGGAATTTAGATAACGACGGTCTGTAAAACCACATCAAACGCACTTTTAAATCGTGTGCACTCATCAACAGTCCACGAGAATAGATTAACAAATCTATACTTACTTACACACACATACTCTTTTTTTCCCTCTCTCTTTTCGTGACTGCTAGGACATTTTCAGTCCGCGGGTGATTTTTTTTTTTTATTCAGTGAGGAATGACTGGTAGAAAATCCCGGCTAACGGCGAGGGGCCCTTTTTTTTCGTAAAAAACAAACTGGCTGGTGTGAAACACTGTCATCGAACTGGGGTTTTATTCCTGTGGGCATTTCATGACTCCGAGTGACATTATTCAGTTACTGCGGGGGAAAATTTTTCAGTGGGGGAATGACGGCAGCAAATCCCTGGCTACTTCTGATGGCCTTTTTCAGTGAAAAAACAAACGTGCTGTCGCGGTTCCCTATCACCACCCCCACTATTGCTGAGGGATTTTCATAACAAGTGCCGACCACTCCCCGACACACCTCAGTGCTCACAGTTGTTTTAAAGGGGAACGGCCTAGTAAATTGGGGGCTTGGGGAGCTCTTCACGGAGAGACTAACGTAACCCGGGCTCAAATTGAAGCAGGAAACCCTTGTATTGCACTACGGTTTTTAAGCGAATTTTCCTGACTTTGTTGCTTTTGGGGGAAAGCTTAACATAGGATTTAAAAATTTCAGTCCTTTGTCGGTTTGAGGGGTTTTTTTTTTTTCCCCCACTCAATTTCTTTTTTCCTTTTTTTGTTCTACTTATTTTCCCCCCCCCCCCACCCTATCTTTTTCCCCCCCTTTTTAGGTTTATTCCCCAAAAGTCACAAAACTTTTTTCTATTTTCTTGCTCCAGTGTTCCTTTCTTTTTTTCTCCTTTACACTTTTCCCTTTCCAAACCAAACAAGACAATGCATCCCAAACCACAATAATGCCCTTTAAAGGGAGGCTTACGTATTTGCCCCAAAAAATATAAACCCAGCTTTTAATAAAATCGAAGAATCCAACCTTACACTAAAAAGGCAATCCATTTCACATACTAGGGCTATTAGTGAACTTTCAGACCACATATTGGGACACTGTATTTTATAATTCCAGATAAAAAAATCCGCGAAAAGATCAAAAAAACCCCACAAAGAAACAAATCCAATCATATTAGTGAATCCTAACCTTCAACGTCTTCTCCTTTTAGAACTTTTGGGTGTAAAATCCTATGGATTGAGATTTCATAAAAGGTCCCCAACCATTGAAATTTGGGGTTCTCTTGGGAAATCCCAAAAGAAAAAACGGACTGAAAAAATTTGGGACCCCCATGAAAATCAGCCCCTTTTAGAATCAAGTGAAAAAATCTTATTAGGAATTTTAATACATCTAAAAAAAGTTAATAATCTGCCCCAATTAAAAAATTTCATACAACCTCCCCAACTATTTTTCACCCACGAGGGGCACCCCAAAACCCAAGACAAAAATTACCATATCATAACAACCCCAACAACATTGTCGAAATTTTTTCCCAGTCTACACTGTAGCTCCCTACCCAGTCTGTATCACGGGTAAAAAAAACGAAAAAAAATTTCCCCAAAACCTGGCCACAAACAAAACATTCTTCCTTTGCAAATTTTGTGAAATCTTTTCTTAGATTTAGAAACTCCTTTCTTTCAAACATTCAACATTATGATCCAGACTTAGCCATAGAATTTTGGAAAAACACTTTCTGCTATTTACAAAAAACACCCCCTAAAAATCATTGAATCAATTCCCCCCCAAACCCCGGGGCTCACAAGGGAAACAAGAAAAAGCATGCATTTTAAGGGCCCTTTTTAAAAAAACAAAAATTTTTAAAGATCAAAAAAATTAAGAAATCCATAAACTCACAAAAGGGGCAAAAAAAAAAAAAGAAAATTTTCCAAGCTACATCCACCAACAAACCCAAAAGCGAATGGCAGCCATAAAAAAATAACAAACAAACCCCTTCCAAAAAAAGTAATCAAAGACTTACTGCTAAACAACTTAAAAATCTTTCATTAATGTCCTACTAACATTTTTAAAAAGATAAATCAAAGCCCAAAAAAACCAATTTAAAAAAGCAATACTTAAAAGGGAAGCTACCCTTTCCTTCACTTTCCTTTATTCTGTTCTTGAGGTCATGGTTATCTAACCACCTCAAACAATCAGAACGCGCGGTTTTGAGGGAAAGACGGCAGAAATTAAGCATCCCCCCTTATCACAGACACACTAACATATAATTAAAAACCTTTGTTTTGAAAAACCCTTCCCCCAATGCCTTAAAAACACAAAAGAAACCCCCACTAAAAATCTGGTGACATTTCAACCCCCAAACTATAGACCAATTTCCATCATATCTATCCTTTCCAAAACCCCCTGGAAACAACATATAAACAAACACAAGTCCGTCATTTAGAACTAAAAAATTTAATTCACCCAATCAGTCTGATTTAGACAAAATCATCTGCATACTGCCGATTACCTCGTGAAAACTGGCAAAAAAACTTAAGACAATAAATTTTGGGATACTTTTGTAGACCCAAAAAAGTTTTTTGAAAAAATTTTGACCACACCTTCTCATAAAAAACAACCCTGACCATTTCTCTAAAAAATCCCTTACCTACTTGCTTCCATCTAAAAACAGCAACAGTGTGTCCTGGGCACAACTACTCCACACTAAACCCACAATTAGGGTCCCACAAGGATCCAACTGGGACCTTTCTTTTTCCACTTTACAAAAGACCTACCCTCAACACAAATCCAAAAACACTATTGCTGATGCAAAAAAAAATTCAAACCCCAAAATCCCTTCCTCTAGAAAAAAATTAAAAAAAAAGGTTTTGATCACTTTTTAAATGCCGAAACTAAACCCAAAAGTCTTACACCCCCAAAAAACAAAATCATGCTTATCACCACTAACAAAAGCTCAAAATTTAAACCCCACAAATTACCCCCCATCAAAATTAAAAAGGAAAATTGAACAAACCCATCACCAAAAGGGTTTTTAGGGTAACAATTGATGAAATCCATTTTTTTCTACCACAAATCTCAACTATGCAAATCATGCCCCAAAGAGAATCCAACTTTCAAAAACAAGCACTTTTTTGTTTTTCATTCAAGGAAACTATTCTTCCAATCTTAATCAACCCTCAATAGACTATGCTTCTCCCCTATGGTTTCGCATGCAAACCTTAAAACCTTTACGGCTTACAAACGTGCTCTCAACTGGCCTTTAAAAAGACAAGTTTACAGAAACTGACTATACTAAATTTAAAAATTTTCTCCCCTCGCCAACGACAAATATAAAAAAAGGATCATATTTCAAGATAATGACAGGAACTTTTCCCCATAATTAAAGAAAAATTTTCCCCCAAAACCCAACCCAAAATTTCTAAAACCCAGCCTCCCTATTCCGAAATAGACTTATTAAAACTAGTCTACTTCTCAGGCCCCATGCGTGGAACTCCCTTTCCCAAATTTATTTAAACAACTCAATCATAACAACTACAAAACTCAATTATCAACTCACTGATACATCAAAAAATAACAAAACCCCAGTCCCTGCCTCAAAACAAAGTTGCATTCCCCCTTACCACCGCCCTTTTCCTCCTACCATCTGCCCTTCCCTTTCCCCTTACCTGATTATGTCCCGCGGGGCCCTGTCTCTCTCTCTCTCCCCCTTTTCCCCTCTCTCTCTCTCTCTCTCTTCCTCCCCTCTCTCTTTCCCCTCCCCCCTCCCCCTCCTTTTAAATTTCTTGCTAGGAAGTGGTTTAGCAAAGTGTAAGCTTTTTTTCCTTTTTTTATTTTTTTAAAATAAAATTATTATTATTATTTTAATTTAATTTTTTTTTTTTTTTTTTTTATACAATTGTTATAAAAATATACTATCATAACAAAATATGTGTTTAAATTTTACTTAAAATGAAAAGGTGTTGACAGTGATGATCTGCGTTTTTAAAAGTATTCATATTTTTTTTCCCATTCTTTTTTTTTTTGTTTTGTTTACAAACAAAAAACGTTAATCTTTAACACACACACCACCAAAAACAACCACAAACACACACCACCAAAACACACACACACAACACACACACAACCCCCCTCTCTATCTTTTTCCCCCCCCCCCCCCCCCCCCATCCTCTCCTTACTTTCATGATGAGTTTTATTTTTTGCTTTACGATTTTTTTCTCCTTATTGTTTGGTGTTTTACGTGGGGTTTTTTTTTTCTGCGTTCAATTTGTAAGATATTTCGAAAAGAAAATGATGGGCCGTGCTGTCCGAGAATTTATATTTAGTATTACCTTAAACACGCCACAACCCCACACACACACACACCTCTCTTCTCTCTCCTCTCCTCTCCCTCCTCTCTCCTCCTCTCTCGCCCCGCCTTTAAAAATTTGGGTTTTATCCCCCCCCCCCTTTTTTCTCCCTTCCTTTTTTTTTATTTTTGGATTACGGATTGATTTTTTCATATCTTTACATATAAACGCATGAATAACAAAATTTTGGGGTTTACATGTTGCAGTCTAAAAAAAATTTTTATTTTTAAGTTACCTAAAAACACCCCTCTCCTCTCTTTCCCCTCTCTCTCTCCCTCCCCTCTCTCCTCTCTCTCTTTCTCTCTCTCTTCTCTCTCTCTCTCCTCTCACTTGACCTTAAGTCTGGCTGTTGTTTTTTTTTTTTGTTTTTCTTTCTTTTTTTTTCTTCCTTTTTTTTATTTTTGAGAGTTTGGGTATTGAGGTTTTTTTTATTTTTTATTTTGTATTAATTATTATATATTTTTTTTTATTTTTATTTATTTTTTTTTTTATAACTATTTTTTTTTCTAAGTAATCAAAAAAATGTCAAAGGGGGGACGGACTTTTGGGAAATTTTATATTTTTTACCATCTTGAAACACACCACACACACACACCACACACACACACACACACAACCACACACCACCAACCACACCTCCTTCTCCCTCCTCCTCTCTCCCTCTCTTCCTCCCCCATCCCCTCTCTCCCTCCTCCCCCTCTCTCCTGGATTTTGGCCCAAACCATATCAATTAATTCATTCTCCTCTCTCTCTCCCTCTCTCTCTCTCCATCTCTCCTCCTCTCTCTCTCCTCCTCCTCCTTCTAGTTTTGTTATTCCAAAAAGGGGATATTTTTTTTCATTTTTAATATTTTTTTGGACTTTTGTCTTACTTGAGCTCCATGAATCTCCTATTTTAAAATTTATTTCCCGTTAACAACTAGTGTACATTCTACAATAAAGGGGTTTTAATTTTAAAATCTAAAGTTTTTGGGTTACTTCCCCTCTCTCTCTCCTCCTCTCTCTCCCCCTTCTCTCTCTCTCCTCTCCTTCCTCTTTTCCTCCTTCTTCTCCCCTTGTTGTTATTGCTGTGTTTTACTTTTTTTCTTGTTGGGGTTTGTTGGGTTTTCGCTTTTTGTTTTTTTTTTTTGGGGTATCACGTGTGGGTGGTGTGTGTGTGTGTGGTTGTGAGTGTGAAGGGGGGAAGGTGCTTTTTTAAAAAAAAAATGTTTTTTTGTTTTTTTTTTTTTTTTGTTTTTTTTTGGGTTTTTTTTTTTTTGGGGGGGGGCTTTGTTTTTTTTTCATTTTTTTGTTTTTTTGTTGTTGTTTTTTTTTTGTTTTTTTTTTTTTTTATTTGGAAGGGGGTTTTTGGCTCTTTTTGGGTTTTTGGGTTTTTTCTTTTTTTGTGGTGTGGTGGGGTGGGGGGGGGGGGGGGTTTTGGGGGTATTTTTTGCTTTGCTCGTCTGGGGTTTTTTTGTTTGTATTTTTTTTGTTTTTTTTTCTTCTTCTCTCTTTTTCTTTAAAAAAAATTTTTTTTCCTTTTCTTTTTCTGCTTTAAGATGAGTACTGAGTGCATTTTTAAATGTACCCCAGGGCGGGGCGGTGTAAAAAAGAACATAATACTTTTTCATTTTCCTGGAAAAAATTTTTGTTTTCTATTACTTACAATGTGTGAGTTCTTTTTATGATTATTTGGGTTTTCCCCCTCTTTATTATTAGTTATGGGATGCACTTTTTTATTACCGGGAATTTAATTTTTCAGACATAATTAAAAGTGTTTGGTTTTTCGGTGCATGGAGATTTCTATTTAGTATTATCCCTAAACACCCCCACCCCACCCCACACCCCCCCACACACGCTCAAACAAAAACAAACACACACACAAAACACACAACCACACACACAACCCCCACACCAACACACCTCCTCACCCACCACCCCTCATAACCCTCCCTCAAGCTGTATATTTTTTTTAAATTTTTTCTTGGTTTGTTTCTTTTTTTTTTGTGGGATTTTGGTTTAAATTTTTTTTTATATGACATTAATTTGAAACGAGTTTTAACAAAAAGTTTGATGGGAAGGCATACTGTTTTGGGTTTATATATTTGGGAAAACCAAATACACAACACACTCTCCGTCTCTCTGCCTTTCTCTGTCTCCCTCTCACCTTTATCGCCTGCTTTTAAATCATATATATCCTGAGAAGGATTCATATTTTATATTTTTAAACTTTATTTGGGCCCTCTGTACTTTTGTTTTAATGATGCCCTTTTCAAAATCTTAATTATTATAACAATATGTGTAAACCTTTGACAAGTGAATTTATCTTTTACTTATTAATTTTTTGTGTTATTTTTTCTTGCTTTGTTTTGTTCTTTTTCTGTTTTTTTGTTTGTTGTTTTTTTCTCTTTTTTTCTCTTTTTTGGGTTGGTTTTTTCTTCTCTTTTGTTTTTTGTTTGTTTTTTGGGTTTCGGTTTTTTGGGGGGGGGGGTAGGGGGGGGTTTTTTTGGGTTTTCTTTTTTTTGCTTGCTTTTGGGGGGGGGAGGGTTTGGGGGGGGGGGGGGGGGGGGGATTTTTGAAAATTATTTCCCGAGGGAACGATTATGGGGAATTTTTTTAAAACCAACGGCGGCTCCCCCCCCACCACCACACCAACCAACCCCAAAACCAAAAACACCAAACCCCAAAAAACCCACCCAAAACCACACCTTTCCCCTTTTCCCTTACCGACCCTATACATTCTCCTCCTCCTCCTTTCCTTTTTCCTTTTTTATTTTCCTAAACCTTTACCCTTAAAACTTTTTTTTACTTTCAACCCCAAAACTTTCAAAACAAAAACGAACAAAACCCCTTTCCCCCCTTTCCCCCCTCCCCTTTAATTTTTAAAAAACCGCATATTTTTTCTTCCCCCCTCCTCTCAAAAAGGGCAAATGGTTGGTTCATAAAAAAAACCCTTATTCTCCCCATTTCCAACCGCCTTTTTTAATAACCCAAATCTTTAAAAAAATAAACCGAGGAGTGTGGGCCCCCATTTCAACACTTTTTAAAAATTCGCTTTTTGAAAAAAGAAGGCCTTGTCCAAGAAAAAATAACGAAAAACCCCTCACCATTCTTTTAACATCATCCCCGGGCAATGGGTCCAAAATTTTAAAAAAGGCCATACGAAAAAAACCCCTTCCTCCTAAAACGAGGAAAAAAGTCCACTTTAAAAAACCCGTTTAAACCCTGTATTTTGCCCTCCTTTTAACTTTGCTTTTTTAACTGAATTTCAAAGTCCCCTTTTTTAAAAGAAAAAAAAAACCCTCCTTCCCCCAACGACCCAAATTTGGGGACAGAGGAAAAAGGGGGGGAAAAAAAAGAGGAAGAAAAGGTAGGAAGGAAAAGGAAAAAAGAAAAAAGTGGAGAAAGAAAGGGGAAGGGAAAAGGGGAAAAAGGGAAGGAAAAAAAAAAGGAGGGAAGGGGAGAAGGGGAGGAAGAAAAAAGGAGAAAAAGCCAGTTTATCATTTTGAAAAAGGGAAAAAAAATTTTGGAGGGGTTTCTTTGTTCTGTTTTTTAATTTACACCAACTCCCCCCTTTTTTTAAATTGGGCCTCTTTTTTGGTTGTTTTTTTTAAGGACGGGCTGAGAAAAAACGTGAAGAGAGGAGGAAGAAAGAAAAAAAAGGAGTTGAAGGGGGGGGTAAGGACCCGGTGTGAGGGGTTTAGGGGAAGGGGGGGGGAAAAAAAAAAAAGGGGGGGGTGGGGGTTTGGGGTAGGGAGAGGGGGGATTTGATTTTTAAAATTTTTTATTAAAACAGGAAAAGGGGGTTTTTAACTTTTTTTTGGGGGAATTTATTTCCCTTTCCCCCGTCCCCGGAAACGCTGTTATCCGCAAACATCCTACCCCCAAATTCCCCTCCTTTGTGGGGGGGGTTAATTTTGTTAAAAATAAAAAAAATGGCCCCCAGTTTCCCCCCCAAACCCCAAAACCCCCAAACCCCCAAAAACACCCCCAAAAAAAACAAACCCAACCCAAAACCCCAAAAATCCACAAACACCCTTTTTCAAAACCCCCCAAAACCCTTAGGGAATTGGGGGGAGAGGGTGTTGGGGGGAAAAATATAAAAATTTATGGGGAAAAAAGGGGGGGGGAGAGAGAGAGGAGGAGAGAGAGGAGAGAGAGAGAGAGAGAAGAGAGAGGGGTAAGAACCGGGGATTGATCATTGTGTAGAACAGGAACAAGAAGCATTTAGAACATACTGGTAGAGATCGAGTGCTTCTGTCTCTGTCTTCTGTAACTGTCTGTTATCAGCGCAATGGCATGCCTTTCGTTATTCAAAGTTCCGGGGCCTGCATTTGTTTGTTGTTATGTTTTGATAGTGTACGTGGCTATTGTTTTCAGCATTCATAGCAAACTTGCTGCAAGATGCATCGGTGGTCTAGTGGTAATGAACATGCCTAGAAAGCGAAAAGTCCGAGTTCGAAGTGTGTGGTGGTTCAATCCCCGTTTGTACCGTGTGTGTATGTGTGTGTGAGTGTGTGTGTAAGTGTGTGTGTGTGTGTGTGTGTTTATATATATATATATATATATGGTGTGGTGTGTGTGTGTGTGTTGTGTGTGTGAGTATGGAGAGGAGGGGGGATTTGGATTTTTAAAATTTGTACTTAAGAATCACTGAAGAGTTGCATTTTTCCTAACTTTATCGTAGGTCAGGAAGTTCATTTCCATTTCCTTGTCCACCAGTGCTCAAGAACGCGTGCTTCCACCTCCGCACACTCCTACCCAGACCCTTACCCCTCCTCCTTCTGTGGGTTGGGGGTCTATATCACAATGTGTGGAGAGACGTAAATGAAATGGAAACACCACACACACACGTACACACAACACACACACACACACACACACACACACACACACACCACACACACACACACACACAACACAACACACACACACACACACACCACACACACACACACACACACAACACACACACACCACACACACACACACACACACACCTACCTAGCACGCGCACTATTAGCGTGGAGATGGAAAGTGTCTCGGCCCAGAGCAAAACGTCCATGAAAGCATGTCTGAGTGGAGAGAGAGAAGGTAGGGACGGCTACAGCAAGTCCCTTCTCTCCATTTACTGAGGAGACAATGTCACGGCCGCAGCGACTGGAGATGCTGTTCCACACTGGAATGAACAGCCCAGCTAGGAAGAAGCCAGGAGTCCTGTGCTCCACGACTGGTTTTTATGGCTCTACCATTGACCTTAAACTTAATAAAGGGTTGTCTATCCACCGACGTCGGAATGCGGATACCCTTAATGGTAGGTAAACGCTGGCTAACGCTCTAAAACCTCACCGTTGATGAACTAGGAGTTCTAGCTGAGGAACGAGAAAAAAAGATAAATGGAATCTCATTTCGGATGATAAGGTTTTATTATTAAAAATAACATGCTGTCTCTTTTACTGGAAGAAAAATCCGTTCAAGATGGAATATGGCTGCCTCTACAACGAGGTACCTGGAAACAGTCACCCATGTAAACATCTCATGGAGTGTGTAGTCACTGTCCCAGGGTAAATCCTAGGTAAGATGATTCAGAGTGCGTGTTCTGGGGGACTCCCAGGTTGATAAAGCTGGGGAGCGCCCAACAGCAACGACGACGACGACAACAACAACAACAATGTCAATAAAACAATTATGAAGGGACGCTTGAATCGCGATTTTCTTTTCTTTTTTCATTTGTGACAAGAGATGACGTCATTGAGGACAAGCAGCAGTCTTATTTTGATCACCACGCTACTGTCAAAGTAGTTTTTTTATTGATGAGAAATAAAGGCTACATTTTTTTTCTCGTTCCTTGGCTAGACTCCGAAGTTTACCTATGGTCAGATATTGCGTATGGAACCGTTTTCATCCACCATTAAGGTAGCGATATTCCGACTTCAGGAATGGTGTGTAAACACGACACCTGTGTGCATGCCTTTTTCAAAATTTTGTCATATGTTCCTAGAGGCACAAAATGGCTCACTCTTTTGAAAAGCGGAACTGGTTCTTAACGGGTGTGCAAGATGTTCTGCGTGCGTTTGTACACGGGGCCTCAGTTTATGGTCTCCTTCGAAGGACTTTTAGGGGGAGTGGAGACAGTACTGATATCACCTCCAGGGAAAAATCCTCTAAAACGATTTTCTATTAGTGGTCCGACCTTTGTCTGGAGACGTTTTATCATGATCCAATGCCGGTCACTTTTTCTCTTGATAGGATGTTAGTGTCTGAAGGGTCTGTGTATTGGGGATTAAACCGATTTTCAGCTGACTGGTAGGTATGACTGTGTCAAGGGGTATTTTGGCTTTGAAACAATACAGTCGTCTTTTGAGTTAGAGGTTGGGTAGGAGAGATTGCTGGTTTGAATTTGTTATCAAGGCTAATCTTCCTTTCCCTGGTTAAACTGTGTCAGGGGGTCGATGCTGATCTTTGAGGTGACGTTTCTGTGTGGGAACATTTTCACTGGGGATATATACCAGTCTTGGTTTAATTGGCTTATTTATTGGAGGTTTTTTTCTTACTAGAGACACATGTCAGTCATGTCTTTTGGACTTTTTCGTTCCTCGGCTAGAGCTCTGAGGTTCACCAATGGCGTGCGCGACCGTTTCCATCCACCATGAGGTAGCCGCATTCTGACTCGGGTATCTTCATTATAGATGTCAAGCTGTTCGTTTACTGAGTTATATTTTCCACCATAACCCGTCTTACACATCTCCCTCCGCTCTCCTAACATTTTGTTTGGGTAGGAGCTGATATCGAATAAAGCACAGGCTGTATGCAATCAGACTAAAAACTTGTAGATCTTTGTCGCTCGCACACAATACACAAACAGATGATGTATAGATATGTAAAGTCATTAGCATTGGTGTTAGTTCGGCAGTGACTACTGATCGTGATTACCAATAATTTAATATATGATTTTTTGTCGACTTGAATGCTGGTACAATAACAATGAACCCGCTTGATGGTTATTCAAAAGTGAACCGTAGTGTAAATTGTAAGATGATTACAGTAGTGTTCTGACATAAGACTTTACATCAGCTTTCAGAACATTGGGAGTCTGGTTCTCTTCATCGTGTGTAATCTATATTACAATGTTGCTAGAGTCTGATTTCCTAGAGGGAAGGTCGAAGCCGCTTTCTGTGCATCTGTATTTATTTTATCAAGTGTGTGTGTGTGTGTGTGTGTGTGTTGTTGTGTGTGTGTGTGTGTGTGTGTGTGGGTGTGCGTGTGTGTGTGCGCGTGCGTGCGTGCACGCGTATTGTTTTATTATTTTTATTATTCTATTCTAATGATAATGGAATAAGCACTAATGTGATTTATATTTTTGCATCCAGTCCCGTATGTATACAGTTTCGTAAATTTTGTCATCTGCCCCCACAGGCACACATTGGCCTACTCTTCCAAAAAGCGGCATGGGTTTTAACGTGTGCGCAAGATGTTCTTCGTGTTCTCTCTCTGTGTGTATGTGTGTGTGTGTGTTGTTTTGTGTGTGTGTGTGTGTGTGTTGTGTGTGTGTGTGTGTTTCTTTTCTTAGTGTTAGTGTTCATTTGTTTAATGACAGCAATTACCTAATGGATGATCCTAAAACTTTTCTTTGGGACCTTTTTTTATCTACTGTTCCCTCATTCAAGGTTCACCAATGATAACATTTTTGCGTATGCGACCGTTTTTTCACACCATGAGGGTATCCGCATTCCGACTTCTGGGCTTTGGGAATGAAAAATGGGATGGGATAAAGCAGCAGAACGAAATAAGATGGGGGAAGGTGGATCGGAAATCCCGACCCGGAAGTGTTTTAGTGGTCACGTGTCACGGCAGGGCACTTTGGAGACTTTTTCTCTGGGGCCAAAGGTCAGTGGTAAGGTGGCGTCCTTGCTGCGTGTGACAGCAGCGATAGTAAGTTTTGTAGATTGAGGTGGACAAGACAGTTAGTTAGAAATTGATAGAGAGAAAAAACAGAAAATGACGACACTGTTTTTCAGTTGCTACTTTCTACGCTGGAGCAATGTTTAGTGTGCAGTAATGTTGGAATCATTCGAAAATGAAGACAAGAGAAGGAATAATGATGATGACGATAATAACAGTAATACTAATGATGATGATCATAATGGTCATGATAATGATGATGATAGTAATAATAATGATAACGATAATAATAGAAGTAACAATGATGACAATGCTACTGCTACTACTACTACTACTACTACTACTACTACTACTACTACTACTACTACTACTACTACTACTACTACTACTACTATTGCTGCTATTGCTACTACTACTACTACTACTACTACTACTACTACTACTACTACTACTACTACTACTTCTACTACTACTACTATTACTACTACTACTACTAACTACTACTACTACTACTACTACTACTACTACTACTACTACTACTACTTTCTACTACGTTCTATTACTACTACTACTACTACTACTACTACTACTACTACTACTACTACTACTACTACTACTACTACTACTACTACTACTACTACTACTACCAACAATGATGGACAATGATACTACTACTAACCACCACCACCACCACCACCACCACCACCACCACCACCACCACCCACCACCACCACCACCACCACCACCACACCGACAACAACAAGATAATAACAAATGTAATGATGATGATGATGATGATGATAGTAATGACGATAATTTTTAATATTCCTTAAGTATCAAAGTATAGTAATTTCACAGGCATACATCATGGTCCTTGTAAAACACCCACTGGTTCCTGCAGACACGCATCATGCCTGATTTAGCAGAGGTTGCTGCTTGAAATAACGCAATGTAATGTGGAAATAGACACTCATTTCTAAAGCATTTCACCTGGTGTATCCCAAAGTTAACACACGATAACATAGATGGGCCAATTTAAGCAAACAAACTAAAGAGAACAATATGACAGGAAAAGAAATGTAGGACAATTCATGGTGAGGCAAAAATCAGGGTTACAACGAGGGTGGTTGCACTGTTTGATAGGAATGCTTGTTCTGTCTTGATTGTGGTCCTTGTTCGAGGTGACTCTGACACAGCTGTGTGTGCGGTTAGAGTGTTGATGGTGTTGGAATGTTCCCTGGTATGTCTGTCTGTCGTTGGCTGGTTATGATAGGAAGAGCAGGGGAAAGGACAGAGTTTTTAACATTTTTCTTCTCGTCTCATCGTCTTCTTTTTGCTGCCACCTTCTTCTCAACTCTTCTCCTCCTTCTCCATCATCACCATCGTCGTCGTTGTAGTCGTAGTGGTCGTGGTCGTGGAGGTGGTCGTGGTCGTCGTCATCATCATCATCATCATCATCATCATCATCATCATCATCATCATCATCATCAATCATGTTCTTGTTCTTGCTCTTCTTCTTTTTCTTGTTCTTCTTGCTATTGTTCTTTTTCTTATTGTTCTTCTTCATGTTGTTGTTGTTGCTTGTTATTGTTGTTCTTCTTCTTCCTACTCTTCCTCTTGCTCTTCTTCTTTTCTTGTTCTTGTTCTTGTTCTTGTTCTTGTTCTTGTTCTTCTTCTTCTTCTTCCTCCTCCTCCTCCTCCTCCTCCTTCCTCCTCCTCCTCCTCCTCTCCTCCTCCTCCTCCTGGTTCTTCTCCGTCGCAATTCTTCTTCGAATTTTTTCATGATATGGTTTCATAAAATATCTTTATTCGTGGATACGTTGACAATCTCTTCCATAGAACGGAACATTACCTACACCATCAACGTATACAAAACTCTGCAGCTCGCCTAGTCCTCAGAAAGAAAAAAATCTGAGCACATTACTCCTCTCTTAAGATCTCTCCACTGGTTGCCTGTACCACAAAGAGTAAACTATAGGATCAGTACCCTCTGTTACAAATACCTCTATAAAACAGTACCTTCCTACCTCTATGAATGTCTTCACCTGTACACTCCTTCTCATTCCCTCCGCTCTGCTGCAGATATCTTGTGCTTAAGAATACTTAGATTCAACCAGTCCACCGTTGGCCGTCGGTGTTTTTCTGTTTCTGGTCCATCAATCTGGAATGACCTTCCTCTCTCCCTTCGTCAAAAGCCTTCTTATGACGCTTTAAAATCCGACCTCAAGACATTTATTTCAATTCTAAGGTTCTCCCGTCTTGATCCATTTCATTTTTGTCCCCGCCCTCAACAGCCAAAGCCCATCACCTTGCCGGAGTGTAAACCTTTATGAGTGTGCGTGTGTGTGCGTGCGTCCGTGCGTGTGTGTATACATTTGAATTTGTAAACAAACCCCCAACCTATTAATTGTAACTGGCTGCATGTGAATGAGTAGGATGAATTTAAACGCTCTGATTTGTTTTCTGCAAGATATAGTGCTATATAAATTCCATGTATTATTATCATCATCATCATCATCATCATTATTATTATTATTATTATTATTACCATGCGGAATCTCCCTTCTGTCGCCTTTTCGCCATCATGCAGTTCTCTCGAGTTATCCAAGGCGGGACCCTAAGGAAGAAAAGACCACAAAACTATGCAATACAACGGAACGGTGCACGCGCTGTAACCATCACTAACACCCCAGTCTGTAAGTTGTAAAGGAAGCAGACAGACTGGACTGTACGTCTAATGTCTGGATTAGCCAACCTCTCTTGGCACTGGCTGAATAATAATGTCAGGGGGAGAGAAAAGAAAAAAGAAAAAGAAAAGAAGTCAGTTTGGCTGCAGGATTGATTCCCCGCCCTCTCTGTCTGTGTCTGTGTCTGTGTCCCTTTCACACAGCAGGGGCATGAATACCAAGACTTGTGTGACATCACGATAGGGATTTTTCCTGTCTCTGTTTGTCTCTCTGTCTTTGTCTTTCTGTCTCTCTGCCTCTCTCTATCACTGTCTGTCTGTCTTTCTGTCTTTCTTGTGTGTGTGTGCCTCTCTCTCTGTCTTTATGTATGTCCCTATCTCTGTCTTTTTCTTTCTCTGTTACTGTCTGTCTGTCTCTTTCTCCTTGTCTCTGTCACCTTTCTATGTCTATCTGTCTTGTCTCTGGCTCTCTCTGTGTCTTTCTATCCCTCACTCTCTCTATGTGTCTGTGTCTGTCTGTTTGTTTGTCTGTATCTCTCTCTCCCTGATTGTCTTCAATTTTCTCTCTCTCTCTCTTTTTATGTGTCTGTCTCTCCCGCTGTCTCTTTGTCTGTATTTACGTCTGTCTCCCCTCTTTCTGTCTGTCTGTCTATATGTCTCTCTCTCTCTCTCTCTCTCTCTCTCTCTCTCTCTCTCTCTCTCTCTCTCTCTTCTCGCCTCTGGGGAGCAGAGTCAGTGGGGCACTGTACTGAATTCTTTCAGGTCGTATATCTATCCTGTCAAGGTGAAACTGGTCGAAGCCACCCCATCCCCATCCCCTCCTCCCTGGAAGCGGGAGAGTGGCACAGAAGTCACTTCCCTGTTGTGCCACACAGAGAGTGTTATCTTCTCCCAGGCCCCAGTGCCTCTTGTGCAAGTCCTCTGGCAGGGGATTTGTTTTAGTGTGTGTTTTTGTTTCTCGTCCCAGGTGCACCAAGGGTGAAACTTCAGCGCTTGCAAACCGTTTTTTGCCCACCATGAAATAACA
>CM054146.1:62618120-62621458 GCA_028751875.1 Rapana venosa
TCTGATATTCTCACACCAATCCGACATACAGAGAGACAGTCATGGGAAGCTTGAGGCTCCACAAAACTTTAAAGTCCAGAAGACATCTGTGTACACTGTCCATCTCTCTGCAACAGCTAACACGGCACACAAACACCACGGAGACCAAACGTTGCTGACTCATGGAGCCCAACCCAAACTGTCCAGTGAGGGGCAGCCAGAGTGGAAATGCCCCCTGGGGTGATCCGGTGTTTTACATAACAAAAGGCACTAGGAGGGGCTTCTGTCTTCACCTGAATGGTGAGGTACACAGGTTCTGCTCATCTACACTTCCCACCTGTGTACTCCAAAATGTCTTGCTCTGGTAGAAACACTTATTTCGCTTTCCTGCATTGTGTAAACTACACATTTTCAAGCAGATGGCTTTTGTTCTGTTGCTCTTTTGGCGCTGAAAGAAAAGGCCATCTTGGATGCTTTGGCAGTGAACATACTGTATCAGCCATGTCTGCTACTTACACTTGAAGGCTGCTTACAGCATCTGTTACTCCAAAAGAGAAAGTACATGGAAGGAGTAAGTACAACGTCAGATGAAGCGTACCAGTTACTGTCAGCTAAAAGGCGTTCCCATAACCTATGTGGTGTTTAGGAAGGGAGGTGTCAGAGACCTCAGCTTCTCTGGGGACCAGCGTATTGAGGACGGCGCCCATCTCCTCTCCCTCGCTGCTTTAGCTTCCCTGTCCCTAAATAGGGCAGGTACCCATTTGACAGCTGGGTGAACTGGGGGACTGTACTGAAGCCAAGGCGCGCAAACGGTCCCCCATCCCTTGGTAGCCACGGTCAGTACTGCTTAACCTTAGTGTGGGGAGAACGAGTGCTCTGACCTGCTGTAGAGTGCTGAGTTCTGGTACAAATCCACAATGATATTGACTACCTAGTTTTTGCATTTCTCTGAATTACTTGCCTGATTGTCATTGTTATGAGTGTAGTCAATACATGTGTGTGTGTGTTTGTTTGTGTGTGTATGAAATAGTCTGTCTTCTTAGTCAATGGTCTTTAATACATCGTATTCATACATTGGTGTATATGCGTGGGTGTGCGTGGGTGTGTTCGCGCACGCGCACGTGTTGAGTATGTGCGTGCGTAAATAATAAGTTTACGTCTTTCTAGTCAATGATTTTATAATATTGTGTTCCCAATTGGTGTGTGTGTGTGTGTGTGTGTGTGTTCGTGTGTGTGTGTGTGTGTGTGTGTGTGTTGTTGTGTGTGTTTGTGTGTGTGTGTTCATGAATTTTTTTTGAAGTTAATTTTGAGAATGTTTTAACCAATATGAAATGTAGTTTTTTGTGTCTTTTGAGATTATGATAGGTATAATCTGCCTGTCAGCATTGTAATTGCCCTTCATGGGATGATTAAAGTGTTTTTGACTTGAGTTGACAAATGTATTGGATTTATGCAAAACTGTATGTGCTCTTAGCTTTTCATTGCTGGTCTTAAACACTTCGACGGATTCAGACAAGTAGTACTTTGTAACCTATGCTTTAACTACTGGAATCTACAATGTTCCTCCAAAAGTACTACGTCTGCTTTTCCTGCTATTATTTCAGCTCAACACATGTCAATTGATTGGTTCTGACTTTCTTACATCAGCAGAAAACAGCAGATTTCCAGCAGAAGTATGACAATGTTCACAATTTGTGTGTGTGTGTGTGATTTCCAGCAGCACGATATGGTATGACGTGCAGAAATCCACTGTTGGTAGTCAGCAGGAATGTGATTGTGAAATGAATCTTTACCTTATCATCTTTACCCTATCATAATGATCACGGATTTCTCTGGGGCCCTCTCACCAGTACCCCTGTCTCTTTTTCTCCCTTTCGTCACATTCATAGCAGAAATATGTATGTGTCTACATCACTTCTTATGGATTGGGCATTGAACGAGAGAGAGAGAGAGAGAGAGAGAGAGAGAGAGAGAGAGAGAGGAGAGAGAGATGAGAATGAGAGAGATGAGAGAGAGAGGAGACACACACACACAGACATTTTATTTATTTATTTTATTTCGAGGATAATGGAATAAGCACTCATGTGCTTTTTTCATCCAGTGCCCGTGTGTATACAGTTTTGTAAATTTTGTCATCCGTTCCCACCGGCACACAATGGCCTACTTTTCGGAAAAGCGGAACGGGCTTTAACGTGTGCGCAAGATGTTCTGCGTGCGTTCGCATATAGGACCTTGGTTTATAGTCTCATCCGAAGGACTTTTGGGGATAATGGAGTCGACACTGATGTTAACTTCAGAGGAAAAAGCCTCTTGAACGAGAATGGAACCCGGGTCAGCAGATCACGAATACATCACTCTAACCACCAGGTTATCCCATCCCCCAGAGACAGAGAGAGGGGCGGAGGGAGAGAGAGAGGGAGAGAGAGAGGGAGAGAGAGAGAGAGAGAGATACAGACAGGAAGAAACGGAGGCAGAGAGAGACAGGAAGACAAACATCTAGAACGAACAAACGAGGAAAGAACACATCATTGTGACAGCCTTCATTTATTGAGAGAGAGAGAGAGAGGGAGAGAGAGAGAGAGAGAGAGAGAGAGAGAGAGAGAGAGAGAGAGAGAGAGAGAGAGAGAGACAGACAGACAGACAGACATATCTGTTCCTACTTTTCAACAGCATTCTTCATCTCCTTCATCACCACCTAAGTGTGTGTGTGTGTGTGTGTGTGTGTGTGTGTGTGTGTGTGTGTGTGTGTGTGTGTGTGTGTGAGTGAGAGTGTATGTGTATGTGTGTATGCATACATTTGAAATATCTCATGTTATTTGAGGAAAGTTGCATGCGTGTAAATGATTTGAGCGCAAGCGCTTCGATTTGTTTGTTTTACAAGATTTAGCGCTGTATAAATTCCATTTATTATTATTCTTATTATTCTTATTATTATTTTATTATTATTATTATTATTATTATTATTATTATTATTATTATTATTATAGACAGACAGACAGATGGGCAAAGCCAGAGAGAGATAGAGAGAGTTAATGTTGCTGTTTACACGTTGGCAAAAATCTGTCTACTGCGTGTTTTTCCGGGTAGAATTTGTCTTAGGGTAGTGGTCCGTGCTAACGTCCTCCAGGAATTCCTCACCAATTTCATCAGTGCGTTTGGGAGCTAAAGCTCCCTCCATCGCTCACTCCTGATCAGCCTCCATTCTTCTGTTCTTTCTTTCTCTCTGTCTCCGTTTCTGACTGTCTCTCTCTCTGTGTCTGTCTGTCTGTCTGTCTGTCTCTGTCTGTCTGTCTCTCTATTGCTCTCTTTGTCTCTCTCTGTTTCTCTGTCTGTCTGTCTCTCTGTGCCTGTCTGTCTCT
>CM054146.1:62621958-62639458 GCA_028751875.1 Rapana venosa
CCCGTTTTTTTAATCCTTCGCCTATTCCACTTTTTTACTTCTTTAAGACATTTTTTTTTTTTTCTTTCTTACGCCAGTCCTTTTTCAAAGTTAATCTGGGGTTTTCTCTTCTCTCTAATTGTTTTTCCCGCTGTCTGCAGAGGTTAACAACCTTTAGGATTTCCTTTCTCCTTTAATCCCCTTTCTCTTTATCAGGACAAAACGGGAAAAAGGGAACAAATTTAAAAAGGGAAAAAAATAAATAAGGGTTCCGATCACGCAAAATGGAGAATTTTAAATCCCCTCTTTGAAAAAAAGCCAACGGGGGAAAAACTCTCACAGCATATTTTTCTGAGCAGTAATTATTTCGGTGACGTTCCCCCCCTGCTGTTCCACCCGGGTCGTCGTTTCGATTCCCACCCCCGCCATGCCCAGATTGTTAGTGGGGGTCATCAGGCAAATTCAAGGAGCCAAAATGCTGCCGCGGGGGGTCCCTCCAAGGGCCCGCACGGCTGCTGGTCCTTTGGGTAAAGAGCTCCCTTGAAACGTATGGAGTACTACATATACCCCTACTGACGAAAATAAATTTATCAGCCAACGTGCAAACGCCACCCGGGGTGGTGCCCAAACCCAAACGCCCTTCCAACCTTTCCGTGAATCCCCAAACCCCATAACTTTGAAATAAATCCCACGGCACAGAAGTGTAGGGAAACCGAAAACCCACCCCACAAGACCAACCAAAAACCAAACCGAATAGAGGCAATTTTTTTTTTTTGATTGATCTGGAAATAAAGAAGCCCCGTGGAATCATATTTTGAGACTATTTGACAGGGTTACTCTACCTTCCAAATTATACACGGATAAACCCCCCGGGAATTACAGAACTGCACGTTGGTCGGGCTTTGAGAAACACTCTCAAAACGGCATTTAAAAAAGGGGGATAAACTCATGGGGTTCATCCCCAAGAGCTTATACAAACTCACTCCGGGGATTGGGCCATCCAACAACCCCGATGATTTTATAGGACGAACCGCAACCTGCCACCCCCCTATCCAAGGCATTCCCCAGCGCCAGGCGCTTGTTTTGAAGCAGGAAGTTTGGGGATGGTCGATGACACCATGCAGTATTGATCATTGAGTTGATTGCAGTGTAGAAAGTAATGCAAAAAATTTTCTCATATATAAGATAAAAGGGGAAATGGAAATTTGAACACTGTTTCTTTCAGATCTTTTTCCCCTTTTTTTTTCTTCTTTTCTTCTTTTCGTTTCTTTCTTCTTTTTCCCCTTTTTCTTTTCTTCTTCTTCTTCTTCTTTCTCCCCCCTCCTTCCTTCCCTCCCCCCCTGTCTTTATTGCTTCTTATTCAAATCAATCATGGGATTTTTCTATCTTGTTGGTGGTCCTCGTAGGTAAAGGGAACGGGGAAAAGAAAAAAACCCAACATGCCGTATCAACCATAAACATTTACTCAACCAGAACAGCAGTATAAACCCAAACAGCAGTTTAACAAGTAAAAAGCAGTTCCCAAACAAGTAAACAGTATATATAACATAATCAAAAAAGAAACAGCAGTATCAACTAACAGCGTATAAAACAAAACACTATCAAAAAGAAACAGACATCAACATAACCTTTTAACCATAACAAAGAAAAACCAGAAACAAAGATCACCAATAACAAAATATAAACCCAGAACACGTATAAACGAACAGAAGTTTAACCATAACAAAAGTAAACCATACAACAGACAAAAAACAGAAATTATACCAGAAACAAAGATAAACCGAACAAAGTACACCAGAAACACATATCAACCATAACCATAAAAAAGTAACAAAATATCAACCAAAACAACCAAAACAAAATTTTAAACCAGTAAAAACTATCCCAGTAAAAAAGTATCAAATACAAAATTTTAAAACCATAAAAACCATAACAAAAGTTAAACCGTACAAATAAAACCCATACATCAACTCAAACATTTACGGCAGATAAACTAACACAATATTAAAATATTTCCCAGACACAGTATTAACAAAACACACTCTTTTCGGTATTAACCCAAAAAAAAAAAGGGGGGAGAGTGGGGGTGGGGGGGGGGGTGGGGGGGGGTGGGGGGGGGGGCAATTTTGTGAAAACCCCCCCCCCCCCCCCCCCCCCCGGGTTAGGAATGGAAACCTCCGACCTGAGTGATTTGCCGAGGATATCACCTTCTTCTTTTGTTTTCCTTTTTAGGCTTTTTGGGTTTTTCAATTTTTTGCTTTCCGTAGTTTTGTTTTGGGTTTTTGTTTTTTTTTTTGTTTTCTTGGTGTTTGTGTTGTTGTTTGTGGTGTGTGTTTTGTGGGGTTTTGGGGTTTGCATCGTGGAAATTCTGGTTTGATTTTTTACCTTGAGCCTTTTTTTTTCTTTCTTTTAATCTTTTTTCAATTTTTTTTTTTCGTTTCATTTCTTTTTCTTTTTTTTAAATGCATGTTGTTTGTTTCCCCCCTTCCTTTTTTCTTTCCGTTCCCTTTTCCGTTTTTTTTTTTTTTTTTCCTTTTCTTTTTTTGTTTTCTTTCTGTCTTTTTATTTTTTGTTTTTTTTCTTTCTTCTTTTTTTTTCTTTCCTTTCTTTCTTTCTTTCTTCTTTTTTCTCCCTTTCCCTTCCTTCCCCTCCCCCTTCCCTTTTCGTTTTTTTCTTCCTTTCTTTTTTCTTTCTTTTTCCGTCCTTTTATATCTTTTTTTTTTGGTTCTTTTTTCAATCTCTTTTTTATTTTTATTTTTACAGACTTCATTTTTTTTCTCAATCCTTTTCCTGCCCCTTTTTCCTTTTTTTTTTTTTTTCTTCTTTCTTTTTTTCCTTTTTTTTTTTCCTTTTTTTAAAACTTTTTTTTTTTTTCCTTTTTTTTTTTCTTTTTTTTCTTTTTCTTTCCTTCCCCTCTCTGTCTGTCCTGTCTGTCTGTCCTTTTTTATCTCCCTTTTTTCGTCGCCTATTGCTTTCTGTGTTTTGGGGGGTTTTGTGTGTGTGTGTGTGTGTGTGTGCTCCCTTCCTGTTGTCCTGTTGTCGTCTGGCTGGCTCCACTCCTCCCCCCCCTCTTTTCTCTCTTTTCCTTTCATAATGTTTTTCCCTTTTTATTTCCCCCCTTTTTCCCTCTGTAACAGAAAAAAACCCATCAAAAACAAAAAAAACACAAAAAAACCAAAACAAAACAAAACAAAAAAACCCCAACAACAAAACAAAACAAACCAGTGGCGAGCCGAGAGAAAACTGTGGGAGGCATGAGGGCTGAATGGCCAAAGCTGCGTCCTTCACTGGAGGCTTTTGTGTGTGTTTTTTTTCTGTTTATAGTGTGGCTTCAAATGAAGATGTGTGAGTTCAGGAATGTCTTGGACAGTCGTCTGCTTCTTACGTGCACGTGTGAAGCTTGACTGATAGTTGCAGCCACAGTGTGTGTGTGTGTATGTGTGTGTGTGTGTGTGTGTGTGTGAGGGGGTGGGAGGGTGTGTGTGTGTGGGGAGGGGAGGGGTGCTGGGTGTGTGTGTGTGTGTTGTGTGCGTGCGCGCGTGTTGGTTTTGTATTTTTTTTTTGGGGGGGGGGTTCTTTTTATTTCAAATCTGTTTTCTTTCTTTTCTTTTCTTTTCTTTTTTCTGTCTGTCTGTCTGTGTTTCTTTCTTTCTTTCTTTCTTTGTGTGGTTTTCTTTTTTGGTGCTGTGTCATTCCTATTCTACTGTTTCTATGCCGCTCATTTCGACCTCTCCACCCGAGCCATACCCACACTTATCATGCCGCCTCTTCAGTGTCAGAAGTTTATAGGGAGCCTGTCAAGGTAAGGTCTCTGTAGGGACACCAGCCAGAGAAGCCCTGCACTGCTGCTGGGTCACTTTGGTGGTTTTGAATGGTACATGTTCTGAGCTAACATACGCAGTACACTGCCTACCAAGCCTCCTACTGACGATGATAATAGCTCAGTCGCGGAGCCAGACTGAGTGAGACGCCTAACGTAACGTTTCTCCAACGACCGTCTCCCATGAACCTCCAACCCCGAAGGCTCTGACACAAACTCACCTCAGGCATAGAAGTGTATGGGGAAACCGAAACTGGGGTCTCCATGAGACCAGAGCAACTGGGGCTATTAAATCAAAGACACTTTTCTGTTATTGCCATGATGTCAATGATGGTGAGATAGATGTAATGCTGGTGCTGCTATGGAGGTGCGCTTGTTTTGAGGACTACTTGACAGGGCTGTACTCTACGCTTACTATCATGATCTATCCCTGCATCAACCGGGCCCGAGAAATACAGACACCTGCAGTGTTGGTCATGTAACTTGAGCGACACTCAAACTCGCATCCGTAAAGTGGATGACGCTCTACTGTGTTGTCCCAGTCTTCCCACTGAGCCCACAGCACACTCACTCTGGGTAGGAGCTGGCTGGAGTCCGAAAAGTCCCAGTGACTGTTATGGGATTTGAACCGGCCACCTTGCAGGCCATAAGCCAAGGGTTAGCTATTGCACTATGGTGTTTTTTGTCGTTTCGTTATTCTTTTCTCTTTTCCTCTAGGTTTTATCTCTTTTAAAAAAACAACCACCTTTCTCCTTTTCCTTTTTCTCTCGTTACTTACTTTGTCGGTTTTTGTTCGTTCCTTCGATCGACTTTTTCTTCTTTCTTCCTCCTTCCCGTAGTTTTTCACTCTTTCTTTCTTTCTTTCTTTCTTTCTTTCTTTCTTTCATCTTTTCGCCCTTTTCGGAATACAGATTTCATTATACCCAAGAAAGACATTCACCTCTGTCGGATATATGTGGCAATGAAATTCAAATTAAAAACAAATAACTGACACCACAAACGTTTGATATAAAGGTACACAAATCTACAGTAAAAAACATGCAAGAAAAATAGTCTTGATTATGTATATTCCTTTCATTTGTAGAAAAGGCTTACTGTTCTGTATTCGGCACACAGATATATGTATTCTTACAAAAATAATGATGATGATGAAGTTGGTATTTGCAGCATCTACTATACAGACATGCACACACACACAAACACGCGCGCGCACACGCACACACTCTCTCTCTCTACCTCTCTCACACACATCCACCACACACACACACACACACACACACACACACACACACACACCACACACACACACACAACACACACACACACACACACACACACACACCACACAACGACACATGGGGGTAATGTATCAGGATAAGAGCAATCCTGGAACGCTATGATTATACAAACTGTGAGAAGGTCCACGCCAAGAAAAAACCCTACAGAGCTGTAGACGTCTTGTTGGCACTTGTTGGTACATGTTAGGCTATAACTGGAGAGAACAGACTTCTTCAAACACTCCAGCAGGACTGATTCTTGTCTGTCATATGAGCGAAAATGCATTGCGCTGCCCTTAAGCACCTGACAAGTCAGGCTCAACGCATCCCTCTTCGGAGCGGGAGAGACTTTCCTGCTCTAAGTAAGGATGATGGACCAAGAAGGCAGAAAACAGGCAAGAAGGAAATGACGGAAGACAAAGTAGACGGCAGAAATAAGAGACGGATAGGGTAGATGGAATTGCGAGCAAAGAATTTCCAGAAGGTGGGATGCTGTTTATACTGACAGACCTTCATCATCCCCACTGAGAAAGACAGACTTATAACTCACTCTCTCTCTCTCTCTCTCTCTCCTCTCTTCTCTCTCTCTCTCTCTCTCTCTCTCTCTCTCTCTCTCTCTCTCTCTCTCGTCTCATCTCTCTCTCTCTCCTCATCTCTCTCTCCTCTCTCTCTCTCTCTCCTTTGTGTGAGGTTTGGGTATTGGGCTTATTTTAATATCATGATGTATCCCTAAGGCCGGGACTGGATGCATAAAATCACATGGGTTCCATCATTGTACTCGAAACAAAAGAATTTGGTTTGATTTGATTTGATTTGATTTCTCTCTCTTTCTCTCTCTTTCTCTCTCTCTCTGTCAGTGCGCGTGTACACGCGCACGTGTGAGTGCATGTGTGTGCATGTGTATACATATGCACGCACACATATTATATTAATATATATATATAATATATATATATATATATATATAATATATATATATATATATATTATATATATATATATTATGTGTGTGTGTGTGGTATGTAGTATGTTGTGTACTTGCATGTGCCTTGCGTGTTGGCGTGGGCGGCGCTCTACAATGAATGGAGGTTACATAATTATAGTCTATGTTCTCTTCTTTTTGTCCTGATGGTTCCAGTGGTGTAGTAGTGCGGCTGCAGTTGTCTCCTTCTCCCCTCATCTATCTCCTTCTTTGATTATTGGTTCTCCTTTTGGACTATTTCCTGATTGTTTATGTATGGCTTTATTTTTGACAGTCTTGCTTTCGTTTGTGACCATATTTTGGGGTGTGTATTTGCAGGGGGCGTAATTATTTTTTCCCTATTTTGGTTTTTAATTTTGTTGCATTTGCCACTTGTATAATTTGCTTTTGACAGACTTATGATTTCTGGGGAGTGGAGTCGGTACTGATGTTAACTTCGGGGGTAAAGTACCCTGAACAGGTGCCTCATTTGATGGTTCGAACTCAGGCCGTCAGATTGCGAGCTCACGCTCTAACCACTAGGTGATCCCCCCCCCCCCCCCCCCCCCCCCCTCTCTCCCTAGAGAATGGGTATGACAAAATTCCTAGTTAGAGTTATTTTATTACCCTCTGAAAATGAAATTTTTTCGTTCTTGCTTCCTCTTCTTTTTCTTGTTCTTATTTGCGTTCTTCTTCCTTTCTTTTTTAAAATTGGATCATGTCTTTCTTATGTCATTGAATTGGGGACGGCATAGCTCTGTGATCAGAGCACTCGCTTTCCCCAAGCTAAGGCCAAAACACATTGAGCGTGGTTTTCCAAGTGGATGGGGGACCGTTCACCCCGCCTTGGCTTCAGTACAGTCTCCTATTTCACCCAGCTGTAAATTGGCACCAGCCCTCTTTAGGGAAGGTAAAGCACGAAGGAGAGGAGATGGGCGCCGTCCTCAGTATGCTGGCCCCTGGAGAAGCTGAAATCTGACACCTCGCTCTCCAACGACCACATAGGTTATGGAAACACCTTTACCGTTACCTATCTATGTCGTTACATTACATTCGCTGTAACTGCATTGTGTGGCAATGTGTTTGCAGTGCAGTGACGGGATTTTTCCACAGGATTCTGTATTTGCGACCAGAATTTCCGCGGGGACAGGTGTGAAAAGTGTCACAGCAACACCAAATTCGGCCCAACTGCACAGACAGTGATTTGTCCCCTTAAGCTGGGTGTAGTGCGTGCTGTGTGTCTTGTAGTGTGTGTGTGTGTGTGTTGTGTGTGTGTGTGTGTGGTATTGTACTGTGCTGTTTTGTGTTGTACTGGCGTGATGTATTGAAGTTACAGTACTGTGATTTTTGTTTTGTTTGTAGTATTTTTTTTATTCACCGTTTTCTTGCTTGATTGGTTGTTTGTTTTATTTTCTTATCTCTCTTTTTCTTTTTGATTTTTTCGTTTTTGTTTTTTTCTTGTTTCTTTTTAAAAAAATTTCTCTTTCCTGTCTGTCTGTATCTTATCCCACCTCTTCCTACTTCCCCTCTTTCAAAAAAAATATCTGTGTGTGTGTGTGTCTTTCCGTGTCTCTCTCAGTCTCACTCTGTCTCTCTGACTCTGTGTGTGTGTGTGTGTGTGTGTTGTGTGGTGTGTGTGTGTGTGTGTGTGTGTGTGTTGTCCGTCCGTCCGTCCGTCTTTCTTTCCTTCTTTCTTTCCTTTCTTTCTTTCTTTCTTTCTTTCGTTCTTTTGCCTGTCTTTCTTTTCAGTTGTTTGCAGGTTGTTTTCTTTCTTTCCCAGTTATTCACTGAAATACATTTTTTTCATCTTTTCTTTCATCATTCTTTCCTTCATTTGCTTGTTATGTCTGTCTACCTATCTATCTGTCTCTCTGTCTGTGTTTTCTTTCTTTACTTCTGTCTGTCCATCTCTCTGTCTTTCTTTCTTTTCTGTCTGCCTGTTTGTGTTTTCTCTTTCTTTCCACTAATTTGCTGAATTACAGTCATATTTGTCTTTTTATTTCGTTTCATTCTTTCTTCTTTTCACTTTTTCTTGATATTCTTTTCTTTCTTATTGTAGTGTCATATGTATTGTACGGCTTGTTCTATACTTGTTTGTACTGCCTTGGCTTCCTTTATTTCTGCGTTTTTCTTTCAGTTTTGTGTATTTCTTTGCCTCTTTGTTATTTTTTTGCTTTTTCTCGTTTCTCCTTCCGTCTTTTTCCTCCTTTCTTTCTTCCTTTCGATCTTTTCCCTTTCCTCCCGTGTGTCAGTCTGTTGCGGTCTTAATTTTGTCTGGCTTCTCTCTGGCTGTCTCTGACTGTTTATTTTCTTTGTTTTCTTCCTTTTTCTGTCTTCGTATGTTTGTCTTTCTGTTTTTCTGTCTATCTTTCTCTTCTTTCATTCATTTCATTCGTTTTGTTTGTCCGTTCTGTGTTTCTTTTGGTGTTTTGTTTGTCTCTTTGTTTGTTTCTGTCTCGTTCCTTCTTTCTTTCTATGAAATTTGTAGTATTTTTACTCGTTGTGTCGTGAATCTTGTACTTGGTACGGCGCAGTCCCGTACTTGAACTGTCATACATGTGGCCTGGTAGGTTATAGTTTTACATTCATACCTGTCTTTCGTTTGCTTTTTCCTTTCTTTCTCCTTTTATTCCCCCCCCCCTTTTTTAAAAACTTTCTCCTAATCTTTCTGTCTATCTTTGTTGATATGTTGTTATGTATAGCATACATTGTGTGAAAATGTCGAACTATTCTTTCTGCTATATATAAAGATGTTTTCTGTTGAATCTCTTTGGGAAGTAAATACATCATTTTAAGATCTTTTTACCCGTGTGATAAAAAATGACGACGAAGGATAATGCACTGGAGATACCATAGGTTTCTCAGCAAGCTGTTTGTGACTCCCCCTTCCTCTGCCATCTCTTTCCAGATATGTGCTGAGTTACGTTTAGACATACAGGTCTCCTAGCTTCGGTCTTTGGGTTTCAGCGCTAGTGGTTCGTTTTCTCTCGGATTTTTCCCGTTGTATTTGCCTGACCTTGTTCTCTGTAACTGTCTTCACCTGTACACTCCATCCCGTTCCCTTCGTTCAGCCGCAGATACTTTGTGCTTTCGAACACCCAGATTCAAACAAACCACTGTTGGCCGTCGCTCTTTCTTTGTTTCTGGTCCATCCACCTGGAATGACCTCATTCTTTCACTTCGTCAAAAAGCCTTCACTTGATACTTTCAAATCCAGCCTCAAACACACTGTTTTTCTACCTGAGACTTTCCCCCACATATCTGTCCCTAATGTTTCAACAGCATCCTTCACCTCCTAAGTGTGTTTGCGAGTGTGTGCGTGTGTGTGTTTTGTGTGTGTGTGTGTGTTTTGTGTGTGGGGTGCGCGCGCGCGTGCGTACGTGCGTGCGCGCACATGGATTTGAAATCTATTGTTCATTATGTTAAAGGAGAGTTGCATGCGTTTAAATGAATTGAGTGCAAGCGCTTCGATATGTTTGCTTTTTACAAGATTCAGCGCTAAAATAAATTCCATAGATTATTATTATCAACCAATGTGGCCCTCATGGTCGCTCACCTTTCACTAACATGGGTGACTGGCATGATGAGTGTGGTTCTTCTGGCACCTTTGTGGAGCAGTCTGTAGCAGAGTGGCGCGGTGTACACACCCCGTGTGTTCTGCGCTGTGCTTCTGACTGCCATGGCTGGGTTGCGTTGTGCAGTCTCAGGTTTTTTCGTTTCTTGGCTGCAGCTCTGAGGGTCATCAGTGGTGACAGTTTTGCGGATGTGACCATTTGTTTCCTTCATGAAGGTAGCCGAATTCCGACTTCGGGTATGCATGCCGTCTGATTTCGACAATTTTATTTATTTATTCATTTATTTATTCTTTTATTTCGAGGATTAAGGAATAAGCATTCATGTGCTTTCTTTCATCCAGTCCCCGTGTGTATGCAGACTAGGCGCGGTGTGTCCCTTCTTTCACTCCTTTTCTGATTTTCTTCTTCTTTTTCTTTCTTGATTATGTATATTTTTTGTTAACTCTTTTTCTTCATATTTCCATTCGTCTTTTGCCTTCCCTGTCCACAGACACTCTCAGCTTGTGTTGAGTAGGAAGAATGGAAGACTTTTCATCACAGAATGCGTGTCTGTGTTTCTGTAATGGGGACAGCTTTACGTTTGCCATTGAGCAAACTCCGTGTTTGTATCTAGTAGTTCTTTGGTCTGCAAAAAATGAGGACAGGATAAAACCTACTCCAAAATGAAAAAAAAAGTCCAGTCGACTTCAAGTGCAGATCAACCAGTGCCTTAATTCTCTTTGTGTATATACACATACAGAAGATCAGACATACTCATTCAAGATCCTGTCACTCATATCAGTGTTTCGGTGGCTGACGGAAACATGAACATAGCCAGCATACCTCTCCAACGTTGAATGCGGCTACCTTTAAGGTGGGCAAAAACGTCGCATACGCAAAATCTGACCATTGGTGAACCTCGGAACTCTAGCCGAGAAACAAACAACAAAACATAACAAATTAAACAAAACCTAGTTCTTCATACTCAGAAATACGGTCATCCTTATAGGGAAAGACAGTACGTTTTACGTAATCCTAACCTAATCTTGGCGACTGCTTTGAACGTATCAGACATCTCACTCTTCACTATCCCCGCTCGCTTCACTTTTCTTTCCAGTTTGTGGGGACAGCAGACAAAACCGTCTGATCATTTTGGTCCCGGATGCCAGACACAAGAACATTTGATAACAGGGGGATGTGACTGAATGCATTTTCCGAAAATTGGGCAGCAAACATCCATTTAACAAGCAGCAGCAGCAGCACAGAAGAAGAAGAACAAAGAAGAGAAGAAGAAGAAGAAGAAGAAATATTCACCAGTTGTCTGCTAATGGCAGCCATGTGTGATCATTGTGTGATGCTGTGTGCAACCCCCCTTCCCCCCCAACTCCCTTCCCTACCTCCCTTGTCAGTTTTTCCCGTGTGTTTATTGGCTGAGGACCAACTGCCGTCACTCCACACGTCACTGACGTCTAATAACCGTCACCTGGCAAGGGGCTGCTACTCCCTGACTGACTGCTGGATCTTTTTCCGTTATCTTTTTTTTGAAATTTGGTTCATCGGCACGACCTCCGAAGTTCACTTATGGTGAGATTTTGGCGTCTGTGACCATTCCTCAACCCCCCACTCCCCCCCCCCCCCCTCACCATTAAGGTAGCTGTATTCCGATTTCGGGGATACAGTTAGGAATTGGCTCTATCAAGTTTGCTAGGACAGTTGGGAGGTAGTTCTCTGCTTTTTGTTTTCGATGTCCACCTGTTTAAAGTTCGTTTGTCGTGCACAAGTCCGTAACCCACACGGGTCCGACTGGTTTAGAGTCTCCTCTGAAAGACTCTGACATTCAGTTTGGTTTTTCCGTCAAACTGGGAAGAAAGAGCAGGGCTGGGAATCGAACCCAGAACCTCGCAGTTTACTTTTTAACAGGTGAACGTCTTAACAGTCTTGTCACCTTCCTTCTTACTGATATATCCTCCGCCTCCTCCTCTTCCTCCTCCTCCTCATCCTCATTCTCCTCCTCTTCTTCTTCTTCTTCTTTTCGTCTTCTTCTCCTCTGTTCTTGTTCTGTTCTTGTTCTTGTCTTTTCTTCTTCTTCTTCTTCTTCTTCTTCTTCTTCTTCTTCTTCTTCTTCTTCTTCGAATGCTCAGAAAGCAACTACTGTTTTCTGCCACATGAACGAAAATGTGTTGCGCTGCCGTTAAGAGCCTGACAAGTCGGGCTCAGCGCATCTGACTTGGACAAGGGAGAAAATTGCCATCTGAATCCGAAGACTGTTATAGGCCTACAGGTGGTTTGAAAGAGATGTGGCTTTTAAAATTGTTTTTATTTTATACCACTTTAAGTCACAGCATATTTCATTGCGTGAAATTCGGGCAGCTCTCCCCGGGGAGAGCGCGTCGCCACAAGAGCAGCGCCACCCATTTTTTCCCTGTTTACAACTGTATTTGTTTCCCTATCAGAGTGGCTTTTTTCTACAGAATTCTTGCCAGGGACAACTCTCTAGTTGCCGTGGCTTCTTTTAAGTGCGCTAAATAATTATCTGTAACACACGGGACCTCGGTTTATTGTCTCATCCGAAAGCCAGGCACCCTGACCCCCACTCAAGGTCTAATGGATGGGGGAAGTGTTTCGAGTCCAAACGATGATCCGAACAACCGCACACTTCAGACCCGGACTTTTTACTTTCTAGACAGGCGCGTTACCTCTAGACCACCAATCCATAGATGTATTATTGTTTGTTATGTGTGTCTACAGCGATTAAGGCTTTGATACTGAAGACGTTCAGCAGTTTATGGTTTGAGGAAATTTGGGAGTTCTGCTGTCTATTATTTTATCTATATTTATTTATTTTTTATTTAGCATCAACCAGAATTTCTTTTCTGCTGTGCATCTTGTCTGAAAATTAATGTGTACTTTGTAGGCGTCAGGTTTTGTTCAGTTTATTTTTTTTACCCAGCTCTCGTTTTCATGTTTGATCGTTGATTTGTTATATTTTTTATGAATTATTTCCTTATCTGTTGGTTTTTATCCCTTAATCTTTCCATTTTCTTTCTTTTTGTTTCTATCTTGTTGCCATTTTCGTTTTCGTTTGTTTTTATTTCTATCATTTTGTCTTTCTTGTCCCTCCGTTTCTCTGTCCGTGTCCCTGTCTCTCTCTCCCCTCTGTAGGTATGTGTGTGTGTGTGTGTGTGTGTGTGTGGTGTGTGGTGTGTTGTGTGTGTTTCTGTCTCTGTTTGTCTGTCTGTCTCTCCTTTCCTCTCCTTCCGATGTTCTCATTTTCTTCCTATTTTCTCTGGTTTTATGTTGTTTTTTGTATTACAATTTAGGGTTCTTTTAGACCTTGTCCCATAACCAGCCACACTTCTCCCCCCTACCCCCCTTTCACCTCTTCCTTCCCATTGCTACCCACCTCTATACCTTCCCTAGAACAAATAACGTCGTTCGTCATTTGCAGGCAAACATAAAAACAGAGAGCTGCTTTGCGGTGATGGTTAATTCGTTGATATAGTCCATAACTCGGACAACGCCGCTGGGACTCTAACTTAACCAGAGAAAGAAAAATAACACAGTTGAAAGTCTGGTGATGAGGAAACCAGGCTGCACTAGACAGACTCTTGTCATGTAAGCAGGAACACGAAGTAACGCAACACAGTCAAGCAACAAGGCAGCCACTACTATCCTACCATTTAGCGAGGCAAGCATGATTGACAATCAAACGTCTTTGCACGCATAGAACTGGAGAGGTCTGATCGTTTCCATCTGCTCCTTGTAGGTTAGTCTGTCTGATTATTGTCTACGGTGACAGCCACCACCTTTGCGCACGTGCGGGTCATTGTTATCCAATCAACGTCATCTGGAAGTCTTTCCCGTCGTTCGTGTGGCTGGTACACCAGCCTCTTCTGCAGATATTGTTTTGTCTTTTGGAAGTCGGCCATTTTGGAGGCTGTTTTGTTTGTTTCGTTTTGACAGCAGCAAGTGGGCTGGCTGTCAGTGAGAGTGACAGGGAGTCTTTTCCGAAATACCGGCCGTCGGCGTTTTTCCATAATCCCCTTCCATTTTCTACACTCTGGGCTTGACATCTGTTGAGCTGTTGTTTGTTTGGTTGGTTGGTTGTGTGCTGTGTTTTCTTGTGCGAGATAATTATTATGCAAACAGCTTTAGGAATCGTGACTGCCTCCGTGGCGGTGGTTTTGAAGCAAAAACAAAGAGCCAGACTTGTGTTGTGAATGATTTGATGTGATTTCTTGTGCACTTATTATATTTGTAAAACTTTTCTTGGAGATAACAACAGCAACCATTTAAACAAAACAAAACTTTTCTTGTGAGAAGAAACAGGCGTTCAAACTCGTGATACCTCCCCCCCCCCTTTCAACCCGCGTGGATGCCGTCAGTATAAAGAGCTTACTCACCTTCTGGAAATTCTGTGCTAGGAATTCCCCTCTTTTTATTATCTCTCTCTTGTTTCTGCCTTAGTCTTTTTTCTTCATGTCACCTTCTTCTTGTCTCTTTTCTGCCTTCTTGGTCCGATCTTCAGCTCCACACCCCCGCACCCCAGAAAGACTGCATAGATAATGATTCTCTCCCACTCTGGTCAGATTCGCTGGGCCTGACTTGTCAGGCGCTTAACGGCAGCGCAACGCGTTTTAGCTCATAGGACAGACAACAATAGTTGATAATCTGAGCGTTCAACAAGGCAGACGAAGAAGAAGAAGAAAAGCAGAACAGGGAGAAGAATAATAATATCATCAACAACAACAACAACACAATAACTACACAACAACAACATGGTGGTATTTGCAATAATTATTCTTTTGCATATCATACCTGTTAAAACAAACATGTAATGTGGAACAGCTAAGAAGAAGACTTCACTTTTCCCACAAGTTCTTGTGGAGCGGACTTGTTGTGGACACTGCTCTGAAAGTGAAGGCAGTGTGTAATGGGCAGGTTAAACCTGTTGGTGATAATGCCTGTCTCACTTCAGCAGGAGGCATGCCGCATGCTGGGTATAGTGGAGTTGTCCATGGCTTGCTATAGCTGCCTTTATCTGTCAGGACTTGTGGATGAGGTGTACATGCGTGAGCAAGGTGTGCGTGGTTTGATAATAGTAATAATAATAATAATAATGTATGGAATTTAGATAGACTGACTGAGTCTTGTAAAGCAACACATCAAAGCGCTTACGTTGAAATCGTGTGCACTCATGCAACAGTCCACGAGTAATAGGATTAACAAATACTATACTTACTTACACACACATACTCTTTCTCTCTCTCTCTCTCTTGTTCTGTGACTGCTGAGTGACATTGTTCAGTCACTGCTGAGTGACATTATTCAGTGAGGGAATGAGCTGTGTAGCAAATCCCTGGACTAACTGCTGAGTGGCCTTTTTTCAGTAATAAACAAACTGTGCAGTGAAGTGTGCAACACTGTGCATCGAACTAGGGTCTATTCGCTGTGTGGCATTGTTCAGTGACTCCTGAGTGACATTATTCAGTTACTGCTGTGTGACATTATTCAGTGAGGGAATGAGCCGTGCAGCAAATCCCTGGACTACTTGCTGAGTGGCCTTTTTCAGTGACAAACAAACTGTGCTGTGCTGCGAGTTCCCTATCACCCACCCCCTACTATTTGCTGAGTGACTTTCAGTAACAAGTGCCGACCATCTCTCCCGACACACCTCAGTGCTCATCAGGTTGCTTCAAGGAGAGCGGCACTAGTAAATTGGTGTGGCCTTGGGAGACTCTTCACTGGGAGAGACTAACTGTAACCAGGCTCAAATTGAAGCAGGGAACCCTTGTATTGACACATACAGGGTTGATAGCGAAGTTACCTGAGCTTTGTTGTCACTGTTGTGAAGCTATAACAGTGAGGATTTCAAATTTCAGTACCTTATTGTCGGTTTGAGTGGTTATTTTGTTTTCACCTCACTCAATTCTGTTTCCTTGTTTTGTTCTACTTATTTTCCTCCTCCACCACCACCCTATCATTTTCCCCCCTTTAGGTGTTGAGTTCTCCAAAGTCTACAAATCTATTTTCTATTTTCCTTACTGCCAGTGTTCCTTTCTTGTTTGTCTCCTTTACACATATCCCTTCCTCACAAACCAAACAAGACAAATGCATACCAACCACAATAAGTGGCCCTCTAAGGATGGCCTACGTATTTGCCACCTAAATATAAACCATGCATTTAATAAAATCGAAGAAATCTCAACTCTTATCACTAACAAAGGCAATCCATTTCACATACTAGGGCTATCTGAGTCGAGACTTTCAGACCACATATTGGACACTGATATTATATTCCAGGATATAAAATCCTGCGTAAAGATCAACAAAACCACAAAGAAACAGGAATCCTAATCTATATTAGTGAATCCATAACCTTCAAGCGTCTTCTCCATTTAGAACATTATGGTGTAGAATCCATATGGATTGAGATTTCTATAAAAGGTGCCCAACCTATTGTAATTGGGATCTGCTATAGGAATCCAACAGAAAGAAAAAACTGGACTGACAAATTTGACTCCATGATGAATACAGTCCTATTAGAATCAAGTGAAATAATCTTATTAGGAGACTTTAATATCGATCTAACAAAAGTTAATAATCAATGGACCCAATTAATAAATTCATACAACCTCCACCAACTAATTAATTCACCCACGAGAGTCACACCAAACTCAAGCACAATAATTGACCATATCTATATATCTAACCCCAACAACATTGTCGAAACTTGTATCCCAGTCTATCACTGTAGCGATCACTACCCAGTCTGTATCACGTGGTCAAAAAAACGAACAAAAATCCCCAAACCTGGCCACAAAACTATAACATATCGTTCCTTTGCTAAATTTGATGAGAATCTTTTCTTATCAGATTTAAGTAACTTCATTCTTTCGGAAACATTCAACATTACTGATCCAGACTTAGCCATAGAATTTTGGATAAACACTTTTACTGCTATTTACAACAAACATGCCCCACTAAAAATCATTAGAATCAATATACCCCCAAACCACCTTGGCTCACTAAGGAACTAGAAGAAGCATGCTATCTTAGAGACCTTTTAAAAGAACATAAATATTATGAAGAGTCAAAAAAATCAAGAAATGCCATAAACTCACAAAAATAGCGAGAAAAAAAGAAATATTTCCAAGACCTACTATCTACCAAACAAAACTCAAAGACTGTATGGCGAGCCATAAATCAAGTAACTAACAAACAAGCATCTTCCAAAACAAATGTAATCAAAGACGTTACTGCTAAACAACTTACAATCATTTCATTAATGTCTATACTAACATTATTAAAAATGATAAATCAAAGTCCAATAAACTCAATGAACTAAAGCAATACTTGAAAGGAAAGCATACTCCTTCAAAACTTTCACATTCCATTTATGTCTGTTCTTGAGGTCTATGGTTATCTAACTCACCTCAAACAATCAAGAACGCGCGGTCTTGATGGAATAGACAGCAGAATATTGAAGCTATCAGCTCCAGTTATCACAGACACACTAACATATATATTTAACCTTTGTCTTGAAAAAACCCATTTCCCCAATGCCTTCAAAACAGCTAAAGTAATCCCCATCTACAAATCTGGTGACACTTCAGACCCCTCAAACTATAGACCAATTTCCATCATATCTATCCTTTCCAAACCCTTGGAACAACATATAAACAAACACATAGTCCGTCATTTAGATACTACCAACTTAATTCACCCTAATCAGTCTGGATTTAGACAAAATCACTCATGTCATACTGCACTGATTAGCCTCGTAGACAACTGGCTATCAAACATTAATGACAATAAATTTTGTGGAGTACTATTTGTAGATCTCAAAAAAGCCTTTGACACAATTGACCACACACTTCTCATAAAGAAACTAAACCTGTACCATTTC
>CM054146.1:62644458-62666958 GCA_028751875.1 Rapana venosa
TGCCGCTTTCACCCTTCTTTCCCTTTCCATCCCTTGTCATATGTTTCAAAATATCTTCTTGTCATGATTTAAGTCTTCCCCCTCTCTCTCTCATAAGAAGGGTGGCAAGATGGTTAAGAAGTTCACCTGCCAACAAGTAAACTGTGAGGTTCTGCGCTCGATTTCCAACCTCGCCTTTTCTTAACTGAATGTCAAAGTCCTTTGGAAAAGGAAATAAACCGAGGTACCGTGTGCGAACGCACGCAGAACATCTTGCACACACGTTAAAAACCCGTTCGGCTTTTTGGAAAAAAAAGTAGGCCATTGTGTCCAGGTAGGAACGAATGACCGAAAATAGCCCAGAATACACACAGGTGTCGTGTTTAGACATCATCCCCGAAGTCGGAATGCGGCTACCTAAAATGGTGGCAATAAACGGTCGCATACGCAAAAATCTCATCACTGGTGAACCTGGGAGCTCTAGGCGAGGAACGAAGAAAAAGTCTTCTGACTTGAAAAACGCCAGTCGTTATCCAATGTGATCAGCCAGCTCCTTTTGAGGACTTTGCTTTTGTTTCAGATTTCTGAATTTGGACATACAACGTCCCCTTTATTTTCAAATTGAAAAAAAGCAAACCCTCCTTTCCCCCGAATCTGATCATATTTGGAGTAGGGAGAGAGAGAGAGAGAGAGAGAGGAGAGAGAGAGAGAGAAGAGAGAGAGTTGAGAGAGAGATGAAGAGAGAAAGAAGAGTGAGAGAGAGAGAGAAGAGAGAGGAGAGAGCGAGAGTAGAGATGAGAGGAGTAGGAGTGAGAGAGGTGGAGGGGAGATGGATTAGAGGAGAGGGGGGAGAGAGGAAAGGGGAGATGAGAGAGAGAGAGAGACTGGAGAGGAGATCAGAGATGAGAGAGAGAGGATAGAGAGAGTAAGAACCAGGATTGATCTTGTGTAGAACAGGAACAAGAACATTTAGAACATACTGGTAGAGATCGGTCTTCGTTCTGTCTCTGTAACTGTCTGTTATCAGCGCAATGGCATGCATTCGTTATTCAAAGTTCCGGGCCTGCATTTGTTTGTTGTTATGTTTTGATAGTGTACGTGGCTATTGTTTTCCAGCAATTCAACAAAATTGCATGCAAGATGCATCGGTGGTTAGTGGTAATGAACATGCCAAGAAAGCGAAAAGTCCGAGTTCGAAGTGTGTGGTGGTTCAATCCCGTTTGTACCGTGTGTGCTGTGTGTGTGAGTGTGGTGTAAGTGTGTGGTGTGGGTGTGTGTTTATAATATTTATATATATATTGTGTGTGTGTGTGTGTGTGTGTGTGTGTGTGTGTGAGTATGGAGAGGAGGGGGGATTTGGGTTTTTAAAATTTGTACTTAAGAATCACTGAAGAGTTGCATTTTTCCTAACTTTATCGTAGGTCAGGAAGTTCATTTCCATTTCCTTGTCCACCAGTGTTCAAGAACGCGTGCTTTCACCTCCACACACTCCCGCCCAGACCCTTACCCCTCCTCCTTCTGTGGGTTGGGGGTCTAGTATCACAATTTGTGGAGAGACGTAAAATGAAATGGAAACACACACACACACACGTACACACAACACACACACACACACACACACACACACACACACACACACACACACACACAACACAACACAACACACACACACACACACAACACACACACACACACACACACACACACACACACACACACACAACACCACACACACCTACCTACACGCGCACTATTAGCGTGGAGATGGAAAGTGTCTCGGCCCAGAGCTAAAACGTCCATGAAAGCATGTCTGAGTGGAGAGAGAGAAGGTAGGGACGGCTACAGCAAGTCCCTTCTCTCCATTTACTGAGGAGACAATGTCACGGCCGCAGCGACTGGAGATGCTGTCCACACTGGAATGAACAGCCAGCTAGGAAGAAGCCAGGAGTGCCTGTGCTCCACGACTGGTTTTTATGGCTCTACCATTGACCTTAAACTTAATAAAGGGTGTCTATCCACCGACGTCGGAATGCGGATACCCTTAATGGTAGGTAAACGCTGGCATACGCTCTAAAACCTCACCGTTGATGAACCTAGGAGTTCTAGCTGAGGAACGAGAAAAAAAGATAAAAATGGAATCTCATTTCGGATGATAAGGTTTTATTATTAAAAATAACATGCTGTCTCTTTTACTGGAAGAAAAATCCGTTCAAGATGGAATATGGCTGCCTCTACAACGAGGTACCTGGAAACAGTCACCCATGTAAACATCTCATGGAGTGTGTAGTCACTGTCCAGGGTAAATCCTAGGTAAGATGATTCAGAGTGCGTGTTCTGGGGGACTCCAGGTTGTAAAGCTGGGGAGCGCCCAACAGCAACGACGACGACGACAACAACAACAACAATGTCAATAAAACAATTATGAAGGGACGCTTGAATCGATTTTCTTTTCTTTTTTCATTTGTGACAAGAGATGACGTCATTGAGGACAAGCAGCAGTCTTATTTTGATCACCACGCTACTGTCAAAGTAGTTTTTTTATTGATGAGAAATAAAGGCTACATTTTTTTTCTCGTTCCTTGGCTAGACTCCGAAGTTTTACCTATGGTCAGATATGCGTATGAACGTTTTCATCCCCATTAAGGTAGCGAATCCGACTTCAGGAATGGTGTGTAAACACGACACCTGTGTGCATGCCTTTTTCAAAATTTTGTCATATGTTCCTAGGCACAAAATGGCTCACTCTTTTGAAAAGCGAACTGGTTCTTAACGGGTGTGCAAGATGTTCTGCGTGCGTTTGTACACGGGCCTCAGTTTATGTCTCCTTCGAAGGACTTTTTAGGGGGAGTGGAGACAGTACTGATATCACCTCCAGGGAAAAATCCTCTAAAACGATTTTCTATTAGTGGTCCGACCTTTGTCTGGAGACGTTTTATCATGATCCAATGCCGGTCACTTTTTCTCTTGATAGGATGTTAGTGTCTGAAGGGTCTGTGTATTGGGGATTAAACCGATTTTCAGCTGACTGGTAGGTATGACTGTGTCAAGGGGTATTTTGGCTTTGAAACAAATACCAGTCGTCTTTTGAGTTAGAGGGTTGGGTTAGGAGATTGCTGGTTTGAATTTGTTATCAATGGCTAATCTTCCTTTCCCTGGTTAAACTGTGTCAGGGGGTCGATGCTGATCTTTGAGGTGACGTTTCTGTGTGGGAACATTTTCACTGGGGATATATACCAGTCTTGGTTTAATTGGCTTATTTATTGGAGGTTTTTTTCTTACTAGAGACACATGTCAGTCATGTCTTTTGGACTTTTTCGTTCCTCGGCTAGAGCTCTGAGGTTCACCAATGGCGTGCGCGACCGTTTCCATCCACCATGAAGGTAGCCGCATTCTGACTTCGGGTATCTTCATTATAGATGTCAAGCTGTTCGTTTACTGAGTTATATTTTCCACCATAACCCGTCTTACACATCTCCCTCCGCTCTCCTAACATTTTGTTTGGGTAGGAGCTGATATCGAATAAAGACACAGGCTGTATGCAAATCAGACTAAAAACTTGTAGATCTTTGTCGCTCGCACACACATACACACAACAGATGATGTAGATACATGTTAAAGTCATTAGCATTGGTGTTAGTTCGGCAGTGACTACTGATCGCTGATTACCAATAATTCTAATAATATGATTTTTTGTCGACCTTGAATGCTGGTACAATAACAGATGAACCCGCTTGATGGTTATTCAAAAGTGAACCGTAAGTGTAAATTGTAAGATGATTACAGTAGTTGTTCTGACTATAAGACTTTACATCAGCTTTCAGAACATTGGAGTCTGGTTCTCCTTCACGTCTGTGTAATCTATATTACAATGTGCTAGAGTCTGATTTCCCTAGAGGGAAAGGTCGAAGCCGCTTTCTGTGCATCTGTATTTATTTTATCAAGTGTGTGTGTGTGTTGTGTGTGTGTGTGTGTGTGTGTGTTGTGTGTGTGTGTGTGGGTTGTGTTGTGTGCGTGTGTGTGTGCGCGTGCGTGCGTGCACGCGTGTGTGTTTTTATTTTTTATTATTCTATTCTAATGATAATGGAATAAGCACTAATGTGATTTATATTTTGCATCCAGTCCGTAGTATACAGTTTCGTAAATTTGTCATCTGCCCCACAGGCACAAAATTGGCCTATCTTCCAAAAGCGGCATGGGTTTTAAGTTGTGCGCAAGATGTTCTTCGTGTTCTCTCTTGTGTGTTTGTTTTGTGTGTGTGTGTTGTGTGTGTGTGTGTGTGTGTGTGTGTGTGTGTGTTTCTTTTCTTAGTGTTAGTGTTCATTTGTTTAATGACAGCAATTACCTAATGGATGATCCTAAAACTTTTCTTTGGGCCCTTTTTTTTTATCTACTGTTCCCTCATTCAAGGTTCACCAATGATAACATTTTTGCGTATGCGACCGTTTTTTCACACCATGAGGGTATCCGCATTCCGACTTTGGGCTTTGGGAATGAAAAATGGGATGGGATAAAGCAGCAGAACGAAATAAAGTGGGGGAGGTGGATCGGAAATCCCGACCCGGAAGTGTTTTAGTGGTCACGTGTCACGGCAGGGCACTTTGGAGACTTTTTCTCTGGGGCCAAAGGTCAGTGTAAGGTGGCGTCCTTGCTGCGTGTGACAGCAGCGATAGTAAGTTTTGTAGATTGAGGTGGACAAGACAGTTAGTTAGAAATTGATAAAAGAGAAAAACAGAAAATGACGACACTGTTTTTCAGTTGCTACTTTCTACGCTGGAGCAATGTTTAGTGTGCAGTAATGTTGGAATCATTCGAAAATGAAGACAAGAGAAGGAATAATGATGATGACGATAATAACAGTAATACTAATGATGATGACATAATGTACATGTAATATGATGATGTAATAATATGATAACTAATAATAAGTAACTTACATGCTATGCTATACTACTACTACTACTACTATACTACTATACTACTACTACTACTACTACTACTACTACTACTACTACTATTATCTACTAATACTTCAATACTACTACTATACTACTACTAACTACTTACTATATTACTTTACTACTATCTATTATTAACTACTACAAACTACTACTACTACTATTACTACTATACTACTACTAACTACTAACTATATACTTTCTACTACGTTCTATTATACTTACTACTACTACTACTACTCTACTACTACTATACTACTACTACTATACTACTATACTACTACTATACTACTACTATACTACCAACAATGATGACAATGATACTACTACTACCACCACCACACCACCACCACCACCACCACACCACCACCACCACCACACACCACCACCACCACCACCACCACCACACCGACAACAACAAGATAATAACAAATGTTGATGATGATGATGATGATGATAGTAATGACGATAATTTTTAATATTCCTATAAGTATCAAAGTTATAGTAATTTCACAGGCATACATCATGGTCCTGGTAAAACACCCACTGGTTCCTGCAGACAGCGCATCATGCTGATTTAGCAGAGGTTGCTGCTTGAAATAACGCAATGTATGTGGAAATAGACACTCATTTCTAAAGCATTTCACCTGGTGTATCCCAAAGTTAACACACGATAACATAGATGGGCCAATTTAAGCAAACAAACTAAAGAGAACAATATGACAGGAAAAGAAATGTAGGACAATTCATGGTGAGGCAAAAATCAGGGTTACAACGAGGGTGGTTGCACTGTTTGATAGGAATGCTTGTTCTGTCTTGATTGTGGTCCTTGTTCGAGGTGACTCTGACACAGCTGTGTGTGCGGTTAGAGTGTTGATGGTGTTGGAATGTTCCCTGGTATGTCTGTCTGTCGTTGGCTGGTTATGATAGGAAGAGCAGGGGAAAGGACAGAGTTTTTAACATTTTTCTTCTCGTCTCATCGTTTCTTTTTGCTGCCACCTTCTTCTCAACTTTCTCCTCCTTCTCCATCATCACCATCGTGTCGTTGTAGTCGTAGTGGTCGTGGTCGTGGAGGTGGTCGTGTCGTCGTCATCATCATCATCATCATCATCATCATCATCATCATCATCATCATTCATCATCATCATGTTCTTGTTCTTGTCTTCTTCTTTTTTCTTGTTCATTCTTGCTATTTGTTCTTTTCTTATTGTTCTTCTTCATGTTGTTGTTGTTGCTTGTTATTGTTGTTCTTCTTCTTCCTACTCTTCCTCTTGCTTTCTTCTTTTCTTGTTCTTGTTCTTGTTCTTGTTCTTGTTCTTGTTCTTCTTCTTCTTCTTCTCCTCCTCTCTCTCTCTCTCTCCTCCCTCTTCCTCCTCCTCCTCCTCTCTCCTGGTTTTCTCGTCGCAATTCTTTTTTTCGATTTTTTCATGTTTGGTTTCATAAAAATATCTTTTTCGTGGTACGTTGCAATCTCTTCCATAGTACGGAAACCATTACTACACATCAACGTATACAAAACCTGCAGCTGCCTAGTCTCAGAAAGAAAAAAATCTGAGCACATTACTCTCTCTTAAGTATCTCTCCACTGGTTGCCTGTACCACAAAGATGTAAACTATATGGTCAGTACCTCTGTTACAAATACCTCTATAAAACAGTACATTCCTACTCTATGAATGTCTTCACTGTAACTCCTCTCATTCCCTCCGCTCTGCTGCAGATATTCTTGTGCTTAAGAATACTTAGATTCAACCAGTCCACCGTTGGCCGTCGGTGTTTTTCTGTTTCTGGTCCTCAATTGGAATGACTTCCTCTCTCCTTCGTCAAAAAGCCTTCTTATGACGCTTTAAAATCCGACTCAAGACATTTATTTCAATTCTAAAGGTTCTCCCGTCTTGATCATTTCATTTTTGTCCCCGCCTCAACAGCCAAAGCCATCACCTTGCGGAGTGTAAACCCTTTTTGAGTGTGCGTGTGTGTTTCGTGCGTCGTGCTGTGTGTATAATTTGAATTTGTAAACAAACCCCAACCCATTAATTGTAACTGGCTGCATGTGAATGAGTTTGGATGAATTTAAACGCTCTGATTTGTTTTCTGCCAAGATATAGTGCTATATAAATTCCATGTATTATTATCATCATCATATCTCATCATTATTATTTTATTATTATTATTACCATGCGGAATCTACCTTCTGTAGCCTTTTCGCCATCATGCAGTTCTCTCGAGTTATCCAGGCGGGACCTAAGAAGAAAAGACCACAAATCTATGCAATACTACGGAACGGTGCCCCGCGCTGTAACCACACTACACCCCAGTCTGTAAGTTGTAAAGGAAGCAGACAGACTGGACTGTACGTCTAATGTCTGGATTAGCCATACCTCTCTTTGGCACTGGCTGAATATAATGTCAGGGGAGAGAAAAGAAAAAAGAAAAAGAAAAGAAGTCAGTTTGGCTGCAGGATTGATTCCCGCCCTCTCTGTCTGTGTCTGTGTCTGTTGTCCCTTCACACAGCAGGGGCATGAATACAAGACTTGTGTGACATCACGAGGATTTTTCTGTCTTGTTTGTCTCTCTGCCCTTTGTTTTTCTGTCTCTCTGCTCTCTCTATACTGTCTGTCGTCTTTTGTCTTTCTTGTGTGTGTGTGCCCCCTTCTCTGTCTTTATTTTATGTCCTATCTCTGTCTTTTTTTTTCTCTGTTACTGTTGTTGTCTCTTTTCCTTGTCTCTGTCCCCTTTCTATGTCTATCTGTCTTGTCTCTGGTCTCTCTGTGTTTTCTATCCCTCTCTCTCTATGTGTCTGTGTCGTTGTTTGTTTGTCGTATCTTTCTCCCTGATTGTCTTCAATTTTTTCTCTCTCTTTTTTATGTGTCTGTCTCTCCGTGTTCTTTGTCTGTATTTACGTCTGTCTCCCTCTTTCTGTTGTCTGTCTATATGTCTCTCTCCCCTTCTCTCTCCTTCTTCTCTCTTCTCTCTCTCTTCTCTTCTCTCTGCTCTGGGGAGCAGAGTCGTGGGGCATGTACTGAATTCTTCGGTGTATATCTATCCTGTAAAGGTGAAACTGGTTCGAACCACCCATTCCATCCCCCTCTCCCGGGAAAGCGGAGGAGTGGCACAGAAGTCACTTCCCTGTTGTCCCACACAGAGAGTGTTATCTTCTCCCAGGCCCAGTCCCTTTTGTGCAAGTCCTCTGCGGGGATTTGTTTTAGTGTGTGTTTTTGTTTTCGTCCAGGTGCACCAAGGGTGAAATTCAGCGTTGCAAACGTTTTTTGCCCACATGAAATAAACATGGCCGCTTGTGACTTAGGAAAACAGTTGGAAACTGAACCTTTTGCCGCAAATCGGCTTGGCCCTTCCTTTACCGAAGTTGGAATGAGCTACCTCATGGTCGGCAAAAAAAAAAACAAACAAAAAAACAAAAACCAAAAAAACCCCGGGTCGCATACTTAAATCTCATCTTTGGTGAATGTTGAGTTCTGGCGAGGAAAAAAGAAAAAAGAAAAAAAGAAAAAAACCTAGCAGTTTGCCAGTACAATCGGGAGGTACCTCTCTCTGTTCTTTCCATTTTCAATGTTGTGGGTTCTTTTGATTTGCGCAAACCCATAAGTACACAGGTCAAATGGTTTAGAGTCGCCTCCGAAAGATTTGACTTCAGTTTCGTTTTTCCCGTAAAGCTGAGAAGAGGGAAAGGGCTTGGGAATGGCCCAGAACATCAGGGTTTACTTGTTAGGCAGGTGAACGTCTTTTATCGTTCTTCGGCTAGGCCCCAAAGGTCACCAGTGGTGAGATTTTGCTTTATGCGACCGTTTTTTGCCCACATTGTAGGTAGCTCCCATTCCGCTTCGGGGATGTGTGACAATCTAACCGTCCTGGCAATTGAGTGGATTGAATTTTAAATTCCCAGAGCCGGTACGTGATAAAATTGTCATGCAGTATGACATTGGATCTATCTATGGAAAAGCAGTGAAGTGGAAAATGTCAGGAAAAAAAAGGCCCATATGTAATTGGTCTAAGCCCCCACCCCATCATTTATTTAGACATGACTGATGACCGGTGCTAGTCTTTCGGGTAACCGTTAAATTGAGTCCGTGTGCAACATACTTTTTAAAAGGGTTTAAAGGTGTCCATAACTGTAAAGTCGTAGGGGAGCGAGGCGTCAGAGACCTCACTTCTTCAGGGGCTAGCATATTGGGGCGGCGCAATCTCCTCTCCTCGTTGTTTACCTTCCTGACCTAAAGAGGCAGGAAACCCATTTACAGCTGGGGGGAACTGGGGGACTGTACTGAGGCCAAGGCGCCCAAACGGTAAACCTATCCAAGTGGTAACCACGTAAACGTTGCTTAACTTGGCTGGGAAAAAAGCGAGTGCTTAACCACTGAGCTATCCTGTCAAACATCATTTAGCGCACCAAAAAAACCCATGGGCTGCAAGCGAATTGTTCTGAAAACCTTTGTAGCGAAAATCCCCCTCATAGGGAAGAAGTACACCTGCAGGCAGGAAGAAGGTTGAGGTGTTTGGACTTGTGGCGACTTGTCCAAGAAAAAAATTCTGAATTTTTACGCCGAGAAATCAGCAGGGGACTATAGACGGTTTATACACATTACATTGCAATGATTAGAGTTGGTGCTGAGTAGGAAGTACAAAAACCCGTGATTCAAAGTTTGTAAAATTCCATCGGGTTTTAGATGATTTGTCTGTCTGGCTCTGTTGTTTGTTGTTGTCTGTGTCATTTCTCTGTTTTTGTCCCTTCTCTGCCTTCTCTCTCTCTCTCTTTCTTCTCTCTCTTTCTCTCTCTCTCTTTCTCTCTCTCTAAGACAGACAGCAGACAGACAGCAGACAGACAGCAGAACTTAGTCTAGAACCAGATGGAATTTCGACATAACTTCCGACAATACCCCTGCTGAAATATTTTTTTGGTTAAACCCATGAAGGTCAAATCAGAGGTAGGAAGCACCCAGACAGAATTGTTCGATTTTTTACAAGGGAGCATTCTAAGCACGTTACACCACACAGCAACACAGCAGGGAAATACAGTGCTATCCCCAAGAAGAGGCGGTTTTCGCAGTACAAAACAAAATTCCCAGCCGTTATATCATAGAAAGTACAACGCGGGAATAAGTATTACAAGTATGAATTGTTCTTTAGAAAGGGATATGAGGTTGAGATCTGCCCTCTCGTGTGTGTGTTTGTTTTGTGTGTGTGTGTGTGTGTGTGTGGTGTGTGTGTTGTTCGTTGTGTTTTGTGTGTGTGTGTGTGTGTGTGTGTGTGTGTGTTGTGTGTGTTCGTGTGTGTTTTTGTGTGCGTGTGGTGTGTGTGTGTGTGTTCGTGTGTATGTGTGTGTGTGCGTGTGTGTTTGTGTGTGTGTGTGTTTTGGTGTGTGTGTGTGTGTGTGTGGGTGTGTGTGTTCGTGTGTGTGTTTGTGTGTGTGTGTGTTTCGTGTGTGTTGTGTGTGTTCGTTTTGTGTGTGTGTGTTCTCTGTGTCTGGTGTTTCTTGTGTGTGTTTCTCTGGTGTGTGGTGTGTGTGTGTGTGAGTGTGGTGTGTGTGTGTGTGTGTGTGTGTGTGTTTCTCTCTGTGTGTGTTGTGTGTGTGTAGGGGGGAGCAGAAATAACAGTGTATGAGGAATTTTCCGTTTTTGTCGTGGTTGTTGGGTATGTGTGTCTTCTTCATGGACTGTCAGAGCAAGCAAGCAAGCACACACACACACACGCACGCAGCACGCACGCACGCACGCACGCACGCACGCACGAACGCACGCACGCACGCACGCACGCACGCACAACACACACACACCCCACACACACACACACACACACCACCAATTTGAAATGTATTTTTCTTGTGTCTTTCGACATAATTTACGTATCAATCTGTGTTGTATTTTTGTTTGCTTTCATGGGATGATTAAATGTTTTTGATTGACTTGACTTGCCCACATGCACACAACATGCACACTATACACACGCACACACAATATGCATTCACGACACAAAACACAGACAAAAACAGGCACACCACACACACACTGGTGTGTTAAGAGGCAGACAATTAGAGTGTGTGTGTTCAGGAATCTCCCTTCATTGCTGTGGTTGTTGGCTCTGTGTTGCTGATGCTGGACATGTGAGCAATACACGGGAACATGTTTAGTTCTTTTTCTTTTTAGGTTTGTGGTGCGGTGTGGAGTGCACACACACATACGCCGCACAAACACAGAGACACAGAAACACACGCACAACACACACACACAACACACACGCACGCACGACACACGCACACACCACACAACATAACACACACACACTTAACCGTTGATATGACTTTTCGGTAAATGGACTTTAAATGAAGAACTAACACAAACGCACACAGTCACCCAACACACACACGCACGCACGCACGCACGACGCATGCACGCACGCACGCAGCACGCACGCACGCCCCAACCCCAAAACACACACACGCGACAAACGCACCGCACGACAAACACACACACACACACCCACACACACACACACAACAACACCAACACAACCCACACACACACCACACACACACAACACATTAACCGTTGATATGACTTTTCGGTGGATGGACGTTAAATGAAGAACTAACACACGCACATACAAATCCCTTCGATGAGACTATAAAAAATGTTCCATGTGTAAAAGCACGCAGAACTTCTTGCACCTGTTGGGAGTCATTTTTATAAAAATTTGTCTAGGGTTTATTATGTAGTTAGGTACAATTGATCAAGTTGCTTTTTGTGCTAGATAGCGCAAATGCATGCTTATTCAGAGTATTATCTGGACACATTTTTTCTTGATTTTACTTCTTAAAACACACCACGCACGCACGCACGCACGCACACAAACATACAACTTTCACACACACACACACACGGGGCGCGCGCGCGCGCGCACCAACCACACACCACACACACACAACAAACCAACACACACACACACACACACACCACACACAACACACATGGGGCACGTGTACGCACAGGATTGTAAATATGAAGAAACCTGTGCACGCGACACAATGTAGTTTTCAGAGGTGGTTTTTGGGAAAGGGTATACATGCACGCTGTGTTTTGTTACTTTTGAGCAGCACCTGAAGACGGCGTGACTGGTTGCTGTGCTGTGAATTCTGTTTTTGTGTTTTTTTTTTGCTGTTGGTAGTTATTTTTCGGGCGGTATAATTGGCAACAACAGTAACAAACCCATCAGCTGAAGTATCAGCAGCCATATTACCTGTCAGAAACTATGATCTGGGTTCTTGTTTTTTTGTTGTTGTTGTTGTTGTTGTTGTTGTTGTTGTTGTTGTTGTTGTTTTTTCTTCTTCTTCTTCTTTTCTTTTCTTCTTCTTCTTCTTCTTCTTCTTTTCTTCTTCTTCTTTTCTTCTTCTTTTTTTCTTCAAAAGGTAAGACAGCAACATTATTTTCTGACATATGAGCAAAAAAGTTCTGCGCTGCCGTTAGGTGCCGATAAATTAGGTCCGCATTCGATTCGGCACTGTGGCCGGGAATCATTTAAGTCTTTTTGGAAAAAGAGGCAGAAAATAGACAAGAAGGAGCTGACAGAAAGAAGAAGAACAAGGCCGAAACAAAAAGAGGGATAGAAAAGGGGAACTCTGCACATAATTCCCGAAGTTGGTTTATGCTATTCATACGGAAAGTCCTCCCCCTATAACTGGGGGTTCTGAATTTGTTCTACATATAAAACAATCCTATTGACATAGCTGCTTAGCATTTCACACACCTGTAACAAAATAGAGATGAATTTATTTACTCGATGAATGTATTTTTTGATGAACTCAGAAATAATTTGTTATTAAAAACAAAGCGAAAGACAAAGAAAAGCATAATGTGTACATAAATTAAGTGAAATAATCACAGTTGATTGTATCAAGCAGATATAATAGATTTTGTGTATGAGTGTTTTGAAAAAAGAAGAAAAAGAGAAGTGATTACTGTTTTTGTGTTTCATCACTTTTAGCCAAAATAGATAATAATTATGATTGATGTTTTTGTTGTGTCAATTTAAACTTACATGACTTAAATGGCAATAAAATATTTCTTTAAAATATTCATAAAATATTCTGATATTCTCACAACCAATCCGCATACAGAGAGACAGTCATGGGAAGCTTGAGGCTCCACAAAACTTTAAAGTCCCGAAGACATCTGTGTACACTGTCCCTCTCTTGCAAACAGCTAACACCGGCAACAAACACACGGAGACCAAACGTTGCTGACCCCATGGAGCCCAACCAAACTGTCCAGTGAGGGGGCAGCCAGAGTGGAAATGCCCCGGGGTGATCGGTTTTTACTAAAAAAAAGGCACTAGGAGGGGCTTTGTTTACTGATGGTGAGGTACAGGTTTGTTCTACTCTTCCATTGTACTTCCAAATGTCTTGCTCTGGTTGAAAATTTTTTTCGTTTCTGCATTTTGTAAAATACCATTTTCAAGCGATTTTGGTTTTGTTCTGTTTGCTCTTTTTGCGTGAAGAAAAGGCATTTGGGTGCTTTTGGGAGTTAAAATACTGTATCAGCCATGTCTGCTACTTACAAAATTGGGAAAGGGTGTTTTACGATCTGTTACTCGAAAAGAGAAAGTACATGGGAAGAGAAAGTAAACGTCGATGAAGGTACCAGTTACTGTCAGCTAAAGGCGTTCCATAACCTATGTGGGTTTAGGAAGGGAGGTGTCAGAGACCTCAGCTTCTCTGGGGGCCAGGTATTGAGGACGGCGCCATCTCCCCTCCCCCGTGCTTTAGCTTCCCTGTCCCTTAAAGAGGGCCCGGTACCCATTTACGCTGGGGTGAATGGAGGCTGTACTGAAGCAAGGGCGCAAACGGTCCCCCATCCCTTGGTAGCCACGGTCAGTATGCTTTAAAATTAGTGTGGGGGGGAACGAGTGCTCTGACTGCTGTAGAGTGCTGAGTTCTGATACAAATCCACAATGATATTGATACCTAGTTTTTGCATTTCTCTGATTATTGCCTGATTGTCATTGTTATGAGTGTAGTCAATACATGTGTGTGTGTGTTTTTTGTGTGTGTATGAAATAGTTGTCTTCTTAGTCAATGGTCTTTATAATCGTATTCATACATTGGTGTATATGCGTGGGTGTGCGTGGGTGTGTTCGCGCACGCGCAAGTGTTGAGTATGTGCGTGCGTAAATAATAAGTTTACGTCTTTTTAGTCAATGATTTTTAATATTGTGTTCCAATTGGTGTGTGTTGTGTTTTGTGTGTGTGTTCGTGTGTGTGTGTGTGTGTTGTTGTGTGTGTTTGGGGTGTGTTTGTGTGTGTGTGTTCATGACATTTTTTTTGAAGTTATTTTGGAATGTTTTAACCAATATGAAATGTAGTTTTTTGTGTCTTTTTGAGATTATGATGGTATAATCTGCCTGTCAGCATTGTAATTGCCTTCTGGGATGATTAAGTGTTTTTGACTTGAGTTGACAAAATGTATTGGGTTTATGCAAAACTGTATGTGCCCCTTAGCTTTTCATTGTGGTCTTAAAACTTCGACGGATTCAGCAAGTAGTACTTTGTAACCTATGCTTTAACTACTGGAATTTACAATGTTCCTCCAAAAGTACTACGTTGCTTTTCCCGCTATTATTTCAGTCAAACACATGTCAATTGATTGGTTTGACTTTTTACTCAGCAGAAAACAGCAGATTTCCAGCAGAGTATGACAATGTTACAATTTTTGTGTGTGTGTGTGATTTCCAGCAGCACGATATGGTATGACGTGCAGAAATCCACTGTTGGTAGTCAGCAGGAATGTGATTGTGAAATGAATCTTTTCCTTATCATCTTTACCTTATCATAATGATCACGGATTTCTCTGGGGCCTCTCACCAGTACCCTGTTTTCTTTTCTCCCTTTCGTCACATTATAGCAGAAATATGTATGTGTCAAAATCACTTCTTATGGATTGGGCATTGAACGAGAGAGGGGAGAGGAGAGGGGGAAGAGAGAGAGAGAGAGAGAGAGGAGAGGAGAGAGGAGAGAGTGAGGAGAGAGAGAGAGAGAGAGGGAGACACACACACACAGACATTTTATTTATTTATTTTATTTCGAGGATAATGGATAAAAGCACTCATGTTTTTTTTTTCATCCAGTGCCGTGTGTTACAGTTTTGTTAAAATTTTTTTCATCGTTCCCACGGCAAAAAGGTACTTTTCGGGAAAAGGGAACGGGCTTTAACGTGTGCGCCAAAATGTTCTGCGTGCGTTGCATATAGGACCTTGGTTTATAGTTCATCCGAAGGATTTTGGGGATAATGGGTCGACATGATGTTAACTTCAGAGGAAAAAGCTCTTGAACGAGAATGGAACCGGGTAGCGATCCGAATCATCACTCTAACCACCAGGTTATCCATCCCCAGAGACAGAGGAGGGGCGGAGGGAGAGAGAGAGGGAGAGAGAGAGGGAGAGGAAGAGAGAGAGAGGGGATACAGACAGGAAGAAACGGAGGGGAGAGAGAGACAGGAAGACAAACATCTAGAACGAACAAAGAGGAAAGAAACATCATTGTGACAGCCTTCATTTATTGGAGAGAGAGAGAGAGGGGGAGAGAGAGGAGAGAGAGAGAGGAGAGAGAGAGAGAGGGGAGAGAGAGAGAGAGAGACAGACAGAAGACAAAACATTTGTTCCTACTTTTCAACGCATTCTTTATCTCCTTCATCCCACTAAGTGTGTGTGTGTTTTGTGTGTGTGTGTGTGTGTGTGTGTGTGTGTGTGTGTGGTGTGTGTGTGAGTGAGAGTGTATGTGTATGTGTGTATGCATACTTTGAAATATTCTATGTTATTTGAGGAAAGTTGCATGGTGTAAATGATTTTTAGCGCAAACGCTTCGATTTTTTTGTTTTACAAGATTTAGCGCTGTATAAAATTTTTATTTATTATTATTCTTATTATTTTATTATTATTTTATTTTATTATTATTATTTTATTTATTATTTTATTATTATTATTATAGACAAAAAGAAGATGGGCAAAGCCAGGAGAGTAGAGAGAGTTTAATGTTGTGTTTACACGTGGCAAAATTGTCTACTGCGTGTTTTTCCGGGTAGAAATTTTTCTTAGGGTAGTGGTCCGTGCTAACGTCCTCCAGGAATTCCTCACCCAAATTTCATCAGTGCGTTTGGGAGCTAAAGCTCCCTCCATCGTCATCCTGATCAGCCTCATTCTTCTGTTCTTTCTTTCTCTCTGTCTCCGTTTTGATGTCTCTCTCTCTGTGTCTGTTGTCTGTCGTCTGTCTTGGGCTGTCTGTCTCTCTATTGCTCTCTTTGTCTCTCTTGTTTCTCTGTCGTCTGTCTCTCTGTGCCCGTCTGTCTCTCTGTCTGTTTGTCTGTCTGTTCTCTATCTTGTCTGTCTGTTGTCTGTCTGTCTCTCTCTCTTCTCTCTCTTCTCTTCTCTCTCTTCTCCCTCTTTCTCTCCCTCTCTCTCTCTCTCTCCCTCTCTCTCTCTTTTCTCCCTTTTCTCTCTCTCTCTCTTCGAGGGTTGGATGTAAAAAGTCTTATATTTATTTATTACCCTCAGAAAAAAAACATCGTTATTGTTATCGTTATCTTTCTCCTCGACTGAATATCTGTCTGTCACTCTCCTTCTGTCTGTCTGTCTGTCAGGTCACTTTCCTCCTCTCTTTTTTCTTCTCCTCCTCTCTTTCTTTCTTCTCCCCCTCTCTTCTTTTTCTCTCCTCTCTTTCTTTGTTTTCCTCTTCCAGTCCCATTTTCTTCTCTTTCTTCTCCCCTTATCTCTCTTTGTCTCTGCTCTCTCTGCCTCTTCTCTCTGTTTGTCTGTCTTTCTCTGTCGTGTGTGCATATGTGTGTTTGTGTGTGTATGTGTCTGTGTGAGTGCGTGTGTATGCGCGCGCGCGCCGTGTTTATGTAAAAAATAAGAGAGACAGATTACAGACAAACAAACTACATACTTAATATACATTTAAAACAAACATGCATATTACCATACATTTCATACATACATCAGACAGACAGACAGACAGACAAGACAGAAGACGGTGACAGACGGACAGAGAGATATATTCCAGACTGTGAATTTGTGAGACCTAGATTTTTCAGCAGCCCCCTGTGGATTGGATAGTTGTGCATAGGATGTTAGGTCCGCGTCCTTGGGGTCCTTTGTTATATATTATATATATATATATATATATGGTTAAACACAGTGGCATGTAGTGTACTTTCTTGTGGTTAATTTTAAGAATGGTAAGGGTTTTTTTTTTTTAGTCTTTTCAGAGAGAGAGGGGAGAGGGGAGAGAGGGGAGAGATGAGAGAGAGAGGAGAGAGGGAGAGAGAGAGAGAGACAGACAGACAGAGCAGAGAGAGAGAGAGAGAGAGAGGAGATAGACAGAGAGAGACGACAGACAGAGAGAGGGGAAAGAGAGGAGAGACAGGACAGGAGGGCAGGAGAGAGACGAGAGAGAGAGAGAGAGGGAGAGGAGAGCCAGAGGGAGAGACAGAACGAGAACTGTGTTTTGACAATGTCTTTATTGCAAAAGAAGACAGCAAAAAAAAGCAACCAAAAAAACCAAATCCCAAAAAAACACCCCGACAACAAAAACCCTTGATAAAGAAAAACAACTGAATAAAAGCTACACAGCAATTTTTAAGACGTATTACTCCCGTGGAATGAGGGGGTCTGTAAATGTAAACGGTATTCCACCTTCTGGAAATTTTGTGCTAGAAATTCCCTCTTTTCTATCCCCCTCTTTGTTTCTACCTTGTTCTTTTGTTTTTGTCACCCTCTTCTTATCTATTTTCTGCTTTCTTGGTCCGTTCTCTTGCTTTTTCCCCCAGGAAGACTTAAAAGATGACAATTCTCTCTCGTGCCGAAGTCAAACCTGACTTGTCAGGCATATGAATTAACGGCAGCGCAATACATGTTCACTCATATGTCAGACAACAATAATAGCTGTCTGAGCATTCGACGAAAAAGAAGAAAACATAAATATGTTTGAAGTCATTGTAAAACTCCAGAAGTAAAACACGTATTTCTTATGTCATTTTTGTCATTAAAAAAAAAGGTTGTAAAGGTATAACTTTTCTCATAACCTATGCGGTCATTAGAGAATGAGATGTCAGAGACCTCACTTCTCTAGGGGCCAGCATATTGCTGCCTTACCTTCCCTGACCCTAAAGAGGCAGGTACCCATTGACAGCTGGGTGAACTGGGGGACTGTACTGAAGCCATGGCGCACAAAGGGTCACCCATCCAGTTGGTAATCACACTGGACGCTGCTTAACCTTAGCTGGGGGAAAGCGAGTGCTCTGACCACTGACCTGTCCCATTCACTTGTATAATCACCTTTATGCTGCTTTCATTCGTCTTGATACACACATATACACACACAGACAACATGCAGTACGAATTAACACTCACACACGCAACAACACAGCAAGCAAAACTCACACACAACATAAATGCGGGTGCGCTACACAACTCAACAAAACAACACATTCATTCACCCCCCTCTTCTGTCCTCCCTGTCACACACAATACACCGCGCACGCGCACAAAATGTCTCTCTGTCTTTTTCTGCCTCTCTGTGTCTGTCTCTGTCTCTCTGTCTGTCTGTCTCTCACTCCTTCTCCCTTTCGCTCTCTGCCTCTCTGTCTTTCTCTCTCTATGTCTCTCTGTATCTGTCTGTCTCTCTGTCTCTGTCTGTCTCCCTGTCTGTCCCTCTCTCTCCTTCCCCCTCTCGCTCTCTCTCTGTCTCTCTGTCTTTCTCTCTCTATGTCTCTCTTTCTCTCTGTCTGTCTCTCTGTCTCTGTCCCTTAATCTCTCCATCTTTCTTTCTCTGTTTGTCTGCCTGTCTGTCTCTCTGTCTCTGCCTGTCTCTCTGTCTGCTGTCAAATTATATATGTCTATCTATCTATCTATCTATCTATCTATTTATCTATATTATATATATTATATATATATATATATATATATATATATATATATATATATATATATATATATATATATATATATATATATATATATATATCACGTGTTTTAGTTTGTAGTGGAGCGCTGTACACTGCTTTCCCCTGTGTTGTGTGTTATCGTGGTGATTCTAGTCACAATCCAGGCTGCTGCCATCACAAAAGTTCGGCAGGTAAATGCAAAGCCACAACTTGTTTTCTTCCCTGCGTGTGCATCAATTTGTGTATGGGAGGGAGTCATCAGAACAGAATTCTACCATGGAAACTCTCTGACACTGGCAAGGGCTCTTTTACAAGCACTAAAGCACGTCTAACTCCTTTGTATAAACTATCACCGAAAAGAAATACAGACCTTTAGCAACAAAATGTTAATGGGTTATAGAAAAGTATCCAAACTCAGGCGATAGTCCCGCGATGGCCTGTGTGGTCCGCGGGTCTATAAAGACAGGGTGATTGGATTGAGTCCAGACTCAAACTCCAAACTTTCTGTTTCCTCTGTGTGTGTGTGTGTGTGTGTGTGTTTTGTGTGTGTGTGTGTGAGTGAGTGACAGAGAGGAGAGAGAGAGAGAGAGAGAGAGAGAGAGAGAGAGAGAGAGAGAGAGAGAGAGAGAGAGAGAGAGCGCGAGAGAGTGTGTATGCATAAACTTTTTGATCACTAAGCAAAGTGAGTTTTCCCGTACAAAGTCAGTGCTGTAACGTAATGTGTGTGTGTGTGTGTGTGTGTGTGTGTGTGTGTGTGTGTGTGTGCGTGTATGTTGTGTGTGTGTGTGTGTGTGTGGTGTGTACACACGTGATTTGTTGCTTTACAAGATTCAGCGCTATATAAATTCCATACATCATTATTATTATTATTATTATGTGTACACACGTGAGTATGTGTTTGTAATTTTTATGTATTTGTGTGTATGTGTGTGCTTGTGTGTGTGTTGTATGTGTGTGTGGTGTGTACTTAAGTCTCAGGAGAGCAATGCGATTCTAACGGTTTTGTCTTCGGGGCGTTTTCAGGAGGCTCTGCAACAACGTCATAATTCCATTCCAAGAAGGGAGAGGTGGAAAAAATCCCACACAGGCAGGCTGGCACTCATGCACTTAATGGACATGTACCAACGTAGGCATACACACACACACACACACACACACACACACACACACACACACACACACACACACACACACACACACACACACATACACACACACACACACGCACACACAAAGATAGACATATACGCACAACAGAGAACCACACAAAATCACAGGTATGCGCGAATGAGCGTATGTGCAACTCGCACAACACAGCACACTCACACACAACCCACACACACAACACACACAACATACACAACACACACATATACACACAACACAACGCACACACACAAACACGCACAACACACACAACGCACACACACAACGCACACACACACAAAAAAACACACACACAATGTAGTATTTCAGTATAACCATTAAGGAATTTGTTCTTAGATAGATGGCTTGATGAAAAAAAACAAATGCATTGCTTATTCAATGTACCATAAGGAAATAAAAATTTGACTTGACTTGACAACACACAATCACACACACACACACAACACACACACGCATACAACACACACACACCACACACACACACACACACACACACACACAACACACACACACACACACACACACACACACACACACACACACACACACACACACAGCCTCGCACCCTCCCCTCTTCCAAGCAAACGCTCTCAAAACAGGGAAGTCATTCTCATCCTCCCCCCTTTCTTTTTCAAGCCCACTCTGTGTCTCCATTTGGGAGCAGGGATAGCCTAGTGGTTAGAGCCTTCAGCTCGCGATCTGACGGTGCGGGTTCCAGTCCCCACCAACACACTCGTCCAAGGTTTTTATTTTTTCCTCTGGAGTAAACATCAGTACAGACTCCACCACCCCACGAAAGTCCTTCGGATGAGAATATACTGAGTCCACTGTACTAAAGAGAAGGGAGATCTCTGACCTACGACCTCTTAGGTTATGGGACACCTTTACATTTACCACTGTACAAACTCTCTCTCTCTCTCTCTCTCTCTCTCTCTCTCTCTCTCTCTCTCTTCTCTCTCTCTCTCTCTCTCTCTTTCACGCGGAATATTTTGTGCACACGTTAACATCCGTTCTACCCTTTGGAAGAGTATGCCATTTCGTACTGGTAGGAACGTGTGAGAAAGTTTAGATCAAACAGAAGAAAAGCCCGCCAAGTACACTTGTGGCGTGTTTGGACATCATTCCCGAGGTTGAAATTAACGTAGGTACCTAAATGGTGGGGAAACGATCGTATACTCAAAATGATATATATCACTATTGGTGATCCTTGGAGCACTAGCCAAAGAGCGAAACAAAACATCTGTTTTGTCTGTCTGTCTCTCTCCAATTCGCACTCTCCGTCTCTGTCTCTTTCTGCCTTCTCCAATTCACCCTCTCATCTCTAATTCTCTCTCTCTCTCTCTCTCTCTCTCTCTCTCTCTCTCTCTCTCTCTCTCTCTCCTCTCTCTCTCTCTCTCTCCAATTCGCACTCTCTGTCTGTCTGTCTTTGTCTCTGTCTGTCTGTCTCTGTCTGCCTGTCTGTCTGTCTGTCTGTCTGTCTCTGTCTCTCTCTACCCCCCTCTCTCTTTCACTCCTCCATAACAGCTACACACCCAGTCATAAGAGAGACCATACCCTCTGGTATTAACTGTTTCTTCTTCTTCTTCTTCTTCTTCTTCTTCTTCTTTTCTTGTTTCCAAATTTGTCAGCCATTATTCTTGCAGTGTTAGGAAAGGCGACAGCTGCTGATCTCTTTTTCCACGCGCCGTTCAGCGGCACGTCAGCGTTTTTAATGGAATCACGGACACACTGTCACTCCCCATCCACCGCTCCCTCTGCTCCCTAAGGACCCCGTGTCTGTGGAAGCCTGCAGGCCAACTTTTCATCCCAGCTTCATAATTTATCCGAGCTGGTGGTGAGGAGACGCCAGAGTAATATTATGTTGGAGACTCAGTGTCACAAAAAATGCCAGCTGTATTATATGGTAGAGATGCAGTGTCATGGGGAATTTGAGAGAGGTAGTGGCAGCGGTGAAAGAAGTTAATATGATCTCTGTCTTTGGGATCTAGGGAGTGCCTTGCTTATTTTTGATGATGTGTATACGATATCAGATCGTAAGCTTTTCAGTCTTAGTAAATGCTGTCAGATGTGCAAAGCCACTGTGGTTTTTGTGCATGAGAAGAAATCCATTTTGGAAATTGTGTGGTTCTGATGAAGGCGATTCACAAGAAAAGACTTGTCTAGCTTTGTTATTGTTTGTCATGAATGTGCGTGTTGATTTCTAGCAACATAATGTTGTTGTATAATATCACAATGGAACAAGCAAAATGAAGAAAGGAATGACTGAGCACTTTTATCCTGCAAACTAAGCTGTAGGGCTCAAAAGAGGAGCTGGAAAGGACTTGCCACTTTTTCTCCCAAAACACATCTGACGGTGCAAAAGGCGAACGAGAGAAGAAGAAGCAGCTTAGCACTTTTGACGTGAAACATACTTAACAGCATGCTATAAGCTTGTTATTTAAATCTTTTCTCTGTG
>CM054146.1:62669458-62684458 GCA_028751875.1 Rapana venosa
TATGATGACAATAAGTTTCGGTTGTGTCTGGTGAGTTTTGAATTGGTGTATTTATAACACTACCCAGTCAGTTTTGTTTACTGGCAACTTATATCCACTCAATGTGTTGATTCATTTATAAAGAAAGCACTTTAGAAAGACATCCAAATTTACGTAAGTGTTTTTAAAACCCACCATAACCAATGTAAGGGCACACTTAACTAAACAAAATGTGTGCATTATTGTAAAAAGATAGGCTAGTGACTTGATAGCTCAGTGGTCAGAGCACGCGCTCTCCCCAAGCTAATGTTTAGCAGCGTTGAGCCTGGTTACTTCTTGGAAAGGTGAAAGGTGACTGCTTGTGCGTCTTGGCTTCAGTACAGTTTCCCAGTTCACCCAGCTGTAAATGTGTAAATGCCCTCAAAATGCTGGCTCCCTAGAGAAGCTGATGTCTCTGACAACTCGCTCCTCGACGTCCACATAGGCTATAGGACAACCGTTACCTTTTATTATGGAAGACCGTAAAATGGTTTTAATTGATACATTCCCTTTATTGTAAACTATGTTGACATCTATTTCAGGCTGCGATTTTTCTTATGGTTTTAAATGTATTTAGTATTTCTTGACGAGTTTTCTTCTTGGTCAACGTCATGTAATGTAAGGGATCTTCATCCACAGAGAAAAGGTTGGAAACTGCATTGACTTGCTCATTGTGTTGTATTGTGCTTTGTTGTATTGCATTGCCTTGTATTCTCTTCACACTTTCATCTATCCCCTAGTCCCATGGACCGTGGGGGCACCAATGAAGATTTTGAAACCAGCTTCCTCCACTCCCCGCGGTCCTCTGCTTTCCGTAGCAAGTCGTTCCACTCAAGGCCAGTCCACTCTCTGATGTTGTCTTCCCATCGTTTTCTCTCTCTGCCTCTTCGTCTTCCTCCTTGTACTGTTCCCTGTAGGACAGTCTTGGCCAGTCCAGATGTCCGTGTGACATGCCTTTAGTTTGCGTCTTTTCACTGAAGTCAGGAGTTCTTCATATGGTTTGATGGCGTTTTTAAGTCTGGCCTTCACTTCCTCATTAGTGATGTGATCTCTGTATGATGTACCAAGGAGTTTGCGAAATCACTTCATCTCCATTGCATGTATCCTTTCAAAGTCTGCTGTTATGGCCCATGTTTCACGGGCACATAAAAATACGGACATGATCATGGAATCCATTAGTCTGATCTTGAAGCTGATGGCGAAGTTCTTGTCGCTTCAGAGGACTTTCAGTTTGGTTATTGCAGCAGTGGGCTGGGCTATCCTGGAGAGTATTTCAGGTTTTGAGAATTTCAGGCCTTGTAATGTATTGTATATTGGGTTGGGTTGGAATGAATAAGTATGTATCATTTATAGCTTTTCTAGTTATAGCATATTTCTCTGCGTGTTTTAAAAATGAAACAATGCAAAAAAGTGTTGACATGATAATAATGACGTCTCCATTTGCCTGTTTAAAAGGTTAAGGTGTCCCATAACCTATAAGGTCATAGGGGAGTGAAGCGTCAGAGACCTCACTTCTCTAGGGCGAGCATATTGAGGGCGGCGCCCATCTCCTCTTCCTCGATACTTTACCTTCCCTGACCCTAAAGAGGGCAGGTACCCATTGACATCTGGGTGAACTGGGGGACTGTACTGAAGCCAAGGCGCACAAACGGTCACCCATCCACTTGGTAACCACGCTGGAGTTACCTGTTTAGAGAACAAAGTATTTGGGTTTATAAATCAGAGTGGTACTTGTTCTTTGTTTGCTTAGAGAACAAAGTATTGGGGTTTATAGATCAGAGTGGTACTTTTTCTTTGTTTTCTTAGAGAATAAAGTATTGGGGTTTATAGATCAGAGTGGTACTTGTTCTTTGTTTGCTTAGAGAACAAAGTATTGGGGTTTATAGATCAGAGTGGTACTTGTTCTTTGTTTGTTTAGAGAACAAAGTAGCTGGATATAAATAAAAAGGTAAAAAGGTAAAGGTGTCCCATAACCTGTAAGGTCGTAGGGGAGCGAGGCGTCAGAGACCTCACTTCTCTAGGGCCAGCATATTGAGGGCGGCGCCCATCTCCTCTCCCTCGCTGCTTTACCTTCCCTGACCCTAAAGAGGACAGGTACCCATTTACAGCTGGGTGAACTGGGGGAACTATACTGAAGCCAAGGCGCGCATACGGTCACCCATCCAACTGGTAACCACGATCGACGCTGCTTAACTTGGCTGGCGGAAAGCGAGTGCTCCGACCACTGAGCTATCCCGTCCCCTAGGATATAAATATATTTAAATAAAATCAAATTGATGCTTGTTTTTTTGTTTGTAGGGAGATTAAAGCAGCTAGTAAATTCTCTCTCTCTCTCATAAGAGGTTACATGTGCTTGCGAAAACACGGTCGCGCGCGCGCGCGCGTGTGTGTATGTGTGAGCGGGTGCGTGCGTGTGTGTGCGTGTGTGTGTGTGTGCGTGTGCGTATGTGTACGTGTGCGCGCTGAGGATAAATATAATTATGCGTGTGTGTATGATTGTGTATGTATGAACCCTGTGGAGAAACTGATGATAGAAATGTACAGCCGTTCGTCAAAATAAGATCTTGATCTATCTCTGTCTCTGTCTCTTTCTCTCTGTCTCTGTTTGCTACTCAGTCTCTCTGTATGTCTGTACGTCTGTTTGTCTGTCATTACGTCACTTTTGTGATCAAAGTCTTTTTGAATTGTCTTATTTTACCGGACTCGAGAAGTATATTTCATTCTTGTTTTTCTTTGTTTTGTTTAAGCTGTTTTACTTGCCGTGGAAACACACACACACACAAACGCATACATACATACATTCATACACACACACGCATACATCCATACATTCATACACACACACAACCATACATTCATACACACACACGCACGCACGCGCACACAGGCACCCACGCATGCACCCACGCACACACACACACACACGTATTACATACTTCATACACACACACGCACGCACGCACCAGCACCAGCGCACCCACGCACACCCACCACAGCACCACGTTACACGACGACTCAACACCACGCACGCACACACGCACGCGACACACACGCACCACAACGCACCACACACACACACACACACACACACACACATGGGGGGACGGGATAGCCTGGTGGTTTCAGTGATGTATTCGTGATCTGCTGACCCGGGTTCGAATCTCGTTCAAGAGAATTTTTCCTCTGGAGTTGCCATCAGTGCCGACTCCACTCTCACCAAAAGTCCTTCGGATGAGACTATAAACCAAGGTCCCGTGTACGGGTGCACGCAGAACATCTTGCGCACACGTTAAAGCCCGTTCCGCTTTTCTGGAGAGTAGGCAATTGTGTGCCTGAGGGAATGGATGACAAAATTGACAAAACTGCATATACACGTAGACTGGATGTAAAACAGCACATTAGTGCTTATTCCATTATCCTCGAAAAAAAATTACATAAAAAATAAATGTGTTCTCATACACTTTAAATGAATTTTGTTCTTGAAGTTTTTGAAGCGATCATCAGCACATGCTGAATAATCGACAAGCACGGTCAATATTATGATGTACAAGATTTTTTTGTTAAAGGAAGAAAAAATCTCAAATCAATAGTCTAACTGTCATCAAAGAGGAAGTGTCGATATCTTTATAAAGGACATTAGACGGAGTTCTGTAACGTTCTTCAATCGGATAATCTCCGATGGGACATTGGTATAACACAGCAACATTTTGTTGGCAGTTTGACGTCAGTTCATACCGTACAGAATACAAAAGATGTGCTTTCCCTCTGTTATCTACACAATATTTTCTGTAAGATTTGAGTGCTTCTGATGAATTTCCTGTGCTATTTGAAAGTTGGCAGAGCAAAATATTGTTTGAACGTGCCGAGTGCAGAGGACTTGGGGATTTGAAAAAGATCATCTTCATTCAAATGTACCCGCATCATCCACCGCATAACAGCAGTCAAAGTGCTCCTGTGGATTCAGTGCTCCATGCACATCCCTGTACTTTGCTTTCTGAGTATAACGCGTGTGCTAACTGGTCTTTGAGATAAAACATCATTGCTGTTATTCCAAGGGGGACGGAACAGCCTAGTGGTTAGAATATTGCGCTCGCAATCTGACGACCCGGGTTCGAATCCCGTTCAAAAGGATATTTTCCTCTGGAGTTGACATCAGTGTAGACTCCGTTCTCCCCAAAAGTCCTTCGGATGAGACAATAAACCGAGGCCCCGTGTGCGAATGCACGCAGAACATCTTGCGCACACGTTAAATCCTGTTCCGTTTTTCGAAAGAGTAGGCCATTGTGTGCCGATGGGAACGATGACAAAATTTACAAAACAGCATACACACGGACACTGGATGTAAAAAAAGCACACGAGTGCTTATTGTATTATACTCAATATAAAAGAATAAATATATAAATAAATAAATAAATAAATAGGTTCATATCCTGTATATCGCTGCGATTTGATATATAAGGCCTGGGACTGAGCCACCACCGAGACACCCGTTCAAGGGGAATTTCCCCTGAAGCTAACATCAATACAGACCCCCACTTCCCCGAAAGTCCTCCGGTTGACGCTAAACATAGGCCCTCTGTGCAACCGCACGCAAAAGATCTTGCGTACATGTCAAAACCTGTTCAGCTTTTCGGAAGAATCGACAGTTTGTATCGGTAAGCATGGATGAAAACCTTTCAGAAACAAATGCATGCTCATGTCGTGTTGAGACATCATCTTCAAAATCTGAACGCAGCTACTTTAATGGAGGGTAAAAACGGTCGTATACGCACAATCTCATTATTGGTGAACCTTGGAGTTCCACCCGAGGAACGAACAAGGAAAGTCCTGTACAGCATCTTCCCCTTCGTTGGCTGTCTGTTCATTAAACGAATGTGATCGTGAAGTCCAGGGTTATCTGCGTGGTTTGTTAGCAGACACAGGGCAACACGGTAGTCATCCTCTGCAGCCTTTCAACACACGCTGACATTAGATACAAGCTTGTTCCAAGGTTTCCTTTATTTCTGTGTGAAGTTTCTTCACATAATTGCGGCGAAAAATGAGGGAAGATAGAGACAGTGTTTTTTAACTATAAAATTTTTATATATGTACTGCTCCACACCAAACACCTTGACAACAAAGGCTCTTTGATTTTAAAGAAATTAAAAAGTGAAAGTAAAGAAATGTAAACAAGGTGAAGCTTTAAACACAGAAAATCGAGACAATATTCACGATACATCTTTCTTATGAACACTGGATCAGAAATGTAATTCAAGCTCCGTGTCTTGGTCCTCACTGGTATCACCTTCATGTACCACTCCCAGAGTGTCACTGTTTATTCATTACCATTCCCGCCTTTTCCAGTCCTAAACATGTTCATCCATCTTACAGTAAGTTACAGATCAGATAACATCACATCGGATTAAATCAGTAAAGGTAAGTAAATCAAGACGTCAGTTTTCTTTCCAAACAACCCAAATCACTGTGTTATTTATATACAATGGCTAAGTCCAATGCTTTTGATACAAAAATTATTTCCTTGAAAAATAACAACAAACCTTTGAGCAAGAGCTATTTTCAGTACATTCTCCAGTAAAGGTTGGGGTATATGTTGCACTCTCTGCCAACACTTCCAGATTGAAGTGCATGTTTTGGCAGTGATCCGTATAGACCCTCGTGTACTACAGTGCACTGCACTGCACTATGCAGTGCCCATCACCACACTGCGCTTCGTCATTGCTCTGTCCTGTGCCTCCACACCAAAGACCATCCATCAGTGTCAGCAATTGTCGTGTTGAATGGTCAACACGCGCATTGCTCATAGACAAGCACTTTCATGGTAGCACTCTTCTCCAAAGTGTCTTTTAGCTCGTCTGGATTTGATTTCTGGCTTCCCTACAAACCCCATACGTTTTCACTACCCTCATGGTACAGTATATAGTTGGTTATTGCACTTTTCTGGCTCTGCCCCCTTCACAGTCTCCATGCACGTGTATAACCGTAACCATCAACACACACATGAACGTCGACGCTGATCAACCCCGAATGGCACAATCCAGGTGTCACATACTCGTCAAGATGTGTCATACCTCCATGACTTTATGCCAGCTTGTTAGGAAAACCAGTACTCACAGTTTATACCCATGTTTCTCACACGACACCATTGGGCTGCTGCAGCTTTCTTTAGAGTCAGAAACCATTTCCTTTTCCTTCCAAAACAGAAACTGTTGCTTCTCGATAAACATGGATTTCTTGTTGGTAAACTTTGCCCGTTACCTGTGTAAACATACGGCAGAAACGAATATTTTTGTTGTCCATCTGCGTAGCGTACCTCAGTTCTGTGTTTCTTTGCAGAATACTGTAGGTCTATAGTGGCTGTTCTCTAACGTCTGTTCCGTGAATGCCGTACCTATTGCTTCATTGACTGTGAGATGTCAACACGCTGTGTAGCAGTCTTAAGCAATATTGGTACCTGGGGGACTGCTTCTAGCTATGTCACAAGGGAAAGCGAAAACACTGACACCAGCCCTCCTGGCTTAGCAGTCACTACAAAGCACGGCACTGTACAAGGTCGGGGGTTCGAGCCCGGTCACACGCGAAGATTTGTGAGTATTTTTGAAAAGTAACACTTTCATAACTCTATGGGAAGACCAAAAGTACACAGTAAGAGACCATTCCGCTTGTGACAGGCAGTTGAGAGTTTGTCAGACTAGATGACCCACACTGTAGGTGTCTGTGTCTTTAAACTTGGTTGACAGGCATACATTCAGAAAGGAGGCACAGAGCTTCATTCAGACGAACCACGCAGTAGGAAAGGCGCTGTAGCGTAGTCTTTAAGTGAACTGGATCTCCAAAATCTTCAAACAGTATCACCTTCACTGGTCACCATGTCATGCAGATGTGTTTTTTTTCTCATTAGATGCCTCACACGCCCAGGTCTCATGGTGACCTCAGCTTCGGTTCCTGTACTTCTGCAACTTTGTCCAGTTTATGTCAAAGTCTTCAGGGCAGGGTCAGTACATCTGTAGAAAGAAAATGAGAGTTGGGGCTATGGCGACTGTCCACACTTCATGGAAGGGTATCACACTTACATAGGCTCCGTGATTAAGCAAGTATTGTTGTTGTGGTCAGGGAGGGGTAGCAAATCATGGTTTTTCTTTGAGGATCAGAATAGGCAACCACGGAACACCAACCACCCCGTCAGCAAGGCAGTTCATCTTCCGGGTGCTGAGCCTACTACCTGACATGGATAGCTACCCGCAGAGTGCTGGGTCTGGGGTGCCACAGAAAAAAAGACCCAGGGTGTCGTGTGGTGATGTAATGTGAAAAAGGGGTAAGTAGTGTGGAAGCAACAGCACTCGCGTCATCAAGGATGGAGCAGGAAAAACAAATCAGAAAAAACCCATTCAAAGGTTCTGTAGATGTCATCACTGTTTGACTGCAGAAGTGACGACCACACAGGGATAACAACGTCTATATTTCTCTCTCAAGGCAGTCAAACCAGCACTGCTAGCTGTATGGCTCAGGAACGTCCTCAAAACACTGAAAAAACCACCACCCCTCCCCCTACACGCACGTCTACCCCACTACACCACCACCAGCAGCGGCAGCAGCGGCAGTCTTCAACATGTGGTTTCACGGGTGATGAAGCAGGAGGTCCGGTGGCTGGCCTGGCTGCTGCGTGGACAGCCGTTATGACCGTTGTGCATCAGCGGTTGTTCGGGCAGACAGTGGCGCAGGCAGAAGATCTGTTTGAAGGTGTTCCAGAACTTCTCGCTGAACCAGCAGTACAGGATGAAGTTGCAGGCCGACTTGCCGGCCAGCACGATCAGCGCGATGTCGTGCACCAGCTACAGGACAGACAGCAGAGAGAGAGAAGGGCGTCACTGAGAGGGACAATGACAATGACAATGACAAATTCTTTTATTTCGAGGATAATGAATAAGCACTCATGTGCTTTTTTACATCCAGTCCTCGCCCGTAGGGATACATCTTAATAATAACCCAACACTTTTACAGTCTCACAGTAGAAACATGGGGAAATAACCCTTTTCAAAACAGCCTCCCCCCCAACAACCCCCCTTTCCCGCAAGCGAACTAATAAAAGAAAACCCTAAAAACACCCCACCACCCCCAGAGAAAAAAAAAACAGAGAGAGAGAGAGAGGGAGAGAGAGAGAGAGAGAGAGAGAGAGAGAGAGGGAGAGAGAGGAAAGGGAGAGAGATAGAGAGACGGAGAGAGAGAGAGAACAATTTGAACAATTTTTTTGAAATTTTTTTATTTTTCAGAGGGTAATAGATTAAGCATTACATGCTTTTTTTACATCCAGCCCTAAAAAAAAAGTAACAAGAAGGGAAAATATGCAGAGAGGGAGAGAGAGAGAGAGAGGAGGGAGAGGGAGAGAGGGGAGGAGAGGAGGAGAGGAGAGAGGAGGGAGAGTGAGAGAGGGAGAGGAGAGGAGAGAGAGGGGAGAGTGAGAGAGAGGGAGAGGTGAGAGAGAGGGAGAGTGAGAGAGAGAGGGGAGAGTGAGAGAGAGGGGGGAGAGAGAGGAAGGAGAGAGGGGAGATGAGAGAGAGAGGGGGAGAGAGGAGAGAGAGAGAGGAGAGGAGAGAGAGAGAGGAGAGAGAGAGAGAGAGAGAGAGAGAGAGAGAGAGAGAGAGAAAAGAGAGAGAGAGAGAGAAACAGATTGAACGCTACAGTGAGAGGAAGAAAGCAGAGAAGGCCGTCACTGAGAGAGAGAGGGACAGGGTCAACAGATTGAGCGTTACAGTGAAAGAGGAAGAAAGCACAGTATGGCGTCACTGAGAGAGTGTGAACAGACGTTAACGTTACAGGGAAAGAGGAAGGAAGCATAGAGTGATTTCACTTAGAGAGTGAACAGATTGAATGTTACAGTGAAAGAGGAAGGAAGTATAGACTGACGTAACTTAGAGTGAATAGACGTTACAGTGAAGACAGACATACTTAAGAGTGAACATATCTAATGTTGAAGTTAAAGGGAGGAAAGCACAGACTGACACCACTTAGAGAGAACAGATTTAATGTTAAAGGGAAAGAGAACAGAGCAGAGACAAGCGTCACTTAGAGTGAACAGACGTTATAGTTAAAGAGAAGCACAGACTGACGTCACTTAGAGTGAACAGACGTTATGGTTAAAGAGAAGCACAGACTGACGTCACTTAGAGTGAACAGACGTTATGGTTAAAGAGAAGCACAGACTGACGTCACTTAGAGTGAACAGACGTTATAGTTAAAGAGAAGCACAGACTGACGTCACTTAGAGTGAACAGACGTTATGGTTAAAGAGAAGCACAGACTGACGTCACTTAGAGTGAACAGACGTTATGGTTAAAGAGAAGCACAGACTGACGTCACTTAGAGTGAACAGACGTTATAGTTAAAGAGAGGCACAGACTGACGTCACTTAGAGTGAACAGACGTTATAGTTAAAGAGAAGCACAGACTGACGTCACTTAGAGTGAACAGACGTTATGGTTAAAGAGAAGCACAGACTGACGTCACTTAGAGTGAACAGACGTTATGGTTAAAGAGAGGCACAGACTGACGTCACTTAGAGTGAACAGATGTTATAGTTAAAGAGAGGCACAGACTGACGTCACTTAGAGTGAACAGACGTTATAGTTAAAGAGAGGCACAGACTGACGTCACTTAGAGTGAACAGACGTTATAGTTAAAGAGAGGCACAGACTGACGTCACTTAGAGTGAACAGACGTTATGGTTAAAGAGAGGCACAGACTGACGTCACTTAAAGTGAACAGACGTTATAGTTAAAGAGAGGCACAGACTGACGTCACTTAGAGTGAACAGACGTTTTAGTTAAAGAGAGGCACAGACTGACGTCACTTAGGTGAACAGACGTTATAAGTTTAAGAGAGCACAGACTGACGTCACTTAGAGTGAACAGACGTTATAGTTAAAGAGAGGCACAGACTGACGTCACTTAGAGTGAACAGACGTTATAGTTAAAGAGAGGCACAGACTGACGTCACTTAGAGTGAACACACGTTATGGTTAAAGAGAAGCACAGACTGACGTCACTTAGAGTGAACAGACGTTAAAGTGAAGAAAAATAAAGCGCAGACTGACGTCATTTAGAGTGAGCAGACGTAGGGAAATTTGCTATAATTTGAGAGATGTATACAATACAATACAATTTAACACAACACAACACAATACAATACAGTGACGATCTTCAGTTTAACGTCTATTCACATTTAGTGATTTTAATACAATACAGTACAATAATACAGGTATCAAAATTGCTGCACTTAGTTCCAGGGCGGCTGGATACTTTAAATTACTTAGCAGTGACTGTGATGCAGGAGGTCTTGGCAATAATCATTTTCGTCAGAATTCAAAAAAGCTTTCTGGCTGTCAGAATCGGCGCATACTTGTATTTCTCTCCACAAACAGTCATACACATTAGTGGCTATGGTCTATATAACATTGTATTCCTACATTCGTGTGTGTGTTGGGGGAGGGGATGTGCGTGCCTGAGTGCGTGCGTGCATGCGTAAATAAAAAGTTTATATGTCTTTTCTAGTCAATGGTCTTTATAACGTTATATTCCAACGCGCGTGCGCGCGCACGTGCGTGCGTGTGTGTGTATGTATGTGTGTATGTGTTTGTGATATCTTTATTTGAAGTTATCTTGGGATGTTCAAACCAATAATCAAATGTAGCTTTCTTGTGTATTTTTGATATCATGATTGGTATCAGTGTACCTGTCAGTATTCTAAGTGTCTTTCATGGAATGATTGAAGCGTTTTTGACATGACTTGAGAACACAGGAGGGCCAGACTATACCTGCACGTGCGGTACGAGGTGCATGTAGTAGTTGTTGATGGCGATGATGGCGGTGAAGACCATGTAGGGGCACTGGCAGACGAAGAAGGCGAAGATGATGAAGATGAGCATCAGGGTGATCTTGGTCTCCTCGTGCGAAATGATGGAGTGAATCCGCGAGTTGGCGGCAAGGTGCACCTGGAACCATCACAGTGCACACTCTGCATCACTCCAGATACCCGCTGTCTGTGCTAAACCTTTGTAAGGATGTGAACTTTGATGAGGTATGTTATGTCTGACAAACGGGTTGGAAACTTGAGGACAACTGTTGCTCTGTAGACTTTGTGACTATCGTAACTAAAAAAAAAAAGTCAACAAATTTATATAGGATATTCAGGGGAGTTTCTAATTTAAAAGCGAACCCATGAACAAATTTGATATAGTTGACTGCTTAGTATCCAAAGATCACATACATACCAGGATATGCACCCCTCCCCCATATATATCTATATCTTTTGGGGGTGTTTTTGTTTTGTTTGTTTTGTTCTGTTTTGTGCACACTTCAGATCTGGTGTACTGCGCAATCTCCAAAGTTGTACACATACCTCTTTAAGTCTAACACCCTTATCAAGTCACCAAAGAAAAAGACAGTACTTCAGAGCTCACAGTACCCTACTTCCCCAAACATAAAAAAAACACTCGTAAAAATCTTCAAGCAAACTGATATCTCCAAAAAACCACCCCACCACATCACAAAACCCACAACCCACCCAACCCCCCTACCCCAATCCCATACATACACCCACCCACCAACCACATACCATCCAACACAAAACACCCGTACAATCTCAGCGCCAAACCACCCCACCCCAAAACACACCACCACCCCAACCTACCCACTCACCCAACAACCACCCCACACACCCACCCAACCTACCACCCTACCCAACACCACCCCCACACCCAACCTACCCACCCCACCCAACAACCACCACCCACCCCCAACCTACCACACACCACCCCATCCACCCCAACCTACCCACCCACCCCAACAACCACCCCACCCACCCAACCTACCCACCCCACCCCAACAGACCACCCCACCCACCCCAACCTACCCACCCCACCCCAACAGAACCACCCCACCCACCCAACCTACCCACCCACCCCAACAAACCACCCCACCCACCCCAACCTACCCACCCCACCCCAACACACCACTCCACCCCATCCCTCACCACCCAACCCCACACCCACACCCACACCCTACACCCCCCTGCTGACGTCAGCGTACCTGAGGTACCTGGTGCTCTGCCTGATCTCCACCACCAGCCTGATGTTCAGGACGGCCAGGGCCAGCAGGGGAAGTAACCCCGCCAGCAGCCCGGCCACCACCAGGGAGTAGAGGGCGTTGTTGTAGAGGTCCTCCTGGCGCCACTCCAGCACGCGCTTGGTGAGCGTGCGGTTGTGCTGGGTGACGATCAGCTTGTCCACCAGCTCCATGTCCAGCAGGTTGGGCACCCGAACCACGCACCCCGCCAGGAAGATCAGGCCGATCAGGATGCGCGCTCTCTTCGTGGTGCAGATGGACATGGCCTGGGGAAGTTGGGGGGTTGGGTAGGGGTGGTAGGAAGACAGGAGGGTGGGTTTGAAAGAGGGTAGTGAGGGTTGTTATGTAAAACATGATTTTTGTTATATTACAATGATGATGATGATAACATAATGATAATACTACTACTACTACTACTACTACTACTACTACTACTACTACTACTACTACTACTACTACTACTACTACTACTACTACTACTACTATACTACTACTAACAATAACAATAATAATAATAACGACAACAACAACAATAATAACAATAACGTACAGTATCTATATCGCGCTGAATCTTGTAAATCAAACGAACCAGTATTTATATCGCGCTGAATCTTGTAAATCAAACGAACCAGTGTTTATATCGCGCTGAATCTTGTAAATCAAACAAACCAGTGTTTTTATCGCGCTGAATCTTGTGAATCAAACGAATCAGTGTTTATATCGTGCTGAATCTTGTGAATCAAACGAATTAGTGTTTATATTGCGCTGAATCTTGTAAATCAAACGAATCTTGTAAAGCAAACGAATCAGTCTTCAGGGTACAAGGCAACAAGAACACGGAGAAGAGGTACACACACAGAGAGGGGACATAATTATATCCTCTCTTTTTTCCGTTTCGTTTCTCGGCTAGAGCTCCGAGGTTCATCATTGGTGAAATGTATGCGTATGCCACCGTTGTTGGTTTTTTTCTTCTTCACCGTTTGTGTAGCCACATTCCGACTTCAGAGATACATTGACATATATGAGAGTGAGAGAGAGAGGAGGGAGAAGAGAGAGAGAGAGAGAGAGAGAGAGAGAGAGAGAAGCATTGATAGATTTTGATTTTGTTTTTGCCTGTATGCAGAGACAGTTAATTAACAGAAGCGACTTTAAGGCAAAAACTGTAAGATAGAGAAGTCAGAGGAGATTGGGGAGGGGGGGGGGGGGGGGGGGGTGAGGGACAAGGTAGATGAAGTTAAAAAAAGATCCACTTGCACCACATGATCGACTATCATATGACTCTATGCACAAGTCAAGCTTCAAAATAATGTGTGTGTGTGAGACAGAGAAAGAGAGAGAGAGGGGGGTGGAGAGAAGGACAGAGAACCAAGGAGAGTGAGAGAGAGTGGGAGTGAGGAGAGAGTGAGAGAGTGAGAGAGAGAGAGAGAGAGAGAGAGAGAGAAAAGAGCGAGAGAGAGAGAGAGAGAGAGAGAAAAGAGGCAGGCAGCGTTATTGACAGGAAAGGGAGAACTGATGAACAGGAATGAGAGAAATGGGGATCAGCAGCGCAGCAGCGATTAGTGGAGAGATTCATTCTGGTGCCGCTGTTTCCTGCTACTCCCTAACCCTATCCCTTAATAATGCCGACCTCTGCCCTTTTCTGTTTGTCTGTCTGTCGTTGTCTCTCTCTCTGTTGTAGTAGGGTGTTTTCCCCTTGTTTTGTTGATAGTCCCTAATCAGGGCAAGGCCGGATGAACAAAAAAAAAGTATGCGTATGCTTATTCTGTTTCCCTTGAAAAATAACCATTCATTCATTCATTCATTCATTTTCATTCATTCCTCCTCTCTCTGTGTTGGTCTGTCTCTGTCTGTCTGTCTGTCTGTCTCCCTCCATCCCCCCCTCTCTCTCCCATCCCTCCCCTACTTTGCAGGGCGAACAAATAACTGCTATTCCTCCAGAGAGTCATGACGGACATTTTGACTATCACAATTAATTTTTAAAAACAACAACCAGCAAACAAAACAAACCCACCCCATACGTACTCCTCACTGGTTTAAAGGAGAAAAAAAAGGTCAAAACTTGAACATCAACGACTAGGGCGAGGTGAAGACCTAGGACTGTGATAACAGAAAAGAAAGTGGTGATCGTTATGATAAGGATGATGATAATGACGACGGCTTAGGAAGGGGGAGTGACGGCCATACACACAGCGAGGGAGTGACCCACAGATGACCACGCGGTCACGGAGAGGGCATGGAGGCCAAACCTCCCCCTCCACCCTCCCCTAGTGACTCGGTTTCCAGGTCAGGCTCTCACGGACACAATGTTCCACGTGTCTGGTTGTGACTTCTGAGGGGTTGACTTGTGGGGCGTCACTGTTGAATGTGCTGTGTTAGGGTGGGAGGGAGAGAGATAAATACTACTAATAAATGGAATTTATATACGCTGTATCTTGCACAGACAAATCAAAGCGCTTGCACTCAACTCATTCTTACAAGTTGAGATACGTAGATACGTAGATTCAGCGCTATATAAGTTCCATACATTATTATTTATTATTATTAGTCCCTAATCAGGGCAAGGGCCGGATGAACAAAAAAAAAAGATACGTAGCAGAAATTTTTGGGAGGCAGAAAAGAATATAGAAGAGGAGGACTGGGAAGCGTAGTGGTTAGAGCGTTAGACTCCTGATTTGACAGCCTGGGTTCAAGCCACTGCCGAGACGCCCGATCCAGGGGATGTTTTTTTGTCCATCTGTGGAGTTAACATCAGTGCTGACTCCACTTTCCTGATAGTCATTCCGGTGAGAGTGTAGGTCGAGATCCAGAGTGAGAACGCACGTGGAACAATATTGGGCATATGTTGAAATCTGTCCTGCCTTTTGGA
>CM054146.1:62704458-62716958 GCA_028751875.1 Rapana venosa
TCGTTCACCTCCTGTTGGATTTGATTGATTGTTTTTACCTCTTTGTGTCTGTTTTTGATTGATTGTTTTTTAACTTCTTCGTGTCTGTTTTTCCTGAATCTCTTTTTCTCCAACTCCAGTCTCTACCTCTACTTGTCTCTATTTTATTCTCTCTCTCTCTCTCTCTCTCTCTCTCTCTCTCTCTCTCTCTCTCTCTCTCTCTCTCTCTCTCTCTCTCTCTTTCTGTGCGTGTGTGTGTGTGCCCCTGTTTGTGGCTATCTTGGTTCAATTTTTGCAGCGATTTTCTTTATGCAGCAAATGTAAGTAATCATAACACCTACACTCTAAATCCACCGCACAGGCTGTTGCCATTCCATTAAGTACTCGCCCTGCCACCACCACCCACGACAATGAAGATGTATCATCCGTTAGCATTAGCGACAGTCCAGCTCTGTCCTCTATCTCTGATAGCCTGGGACTATGTGGCCTGAGGAGAATGGACAGCGGGCATTTTCATTACTGCAGAGGCGGAAGGTTTCCCGCCACTGATTTCGCGCCACTGATAACAGCAGGTGAAGGAAGCATGGCGGGCGATGGGTGACCCAGACACAGAGCCATGCAATGCAGTCGCTGCTGTCAGTCTGCTGGTCTCACGTGGACTTTTGGCCTGTAGGTCGTGGGTGTGCGTTCATTTCTGAGTGGACTATGTGTGTGTGTGTGTGTGTGTGTGTGTGTGTGTGTGTGTGTGTGTATGTGTGTGTGCGTGTGTGTGTGTGTGTGTGTGTGAGAGTGTGAGTGTGTGTGTGTGTGTGTGTGCGTGCGTGTGTGTGTGTGTATGTGTGTGTATTGTGTGTGTGTGTGTGTGTGTGTGTGTGCTCAGGTCCTGGCCTGTAGTGGATATGTGTGTATTTGGTTATTGCTTTGATTGAAGATTTAATCCTCCTCCTTGTCCTCCTCCTCTTCCTGTTTATTATTGTTATTGGTATCACCATCCTCCTCCTCCCTGTCATCATCATCCTCTTTCTTCTTCTTCTCATCATCATCATCATCATCATCATCATCATCATCATCATCATCATCATCATCGTTATCATGAACATCTTCGCCTTTTATAATCTTGTTAGTAATGTGTGAATCAGAACGGCATTCTGACGCTCTCACGGACATTTTGGGCTGCACAAAGAACTTGCTTATGGATGCAGCCTAAGCGTTGCCTTTCTGAAGTGGTCATGCAATGAATTGAAAGAGATTTTACTCAAACTCGTGCATCAACGTACACATAACAAGCTGATGCATACAAGCAAGCAAACAAGCTTTGATGTGGGAGCACATGCACGCGCGAACATGTTCACGCGTACATGCAAACACACACAGATGTAATAGAATCACAAGCTTTCACGGTGCATTGCGCTGTCTGGTGGCTAGTGTCTGACTGCATGGTCGGTTTTAGACGACTGCCTTTTATCCTTTTGCCTTTAACTTCCTACCCCCCCCCCCTCCCGCTGCAGTTCATTTACCATGACTCACCAAGTGCAGTGGGGCCTACATCATGGCATTTTTAACGCAGAAGCAACATCGTGAAAAATCAGAAACACTAACCTAGCTTTTTCAGCTTTCTACGATAAGAAATTGATTCAAAATGTCCGCATGATTTGTTAACGAGTTGCTTTTCAACTGTAACGAGTCAGGTCTTTTCCACCCTTCGTCACATTTAACGCTCTCTTTCCCAAATTCTCAATTTCCGTGAAAACATCCTACCTACACCGCACCGAAAACAGCATCAACGTTTTTACTTACGCGTGGGTCAATCCAGAGCAGGACGTTCCCCCTTCATCTCCCCCCGTTAAGTGACCGCTGCTGTCTATCGATAGTTTGGTGCGTTACATATACCTCGGTGGAGGGATCTGGTCAGATGAAGGAGAAGTAGAAGAAGAAAAAAGTCCGAGGTTTTTAGCAGACTGGAGGCCAGCCACGTGCAGTCACCCCCACGGCGGAAGGTTTCAGGGACACTATACAGGCTACACACCGGTATTAAAAAATCACTCTTTTCCTTCTGTTTTTCTATGTAACTTTTATATTCATACCGCACGTACTAAGGCATCCACAGAAATAAAAACCACTTTTTGTGAAAGACTAGCCTCTGACTCAAAACTCATGTGATTTTGAACAAATTTGGTAGGTTTGAAATAATTTAATTTTTCAGCAAACACTGTACCCCCTCAGTCCTTTGTCGTCTGCTAGCTTCCTTACCGCAATATGCACGCGCGGGGTCAACGCTGTAGGAATACAGGCAAACCTCATTTGATGGTTATTTCCAACTTTTTCGTGACTACCTGGTATTGCTCTATGTCCTCAATCCCAAAAACAAGTGCACAGTTCATTTTTTCATGCTTAAAAAAATCTGTGAAAATCACCAACAATTTTTTCCTCTCGCACTCTGTAGAAGACACTACTTGACCCCCAAATTAATACCGGTGTGTAGCCTAACAGCAATCGTTGCTAGGCTGTTTTCCTGTCGGTAATACTGATACAGCAGCGAGTGTGCCGCCCTCAATATGCTGGCCCATTAGAAAAGCTGAGGTCTCTGACATCTCGCTCCCTTCCGACTGCGTAGGTTATGAGAATACTTTACCTTTAATAGTCATAGCTATGGAAATTGTTTAATTTGTAAGCGTCTGTTGCGGTCATAGTGCCTATGGGCGCTTACATGGGCGTGTTATCACATTGAGTGCTGAGAAAGAGGCGAGCTGGGTGAGACACGGGGCATTCATTCATCCATCCTGTGTGACGGGGGATTGATTGCTGACTGCGGGCTGAAGGAAGGGGTGGGTGGGTGGGTGGGTAGGGCAGGCCTTGCAGAGGCCAGTGCATCCACCTCTGTATATTACGACATACACAGGATGTTATTGCTGTGAAAATTACATATATCATTATTATTGTTATTATTAGTATCCTCCCCCTCCTCCTCTTTTTGTTGTTATTGTTGTTTTTCTTCTTGTTCTTCTTGTTCTTGTTCTTTTTGTTCTTGTTCTTCTTGTTCTTGTTCTTCTTCTTCTTCTTCTTCTTCTTCTTCTTCTTCTCCTCCTCCATCTTTCTTCTTGTTCTTGTTGTTCTTGTTGTTCTTGTTGTTCTTGTTCTTGTTCTTCTTGTTCTTGTTGTTGTTGTTGTTGTTGTTGTTGTTCTTCTTCTTCTTCTTCTTCTTCTTCTTCTTCTTTCTTCTTCTTCTTCTTCTTCTTCTTCTTCTTCTTCTTCTTCTCCTCCTTCTTCTTCTTCTCCTCCTTCTTCTTCTTCCTCTTAGGCCATTGTTGTCACATTGTTCCATCTCGTTAACATTTTCAAAAGAAGAAAAAACCCAACAACAACCTCACTTTGATTGATGAAAAAGATGTTGAACATAGCCAGAACTTTTCTTGGTCAACTTACAACTGCCGGGGAGGTCGGAATGCGGCTACCTTAATGGAGGACAAAAATCGTTTACGTATGTAAAATCTCACCACTGGTGAATCTCTGAGCTCTAGCTGAGGAACAAAAACAAATATTGCAATGCAATGAATAATAGTGTTAGAATTCTGCTCACACACACATACACACACACACACACACACACACACACACACACACACACACACACACACACGTACACGCACACGCACACACACACACACACACACACACGCACACACACACACACACACATACGCACACACATACACACACACACAGACACACACACACATACACACACACACACACACATATACACACACACACACACACACACAAACACACACACATACACACACACACACACACACACACACACACACACACACACACACACACCACGCACGCACGCACACACACACACACACACACAAACACACATACACACATACACACACATACACACACAGACACACACACACACACACACACACACACACACTGTGCGTTACTAGCGTTGACACGTTTAAATCCAGCCTCAGGACATATTTATTCCAAACCTAAGATTTTCCCTCCTGTTTCACCTCAAATTTATTTTTGTCCCTGCCTTCAACAGCCGAAATTACCCATCACCCTGCCAAAGTGTATAACCTGTGTGTGTGTGTGTGTGTGTGTGTGTGTGTGTGTGTGTGTGTGCATTTAAATTTGTCATCTTTGTTAATTATTTATTGTGTGTGTAGGGGTGTGTTGAATGCAAGTGCTTTGATTTGTTTTTGCAAGATAAGCACTATATAAATTCCATTTATTATTATTGATTAATTAATTATTTTACAATAAATAGTCAGCTTGTGACTCGAAAGATCAGTGAGGTCGTTTAAAAGAATGTTGTAAAGGTGTTTGTTTTGTCGTTTTTTTTTTAGGGATAGCGGGCGGGGGTGGTGGGGGGGGGGGGGGGGGGCGTATATATCGATCACGTTTTGGGCCCTTGCCAGAAACATGTCCTTTTCTGTTTTTCTTTATGTGGTTGTTTGTTTCTTTTAAAAACCACGTTGAAAATAAATTTTGACAACTTGAAACACCATGATGCATGCCCACAACTATCTTTTAACATCATTTTCTTTAAAACAATGTTGTGGATCAAAGGTGAAAGTCCCTCATGTCTCAAGTTGATACGGTCGTTTACTTTCAGTCTTGACCGGGACTGTTTTTGTTTTATCTACCTTTCAAAATGTTGGGCGAAGTTGGATGAGAGAAAACTCTAAACTCTGAACAGGTCTGATGTACATTGGTTTATGGTCGCAATCCATTCAGTGAGCAGGGTAAAAAGGCAAGTGAAGGAAATGAAATGCAAAAGAGATGTCACAATTTACATTCAATCATCCCATGAAGGACAATAACAGAGGCACATTGATACGTATCATAATCTCGAAAGACACAAAAAAGCTACTCATCATCATCTCATCAAGAACATCCTCCAAATAAACAAAACAATAAGACAATAAATCATGAAAACAACATGAAGTCATTGAATATAAGATAATCAAGAGAACGGCATATCAAGCGACAAGGACCACTTATAATGGAAACAAGAGTACAAACAACAGCACAGTTATTACAAAATGCTTTTCTTTCGTCTGTTGATAGCATGAACAACATACCTGGAGAGATTGTGTCTGTGAGTTACATTTCTTCCTTTCAGAAGCCTGGATAGAGGTGTGCATTTTGATTCTTTAAGAAATTCATCTCTTAAATTTATATATTATTAGCTGCAATTAAATAGTAAAGTGACATTCATTTTCAATATTGCTTTCACAGAAAAGACAGCTTTTGTCTCGTGCAGATTCACTGTATCTGTTAACATTATAATCAGTAGAAAGCACGAAAGAGAGAGAGGGAGAGAGAAGAGAGAGAGAGAGAGAGAGAGAGAGAGAGAGAGAGAGAGAGAGAGAGAGAGAGAGAGAGAGATTATTTCAGAACTTTGTAAAGAAAAAAGAACAAAGAAGAAAGAAAGCAAAATTAGAAAATCAACAAAACAAAGAAACACAATTGTGATTTCTGTAATTCTACACAAGGCAGTTTTATAACCAGAAAATAATCAAGATGCCAGAAAAGGAGATCCGGTTCCCAGTACTGTGGAAAAAAGGTCACGGTCGTATTCACACCGTTTCTCATTTTGCGTATTCTAGTACCAGTCATTTGCATAGAGGTAGCAGTGTTCCGTGGTACAAAAAGGATATTTTCCTGATCGCTCATTCTCTTCTACAGTTTCGGATTTAACCACTCTTCTATCACCTGCATAATTTATCTTTTATTAACCCTGTACTTGATATCTTACACCGAAAACTAACTCCAGAAGGGAGTATCAGGATGAACAGCAAGAAACCCGAGGCCGTATTGAATGGTAAGTAGGCTACCTTTACCGTTGTTGACCCTGACCAAATGACACACCCAGTGGAGCCACATCTAGCACTTTCCGTCTTTCAGCCTCTGAAGATGATACTTGGCGAAGGATGCTTTTCCATCTGCAACATCCCAGACCATCTGACCGTGGAGCAGCAGTGTGGAAATGGAGATAAGAGTACAGGGAAAAAAAGAAATGGGGTAAACCGTTGCTGGAATCGTATTTCGCAGATGCTGACGCAGCGTATCATCTCACAAGAAAACGCTGACCCAGCTACAGTAGCGACTATTGGGGACATGGCTGTAAGCAGGTGGATGGAATAGAATACAGGCATATAGTATCTACTGAGTGACATTTAAAGGAAAGGAGTTCCCATAACCTAAAAGGGTCTAGGGGAGCGAATGCTTCAAGACTCACTTCTGTACGGGGCCAGCATTATGAAGGGCGGCGCCATCTACCTCGCTGCTTATCTTCCTGACCCTAAAGAGGGCAGGTACCCACTTTACAGCGGGTGAACTGGGGGACTGCTGACTGAAGCTAGAGGTGCACATAGACTTCGCCAACCCAAGTGGATACCACGTAGGCTCTTAACTTGGCTGGGGGAAAGTGAGTGCTGTGACCACTGAGCTATCCCGTCCCCATGGAGGTCAGAAGAAAACCTGCGCACAAGTAGGACTTCTGACAAAGCAGAGACAGGTGTATGCACAGTAGGACTTCTGACAAAGCAGAGACAGAGGTATGCACAGTAGGACTTCTGACAAAGCAGAGACAGAGGTATGCACAGTAGGACTTCTGACAAAGCAGAGACAGAGGTATGCACAAGTAGGACTTCTGACAAAGCAGAGACAGAGGTATGCACAAGTAGGACTTCTGACAAAGCAGAGACAAATGTATGCAGGTTTCCCTTCGCGGGAATGCTGGGAGACCTTTCAGTATAACTGGTGTCCCCACCTTCAGGAAGTCCTGTGCTAAAAATTTCCCCTTTTCCATCACTCCCTTTGTTTCTGTCTTTCTTTTCACCTCTCTATCCTCTTCCTGTCACGAGATCTTTCTGCCTACCCAGCCCATTCTCCTGCCTTTTTTCATGCAAACTTGAAAATTGTTTCTTACACACTTTCTGATGAGCTGCCCTAAGGTCGGAACGTGTCGGCTGAGGCCAGCAGGCAGACCTGCAAAGTTACAAGCATAGAGGAAGACCAGGCACTACGCATTCTACCCAATATGGCGAGCCAGAGAACGCAGAAGAAGAAGAAGAAGAAGAAGAAGAAGAAGAAGAAGAAGAAGAAGAAGAAGAAAAAGAAAAAGAAAAGAAGAAGAAGAAGAAGAAGACGAAGAAGAAGAATGTAAGAAGAAGAAGAAGAAGAAGAAAAAGAAGAAGAAGAAGAAGGAGGAGGAGGATGAGGAGGAGGAGGATGTATGTAATGTCTTTTGCAGTGAGTTAGCATTGAGCTACGATCTTGTCTACTTTCATGAACTGTCTCTTTTAGAATTTCATTTAGCGGGGGCAATGGTTGTTTATATATGTCCCAGAAGTTTTTTAATTCCTTATAAATCTTGAAGCATAGAAAACTGATGCTCTGTTGTCATCTTTCTGTCGGTTTTGCAATTGTTGCGTGACAAACGCACACATATGCACACGCGCATGCGCCCACACACTATCTATCTATCTATCTATCTATCTATCTATCTATCTATCTATCTATCTATCTATCTATCTATCTATCTATCTATCTATCTATCTATCTATCTATCTATCTATCTATCTATCTATCTATCTGTCTGTCTGTCTGTCTGTCTGTCTCTCTGTCTATCTATCTGTCTATCTGTCTATCGATCGATCGACCGATCTGTCTGTCTGTCTGCCTGTCTGTCTAGCTAGCTAACCATGATTGTGGACAACTAGCTAAAAAGCTGAAAACAGAAAAGCAAAACCCACCAGAACCCCCCCAAACCGTCACAAATCAAAGAAACAAAGGTCAGCATACAAGTAAATCTCGCTACTTTGTGTGCCTATGTCTTCACTTTGCAGAGACAAGAAACCACTGTGAAACAAAGCTGAGCTTTGTGCACATAACGGCAAACCATCAGTCACCTTACCGTGCTTCCCAAGTGACCAAGCAACATCTCCTGTTCCTTACATAGCTTTTGTTCTTCTCTTTAAGTCTACACATTCAAACAGGACTTAGTGTGAAGGAACTTTTGAATTGTTCTAGAGCTCTCCATTAAGTCAAGATTCTTTATGTCCGTCTTGTCATGCTAAAAGCACGAGTTTTGGCGTTCGCGCGCACACGCACACACACACAAAACCACACACGCGCGCACCGTTTTATTCTGTGCTTTTTAAATCTATGTTTTCGACAGTATTTTATAAAAAGTTTGTACACACACACACACCCATACACACACCGTTTTACTTTGTGTTTGTGATTTATGTGATCGGCAATATTTTGAAAGAATTGTACATATGTACCTTGACATAAAGGAGAGGCAGAAGAGATTGATATTTTCCGAGAGGAGTTAGGGGTAAATGTTCTGAGTCACTCTTTGGAGTACCTGGGTGCTGTTATGACGTTGGTTTGAGGCGCACATGTGTGTGTTTGTGTGTGTGTGTGTGTGTGTGTGGGGGGGGGGGGGGGGGTTAGAGAGAGAGAGAGAGAGCGAGCTTGCACACACCATAGTTTTGAGGGACATAATTCTGATATTTTCCTGCTAAAGGAACACCCCCTAGAAGCCAGGTCTCAGATAAGAGTCCACTGTGTAATCACTAGAAGAAAGCGCCAACAGTTTCATCTTTTCTTCTGTAAATGTTTCAATGCTAATGATGATACTTCTCAGGGAAGAAGAAGAAGAAGAAGAAAAGAAAGAAGAAGAAGAAAAGAGAAGAAAAAAAGAAGAAGAAAAATTAGAATGCAAAGAAGAAGTAGAAGTTAGAAGGGAAGAAGAAGAAGAAGAAAAAAAAAGAAAAACAGCAACAACAAAAACGGTGGTGATAATGTACACATCATTTAACTGCGAGAGTCTTAAGACTCATCAGAGACTTGAATGTCAACCTTCTCAGGTAGTTCAAATACTGAAAACGAAATTGACCTCAAGTTATAGTGACTGTCACCTCAGAGAGTGAGGCAATGCACTTTTGAAAATGACACCGAAAATCAATGTGGAGGAATGGCAAATTTACACACGATAAACTTACCATCTCCCTTCCATATGAAGTAAAAAAAAAAAAATAGGTAAAGGTGTCCCATAACCTATAATGTCGTAGGGGAGCGAGGCGTCAGAGACTCAATTCTCTAGGGGCCAGCATATTGAGGGCGGCGCCCATCTCCTCTCCCTCGCTGCTTTAACTTCCCTGACCCTAAAGAGGCAGGTACCCATTTACAGCTGGGTGAACTGGGGGAACTGTACTGAAGCCAAGGCAGCGCAAACGGTCACCCATCCAACTGGTAACCACGCTCGACGCTGCTTAACTTGGCTGGGGGGAACTTGTGCTCCGACCACTGAGCTATCCCGTCCCCCATATGAAGTAAATCTGCAATAAATCACAATCATTGTTAGAGTCACTCCGTGCCATGTTTTCAAGTTACGCCTAACGACTAGAAAGGAAGATGTAGAATCTACCAAGAAGCGATAGCTGTGTATTTTAAACGTGGTGTTCACACAGGGAGAAAGGTGATTAAAGTCAGGTTATGTATGTGAAAGGTATGTTTTATATAATAACGGGGCAGGATACCCTAGAGGTTCGAACCTTGCGCTGGTGATCTGACAGCTGGAGTTTGAGCCTGTTGGAGGGTATTTTCCCCCCTGGAGTTAACATCTGTACCGACTACTCTTTCTCGACAGTCCTTCGGATGAGACTATAAACCCAGGTCCCATGTGCGATCGCACGCAGAACATATTTTTGCACACATCAAAGCCGTTCCCGTCGTATGAGACGATAAACCGGGGTTCCGAGTGAAAACTCACGCAGAACATCTTGCGCGCACGTTAAAACCCGTACCACCTTTTGGAGGAGTAGGCCACTATGTGGGAATGGATGACAAAAAAAAAAAGACCGCATGCACATTGGTGTCAAGTTTAGACATTATCCCCTAGTCGGAATACCGCTACCTTCATGGGAGACAAAAAAAAGTCGTATACACAAAATCTCACCATTGGTGAACCTCGGAGCTCTAGCCGAGGAACGGAAAAAAAAGGCGTACCTGATTTATCCGTGGGGTCGGAATAGAAAGGGGACAGAATTCAGAGTGTCACCAAATCTGAAGAGTCAAGAACTTACACAGACCAAAAAAGAAAAAAAGAAGAAAAAAGGAAAGCTGCCGCAAAGTGTCTCGGATTCAGGCATGCTGCAGATACGGCCAAACTTTTTAAAACAGATGGCGGATTTCCCGCTTTTCTGTGAAGATACCTAATGTTTTGGGGGGCAGGCAGGGAGGCAGGCAGGGAGGGAGGGAGGAATGAAATGGAGCCTAGGTGGCGGTGCCATCAGTGCTAGAAGTGGTCTCGGCCTCGTGTTTGACGCCTGGCTTCACCGCAAAGCTGTTTTAGTCTTCGAGGTTATAGTGTGTGTGTGTGTGTGTGTGTGTGTGTGTGTGTGTGTGTGTGTATGTGTGAGTGTGCGTATGTGTGTGTTTGTGTGTGTGTGTGTGTGTGTGTGAGAGAGAGGTGTGTGTGTTTGCCAGTGTGTGAGTGTGCGTACAAGCGTGCGGGCGTGCGTGTGTGTACGCGCACACTTGCGAGCGCATCTAAGTGTTCATTTAGAATAGAAAACCCGCACATATTCCAGCCAAATGATTTGACTCTGCGACAGAGAGAGACAGAACAAATCGAAAGACCTCTCTCCTCTCCCTCCTCCTCATCCAGCCCTCCCGTGTAAACGTACACTATTGTGGAGTCTGTTTTGAGGGGGGAAAAACGAAAGAAAGCGAGCAATCTCACTTTATTGAGACTAGCAGTGTTTTATTTATTTATTTACTTATTCTTTTATATCGAGGATAATGGAATAAGCACTCGTGTGCTTTTTCTGCATCCAGTCCCCGTGTGTATGCAGTTTTGTAAATTCTGTCATCCGTTCCCACGGCACACAATGGCCTACTCTTCCGAAAAGCGGAACGGATTTTAACGTGTGCGCAAGATATTCTGCGTGCATTCGCACACGACCTCGGTTTATAGTCTCATCCGAAGGACTTTTGGGAGAGTTGAGTCGCACTGATGTTAACTCCAGGGGAAAATATCCCCTTGAACGGGAATCAAACCCGGGTCGTCAGATTGCGAGCGCAATCTTCTATCCACTAGGCTATCCCTATCAGTATGTGCCCAACATCCCAGAAGCACTTTCGGAAAGGCAGTAAGCTTCATTCATACCACAGGATGCTTGCCCTATGCTGTTGTCTTAAAGGAGAGGAGGAGAGATCATGTGTTGAGCCGTCCCGCCATGTCCACTGCTCAGTGTACAGTTATCAAGCAGATTACACACGGGAGCACTTCAGTTAATAACACGCTATTGATTGCCGCCACACTCAGTTTGACTTTCACTTGGAATACATTGCACTGAAAGTCAGTCTACCTCTTGACATGGAGTAGACTGCTGTTGAAGTCAGGGATCTAACTTGCTGTAGAATGCGGCCAGACTCAGCTTGTATTGAACTTAGAAGCGATAGTGGTCATATACTTCCTTTACTTTGAAATCCGAGTAAATTGCGGTCATATTCAATTGCTGTCATACTCAATGTACTGTTTAAGTTGGAATGGGATATTGCGGTCAAATTCAATGTACTTTTAACTTGGAATAAATTGTTGTCAAATTCAATGTACTCTTTAACTTGGAATAAATTGCGGTCAAATTTAATGTACTTTTTAACTTGGAATATATTGTTGTCAAATTCAATGTACTTTTAACTTGGAATATATTGCAGTCAAACTTAATGTAATTTCAACTTAAATATACTGCAGTCAAACGTAATGTAATTTTAACTTTAAATATATTGCAGTCAAACTTAATGTAATTTCAACTTGGAATATATTGCAATCAGACTTAATGTAATTTCAACTGGGAATATATTGCAGTCAAACTTAATGTAATTTTAACTTTAAATATATTGCAGTCAAACGTAATGTAATTTTAACTTTAGATATATTGCAGTCAAACTTAATGTAATTTTAACTTTAAATATAATGCAGTCTAACTTAATGTAATTTTAACTTTAAATATATTGCAGTCAAACTTAATGTAATTTTAACTTTAAATATACTGCAGTCAAACTTAATGTAATTTTAACTTTAAATATATTGCTGTCAAACGTAATGTAATTTCAACTGGGAATATATTGCAGTGAAACGTAATGTAATTTTAACTTTAAATATATTGCAGTCAAACTTAATGTAATTTTAACTTTAAATATATTGCAGTCAAACTTAATGTAATTTTAACTTTAAATATATTGCAGTCAAACTTAATGTAATTTTAACTTTAAATATATTGCAGTCAAACTTAATGTAATTTTAACTTTAAATATATTGCAGTCAAACGTAATGTAATTTTAACTTTAAATATATAGCAGTCAAACTTAATGTAATTTTAACTTTAAATATTTGCATCAAAACTTAATGTAATTTTAACTTTAAATATATTGCAGTCAGACTTAATGTAATTTCAACTTGGAATATATTGCAATCAGAC
>CM054146.1:62721958-62756958 GCA_028751875.1 Rapana venosa
AGTACACACACACACACACACACACACAACACACACACACACACACACAACACACACACACACACACACACACACACACACACACACACACAACACCAGACAAGAAATCAGAAGCCACCGGCACTAGAGGCTCCAAAGCAGCAGACAGCAGAGTCAAGCAGAACACAAAATGGCCAAAGTTTGGAAAGGTTCGGTCGCACCCATCTGAATAAAGTCGTGCGACAACGGGCAGTTTGGGAAAAAAGTGCAAAGCGGCTACTACTACTACTACTACTACTACTACTACTACCAACGATCAGGGTGTGAGGCAGTTATTGCACTCGGGTGAATTGAACCATTTACCCGCCAGACAGAAAACTACGCAACGTTTTAGGAACACGGACTTCAAGTGTAATAATTCTGTTGGAGAGGTCAGAAAGGGAGAGGGGGGGGAGAGACAGAGACAGAGAGAGAGAGAGAGAGAGAATTTCGGCGTCGAAAATTAACACACCATATTTTGGAAAGGACGTAGCAAAACTCTGAATGTCACATCAAAGTATTAAACTGTTCGGTTTAAGATGACGCTACATTTTCTGACAGTTTTCATGTTACATTGTTTTTGTATGGTCTTTTTATTTTATTGAAATGATAATCTTGAGCTGATAGTAGCCAATAACACGATTCAAAATGTCAAGATTCAAGATTTTATTTTGAGAAAACCACCAAGGGGTACATGCGATTTAACAAAACCACAACTTGCTGGTGTGGGTGTATGGAAAATACTTACAACACAAATTCATTCCAAAATGAAGAGCACAAATTATGGACATGAAAAACGAAAGAACATTTACAGTACAGGAAAGGTGCGATAAATCAACATGGTGTTTGGATACATCAACAATCAAATGCAGCTCTCTCTCTCTCTCTCTGTGTCTCTCTCTGTCTCTGTGTCTCTCTGTCTCTCTGTCTCTGTCTCTGTCTCTGTCTCTCTCTCTCTCTCTCTCTCACATACACACACATAGCTTGACAGATGAAAAAGTTCTGTTAAATCTGGACGGATTACTGTCCGGGTGATTTAAACAAATATCAGACGGGGATTGTTCCTAAGACGTATTGACTGAGACGTTACAAACATTAGACATTGGTTTTCGGTTTCGGCACTGCTGGAACAACACACATTCAGTGTCAGTAATCAGCTTTCAAAGGAAAAAATAGACTGAACTAACTGCACGAGAAGAAACATTCGCTCACTTCTAATGTCTCTAGTTACCAACAAACGCTACCTTTCCATACAGAATCCACCTTTTATGTATGGATTGCACATAGATAATATGTTGTTGTCATGCAAACCATCTTTATAAGACAGGCTTTTCTTTAATGGATATCCTTTACTGTACTCTCCGAGCGATGATTTGTAAAGTTGTTCATCGGTAAGTGTACATATCCATCTCCTGTCTACACCCCCCCCCCACACACACACCACCCCTCCCAACTACATGCACGCACACACACACACACGCACGCACATACATACACGCACGCACGCACCACACAAACGGTTATACTACATGTTACACATCCAACGCCGCACGCACGCACACACATGCACGCACACCACACACAACACACACAGACACACACGCACCACCACACACACCCACGCCACACACAAACGGTATATATACATAACCACACACACGCAACTGCACACACACACACACTCACACACGCACACACCACACACACACATGACACACAACACACACCCACACACATGCCGCAACGCACACACACTGTCCTGCAGTAAGCATAAAGCGAATCAAGCAGGATGAAAGCATGCTGATTTATGACTTGGAGACCAGATCAGTAGAAAGTCGTATCAAGAAAATAGTGAGAGGATAAAAAAAATACAAAAGCTCAGAACCCTGGGCAATAGAGTAAGAGTAGTGAAGTAAGGCCACAGAGAGAGAGAGAGAGAGAGAGAGAGAGAGAGAGAGAGAGAGAGAGAGAGAGAGAGAGCAGAGAGATAGAGAGAGAGACAGACAGGCAGACCGAGAGACAGAGAGATACAGACAGACACAGACAGAGATGAGAACAGACCGAGAAAGAGAGATACAGACAGACAGGCAGACAGAGAGAACAGACAGAGAGAGAGAGAGACAAACAGACAGGATAGACAGGACAGACAGAGAGAGAGACACACACACAGACAGAGAGAGCAGAGACAGGAGACAAACAGACAGGCAGACAGAGAGACAGACACAGAGAGACAAGCCAGCCAGCCAGACAGCAAAAGACAGAGAGACACAGCCAGAGCCACAGAAAACAGAGACAGAAAAAAATAAAAATAATAATAATAATAATAATAATAATAATAATAATGTATGGAATTTACATAGCGCTGAATCTTGTAAAGCAACAAATCAAAGCGCTCACACAGACATAAAGAGAGAGAAATAATTTGGAGCAGAAAGAACACTTAGAGCACAGAGAGATGGTGCTCCATTGTAGAACATGGTCGGGGAGGAAATAACGTGTTGCCGGTATGTATGCGCATTGCTGAATCCCCCTATTTGAGACACAGGTGATACTGAAACAATGGACACAGTACACTGCCCCTCCCCGCCCCTTTCCCCTGTACGTTACCCCCTTTTTATCCTCTTCCTTCTTCCTCCTCCTCCTCCTCCTCCTCCTCCTCCTCCTCATCATCATCATCATCATCATCATCATTGTCAGCAGCAGCAGCAACTTTTTTTTTTTTTCTTTTCGCTTCTACTTTTGTTTTGTTTTTGTTGTTGTTGTTTTCCTCTTCTTGTTCTTGTTCTTCCTGTTCTTGTTCTTCTTGTTCTTCTTGTTCCTCTCCTTGTTTCTGTTCTTGTTCCTCTTCTTGTTCTTTTCTTCTGTTCTTGTCTTCTTGTTCTTCTTGTTCTTGTTCTTCTTGTTCTTGTTCTTGTTCTTCTTGTTCTTGTTCTCTTGTTCTTCTGTTCTTCTGTTCTTGTTCTGTTCTTTCTTCTTGTTCTCTTCTTCTTTTCTTCTTCTTCTTCCTCCTCCTCCTCCTCCTCCTCCTCTTCCTTTCTTCCTTCCTTCCTTCCTTTCTTCCTTCCTTCCTTCCCCATCCCTCCCTCTCTTCCTCCCTCCTTCCCTTCCTTCCTTCCTCCCTCCCTCCCTCTCAACACTCTGCGTCTTCTTCTTACATCTCCTCCCTCTTCTTCTTCCTAAAACTTATCTGCGCACAACTGTAATCAATACTCTAAACTTCAGCAGCCAGCAGTGGAGAGCAGCGGTGTATGATGGAGATAGATGTGCGGGCGAAGGTCCGAGTGTATCAGCATCTGCATCATAAAGTCACGGAAAGACGGGAGGGGGAGACAATTTGGACCCTAGGGGCAGAGAAGGAGGAGGCCAGTTTGCCTCCTACATCAAGCTGTTAGCTCTTTCATGATAGATGCGTTTTCTTTCATGGCTGTTTGTTACTCGACTGCTCACCTCACCTCTCCAGAGTCCTTTGTCTATGGTTGCTGTCCAGTCTGTATGGATTACAGGTTTTCTTTTCTTCTTCTAAGTTTGATTTTAGTTTTCAGCTGTTCCCATGGTGTTGTAACGTGTCTGATATTGCATTGCTCTAAACCGCTTTGACAGAGTGTCTACTTAGCAGTTGTTCAATTTTTTAAGTCGATGCGCTTGCGAAACCTCGAGTGCATGTTGGATGAATTTGTGTCTCCTCAGCTAGGTGCAGACTGGCATGAGATGCAGGATCCTCTACGAGTTTACGTAACCTTTTGTTTGTGTGCTTCACACGAGCAGGGGTAAGGCACAAGCAGGTCTGCATAAACGTTGATGTAGGACATAGCTGTGCCTGCGTGCATTACTTCAACACAGTCTCTGTCCAACTCTCGATACTTCCGGTCAGAACACTCAGAATGACATGTCTGTAACATTTGCCTTTGGCGATATTGTACCTGCCAACACACACATGCACACACACGTACGCACACATGCATGCACGCACGCACATGCACGCACACACACAAGCAGCACGCACACAACACGCACTACACACACAACACACACACATACACGTATACATACACACACACGCACGCAGGCACGCACGCACGTACGCACGCAAAACATCTCGCGCACACGTTAAAACCCGTTCCACTTTTCGGAAGAATAGGCCATTGCTTGTCGGTAGGGTGACAAAATTTACAGACTGCATACACACGGGGACTAGATGTAAAAAGCACATGAGTGCTTATTATATTATCCTCCAAATAAAAGAAGAAAGTTATACAAATAAATAAACACACACACTCACACGCACGCACGCACGCACGCACGCACGCACGCACGCACGCACGCACGCACGCACGCACACACACACACACACACACACACACACACACACACTATACGGAAGCAACATAATGCATCTCTTCAGGTACACCTGTATTACTTGTTTGGAGCATCATCAGTTTCTGAACAGCGGAAAACCTTTGGACCTTGTCAGTCATTTACACATAAGTATTGCAGCTGTGCTGTCATTTCCCATGCCAAGAGATGTGTATAAGAAACTATGCTTCACACGTAATAGACAAACAAGTAAAACTCCCCCCCCCCCCCCCCCGACTCCCCCGAAAATTATATTTGTAGTTATTTACTTTATTAAAAATTATAAAAAAAATTATATTCTTTTCACTCACTCACTCACTCAGTCCCATGTCTCAAAGGACGTAGGGGGGACATGAGAGAAGACGCGACAGAGATCTTTTTCCATGCTTCACGATCCTGTGCGGCTAGTAGAAGGTCTTTTATATCGAGGATAATGGAATAAGCACTTATGTGCTTTTTTACATCTAGTCCCCCGTGTGTATGCAGTTTTGTAAATTCTGTCATCTGTCATGAGTTCCTGATAACAGAATTTCATCTGCTTTGATACATTGATTCTAAACTGAAACGTTTGAAAGAAAGTGTAAGAATCTAACTTTAGCAGTAAACAGGCAACACTATGAATAACGACAAAAAAGCCAGAAAGATACACAGGAAAGAAATATGTGTATGAACAGGTCAGATGATCGTAGACATCTCTTCCATTCTCATTTATCATTCACACCCCCATGAAAATGCAGTCTTGTTTGCTAACGATATATCAGTTTCTCTTTTTAAAAGTTCTGTTCTTTATGTCTCTTCAAGAGAGCAACATGTTTAGCCATATTCAAACATTTTTATCAACGTTTTAAGTTTGCTAAACAATAATTATTTGACTTGCAGATGATTACATCAATCACATTATTTGTCCTAAATGGAGATGTTCAATTTGCCGGATTTTATGCATTTCTCATCAGTATCTGTTCTGTGTAAAGGTTTCTTTGGTCATGGAAATCTGTTGTTTGTTCGACAATTCAATTGACAGGCACACGGTGGTCTGTAGGATGCAGCATCTGAATATCAAACCTGAATTCCTAGTCACTGGTTCAGGTCTATTTCATTTCAGTTCATTTATCTGTACCACTTTAAGTCACGGCAGAGTTCTCTGCGTGAAATTCGGGCTGCTCTGCCCCAGTCCAAACGGGATATACATACATACATACAACATATAATCATACATAATAATATAATAATAATAATAATAATATATATAATAATGTATGTATGTATATTCGTTTGTGTGCAACACATATAATATATATAATATTATGTATACTATAATATATATATAATATATATATATATATATATATATATATATATATATATATATATATATATATACAGCCTTTTTCAGTGTAAGACATGCTAGTATCTGTCTCATCCTCCTCCCCCTTGCTGTATACACACACGCAATAAATGATCACATACACACGTTACACATTTTGCGACTCATGCCAGTGTTTGATCATTAGGCCAAAATATATTAGCAGCATATACTGTAGATTTGGCTGAGCAGATGTGCTTTGATCAAACATGTGTCAAGTGGATGTCTTAGCACTTGTAATTTATAAGGAAAAATCCGCACACACAAACTGTTCCTCAGCAGACAAATAATTCAAAACCGAAACTAGTGTTCAGGAGGATAAATGTGCCGATAAACACACATATCGCATGAAGCAGGAGCCGTGACAAATCGAGACGCTCAAAAGAGAGACTTTTTTTTTGCTTGAAGAGGTGGAAGTGATAAAGAAATAGTCCTGAGCAAAATGGAAGAGGAGGAATGGGAAAGAAAGTTTCTCAGTAAATAACGGACATGATGATCTGTGGGTCTCTTCGTCCACTAAATCTGAACTTTGTCAGCATTGTAGGAGAAGCTCTGTCTGTACCTCTGAATCGTCCGTTTCTGTTTATGGAACAGGATGCACACACACGCGCACGCATGCGTACAAACACACAAACACCCACTAACAAATGCATAAAGACACGCACGCACATACATATAAATGCACACACACACTTACAAAGACACACAGGTACAGACAAACACACACAGACACATACACACACGCACGAACCGCACACATAATACACACAGCGCGCGCGTACGCACACACATACATCCCCCACCACACACACACACATTTACACACATGCACACACAGACAACACACCAACACACACACACACACAAACACACACATACACACACCACAGCACCACACACACACACACCACACACATTTACACACATGCACACACAGACAACACACCAACACCTCATACACACAAACACACATACACACACGCACGCACGCACACACACACACACACAGCACACAACACAACACACACACACACACACACGACACACACAACACACAACACCCTACCCATTCGCCACCCCCTCCACACACACACACACACACATACACAAACAACAACACACACACACACAACACACACACACACACACCACACACACACACACCACACACACACACACACACACACACACATTAATACTAAAACGTACTTTGTTCATAAATGACTCAAGAAAGGCTGTTCATTCCATCCGCCCCCCCCCCCCCCCCCCCACCACCTTCCTTCTTCAGCACTCAACACGGATGAGGTAGGGTGGGGGGGGGGGGGGTGAGGGGAAGGGATGGGGGAGGAGGTGGAATGGGGGAAGGGAGGGGATGGGGTTGGGGGCCTCCCACACATTACGACTGCCGAAGTTGAGTGACACGGCGTTGTGTCATTGCTGTTGTGCATTTGTATGGAAATGACCGCTGCAGCCGGTGACCCCTGCTGTAGACGTGTTTGTTCATTACAGTTAGCGGTGTGCTTTGGTGGTGCATGCTCTAACGTGTTGTTGTGACTGCAGTATAAAATATGTCAGTATTCTTTTTCACATCCTGCCTCCCGCTATCTCCCTCTCCTTTTCTCTCTATCTGTTTCTGATTCTTGCTTTGTCTCACTGTCTCTCTTTCTCTCTGTTTGTCTCACTGTCTGTTTCTCTGTCTGTCTGTTATCATGTGTTTGTCTGTCTGTCTCTTATCATGTTGTCTGTCTGTCTCATGTGTGTCTGTCTATCCTGTCTTCTGGCTCGTTCCATGTATTGCAAGTTCAATTACTTTTATTTGCTTTTCGTTTTCTATTCTTTTCCTCAGAAGCTGCATTTGTCTGTTTCCCACTCAGCCTGTTTGTCTGTCTGTATGTCTGTGTGTATGTCTGTCTGTCTCTCTCCTGCCTGCCTGTCTGTCTGTCTGTCTCAATCTCCATGTATTGCAGTTCAATTGCTTTTGTTTGCTTTTGGCTTTTCTTTCCTTTTCACTCAGAGCATTTGTTATATGTAAAAACCCACCTCAAACAACGGCTCATTGTTATGCTTATTCTCTAACGCTGTATAAATACATTTATTCATTTATTCATTTGTCTCTCCCTCTCTCTCTCTTCCCCTCTCTCCCTCTTCTTCCCCCCCCCTCTCCTCCCTCTCTTCTCTCCTCATCCCCTCTCTCTCTCCCCCTCTCCCTCTCTCTCCCCCTCTCTCTCCCCTCCTCCTTCCTCTCTCTCACCTCTCTCTCCTCTCCCTCTCTCTCTCCTCTCTCTCTCACCCTCTCTCTCTCCCCCTCTCCTCCCCCTCCTCCTTCCTCCCCTCTCTCCCCCTCTCTCTCCCCTCTCTCTCCCCCTCTCCCCCTCTCTCCCCCCTCTCTCTCCCTCTCTCTCCCCCTCTTTCCTCCACCCTCTCTCCCTCCTCCTCTCTCCCTCCTCCCCCCTCTCTCTCCCCTCTCTCCCCCCTCCTCTCCTCCACCTCTCTCTCCCCCCCTCTCTCCTCTCTCTCCCCCCCTCCCTCTCTGGGTGAAGTCAGTAGCTCAGTGTCATGACAGCACACTCATGTCTGCTGTCAGCTTTCTATCATCAGTTCCACAACAGTGATGACAGCAATCTGAGGCAGATGATGGGGAGAAGCTGTAACTGAAAGCTGTCGTTTTTAGAGAGAAAACGTAAACAACCAACGACGACGCGACGACGAAGAAGAAGGAGAAAGAAAAGAAGAAGAAGAATTGCGAAGAAGAGGGAAAAGAGGAAGAAGAAGAAGAAAGAGGAGGAGGAAAAGAAGAAGGAAGTAGAAGAAGAAGATGGAGGAGAAGAAGGAGGAGGAGATGATAAAGAAGAAAAAGAAAAATAACAAGAAGAGCAGCAGCAGTAGCAGCATCAGCATCAGCAGCAGCAGCAGCAGCAGCAACAACAACAACAGCAGCAGCAGCAGAAACAGCAGCAACAACAACAACGATCACGACGACGACGGCAACAACTAAAGAAGGACAGAAAAAAGAAAACAATACACATAAAATCGAACATCATCAACCACCCCCTGCCAAAAAAACCCAACCAACCCCCCCCCCCCCCCCCAACAACAAACAAAGCCACAATAACAATATGTGACAAAGATTCTCCCTGATTAAAAAAAAAACCCAAAACCAAACCACACAACAAACCCAATCTTTTCTCTACAAAAAAAAAGTATGTCAATCCGCATACACAGACTTCTCAGTTCAGACACATTCTCTGACACTGCACAGCACAGTCTACATGTATAATTATGTATACACAAGCTGATAACACAACAGGCCATGCTTCATAGCACTGTCCCTCAGACCATCTGCATACGATGTCTATCTACAGTCTGCTCCAAGCGTCTGTGTCCCGTTGGAAACGGCCCCTATCTCTCACAGCCTCTAAGGTGCCTCTGCATAATTGCGTACTTCAAGAAAATGACGAGAATTCCCTCTTCCAGTAGCTGATATACCGCGCGATACGTACGTACAGTAGTCGGTTTTCAGGGTCTTGAATATTCACCAACAAAATGCAGGTCAGTATTGCCAAAACTTTTTTTTTCCGTTCTAGCAGTACATCGATGTAAAGGATGGTTTTTCAAACTGCAAAGACGCAAAGATACACAGAGACACAGAGTCTATAAACGGGGGGCGGGATAATCTAGTGGTTAGAACATTGCGCTCGCAATCTGACGACCCGGGTTCGATTCCAGTTCAAGGGGATATTTTCCCCTGGAGTTAACATCAGTGCAGACTCCACTCTCCCCAAAAGTCCTTCGGATGAGACTATAAACTGAGGCCCCGTGTGCGAACGCATGCGGAACATCTTGCGCACACGTTAAAACCCGTTCCGCTTTTCGGAAGAGTAGGCCATTGCCATTGGGAATGGATGACAAAATTGATACTGCATTCACGTGGGGACAAGATGTAAAAAAATGAGTGCGTATTCTATTATCCTCGAAATAAAAGAATTAAATGGAAAAATTAAAAGAAAAAAGAAAAAGGGCACGCGCACACATATGCGCACGCACGCACGCAAGCACACTTCACCCCCCTCTACACACACACACACACACACACACACACACACACACACACACACACACACACACACACACACACAACACACACACAACACACACACACACACACACACACACACACACACACACAGATCATTATTAGACTAGACAAACATTGGCACAGTACTTCCACGACTGTAATTTCATATTCGAGTGTTTGAAGATATTTCGATATTATTTGTTGATGAAAAAAACTTACAAGGCGTTGTCAAGGTTACCATGTGAGTGATGTATGTGGAACTGAATAATATGGTAAAGTGAAACAAAAAAAAAAAGAAAAAAATGATGCCTTATAGTACATGGTGCCAGCTTTCAGTGAAAATAAAATTTGTTCAGTGTTTTTTGCAGAGAGAGAGAGAGAGAGAGAGAGAGAGAGAGAGAGAGAGAGAGAGACAGACAGACAGACAGAAGACAGTCAGAGAAAGACAGAGACAGAGAGAGACAGAAACAGGGAGACCGACAGAGAAATAGAGACAGACAGAGAGATATAGACAATGACAATGACAAATTCTTTTATTTCGAGGATAATGAATAAGCACCCATGTGCTTTTTTACATCCAGTCCCCTCCCTTAGGGATATATATATATATTAATATATGATAATAAAAATAAAACCCAATACCAATACACTCACACAGTAAACGAAAAGAAATACCCCCCCCCACAACCCCCCTCCCCCCCCCCCCCCCCCCCCACACACACAACATACAAATAACCGAAAAAGAGAGAAAAAAAAGCAACAACAAAAAATAAAATAAAGGAAAACAGAAAAAGCACAGAGACAACCAAAAAAAAGAGAAAGAAATAGCAAAGAAACCAAGAGCAAAAGAAAAGCACCAGCAACAATAAGGGGAGAGAGGACAACCAATTAATTCCCCCTCCACCTCCCATCCCCGAACCCCCCCCCCCCCCCCCCCCCAAAACAAAAAAAACAAAACCTCCATAATATAAAGGAAAACAAACCATGTAAATAGTATCATTTTGGCTAACGGAAAGAAACGTCAACAAATGTCAGAGAGACACAGACATAGACACACACAGACATAGACACACACAGACAGACACACGCACACGCACACACACACACACACACACACACACACACACACACACACACACACACACACACACACACACACACACACATACAAGAACAGACAGACCAGACAGGCAGACAGATGATGATTAGGCAGTCATTATGATGGAGATAAAAATGATACAAATGAAGAGTAAAGTCTCTCTCAATCAATCAATCAACCAATCAATCAGTCAATCAATCAATCAGTCCGTCCGTCCATCCTCCATCTATCTATTTATCTATCTATCTATCTATCTATCTATCTATCTATCTATCTATCTATCTATCTATCTATCTATCTATCTATCTGTCTGTCTGTCTGTCTATCAATCTATCTATCTATCTGTCTGTGTATCTGTCTGTCTGTCTACCTGCCTGCCCGCCTGTCTGTCTGACTGTCTATCGATTGATCTATCTATTTATCTATATCTATCATCTATCGATCCGTCTGTCTGTCTGTCTGTCTGTCTGTCTATCGATCTATCTATATATGTATCTATCATCTATCGCTCCGTCTGTCTGTCTACCTGTCCAACTATCTGTCTGTCCTCACCCTGTCTGTCTACCTATTCGTTTTGTAGTACCACCATTAGCTTTTTCTAAGAAATTAACATCAATACATCTTGTCAACGGCCATTTTATATTTTTGTCCTTTTCCTTTTGTAAGAAAGAATCCGAACCCGAAATCTCTTTATGTACCCAGTGAAAGGATAGAGAGCCTGGGTTACATAAAAGTGTCTAGCTATTTGAGGGCTGGATGTCAACAAAAATTGCATGCAATGCTTTACCTGTTACCCTCGGGAAATACAATTCGTTCTTTCGTTCGTGTATTCCCTCTCACTCTGCCTGACTCTGTCAGTCTAACTGTTTCTGACTGACCAGTTCAGCATCCTGTGTTATCTCCTGCCCCACAAACAGGATGCCCTGCACTGGCAGGTACCCTACCGAACATCTTATTTAAAAAAATCAGCCAGTATTCCGACGTGTCAAAGACAAGGCGCGATAGGAGCTAAGGGTTCCAAGGGTCGTTGGAAGCATGCTGGCCATGTGAGAGAGTGAGGACTGAAGCTCCACGCTCGTGACATGCAGGGGAGGGGTGGGGTGGGGGTGGAGGTGGGGGGCGCTGTAACGCACGACTTCACCGCCAGATAGCACACGTCACAAAGGATATGGCCAGTGGTCATAAATTCATGCACCAGACCAAGAGAGGGCCGCGATAGGGGAAAAGGGACTATCAACATCTTGACGTTTTAGAGACCTGCAGCCTTTTAGCGAAAAAGGCTGAAGATTGGGAAGAATTTAAACAGCATGACATCTAGAATCGTGACTATAAACTGTACGGTGCGGGTGATTGTATTTTAAAAATTGACTGTACAAAAAAGCGGCTCAAAAGAGATGGATAGTAAAACAGTATCAGTCTTTAAACATTGGCTGTTAGAATACAAATAATTTACAGTAATAGTAAACTAGATAACATCAGTGAATGGACAGGCCTAGAACTCAACAAAACCCTGAGAAAGGCAGAACAGAGAGAGGAATGGAGGGAACTGGTTGCTGAGTCTTTGAGGGTGCCCCCACGGTCGTCAGACTACGGGACAGATAGATAGATAGAAGATAGTAAACTAGAAATAAAAGATACAGGAATAATAGGACAGGTACAATAGGGAGGTTTCTTTCCTCTAAATTTGATTCTTTTTTACACAAAAAGAAAATGTGAAAAATGTGGAAAGACATACTTGATTAAAAACAAATGCTTATCTCACGGCATAACATCAGCAGTGGTATAACTGATATTGTAATGCATGCATCTCCTCCACAGCTACCCCCCGAATCAAAAATACCCACCCCGAAATGTATCAACTAACAAGAAGGATATTTTTTTTCTTGAAAAAGAACAAAGATACTTCATCCTAAACTTCTTGTTAGTGTATACTATTTATTTGCTTGCATACAGGTAAACAAAAGGTAAACAAAAGATACTTAAAAAGAGAAGCGAAAGAAACTACATCAAAATAAGAAGCCCCAGAGCTGTCTATACATCACTTTGGACATTGTCTCCCTATAACAGAACCCCAACAGATTTACGGTCTTTGTTTTCACAGTAGAAAAAGGAGTAATGCCCCAAAGAAGTTGTTGTTGTTGTTGTTGTCATGATACATGGCTAAGTAAAAGTTTTATCCCACAAACGTTCTCTGTGTCTCTGTCTGTCTGTCTGTCTGTCTTTCTCTCTCATTTGAACAATACCACTTTCTCTTTGACATTTGTCAAAGACCCCATACAATATCTCTTTCATTCGAAAAAAGCAACCAATTGTAAAACGAACCTCTCTCTCTCTCTCTCTCTCTCTCTCTCTCTCTCTCTCTCTCTCTCTCTCTCTCTCTCTCTCTCTCTCTCTCTCTCTCTCTCTCTCTCTCTTCTCTCTTTCTCTCTCTCTCTCCATCTCTCTCTAAATGTTATTATAATTATGCACACCACCCTTCATGAGGGGCAAGGACTTTAATAAATACAACTTCGCATTCGCATTTTCTTTCTCTCTCTCTCTCTCTCTCTCTCTCTCTCTCTCTCTCTCTCTCTCTCTCTCTCTTCTCTCTCTCTCTCTCTCTCTCTCTCTCCTCAAAGACTTGACTTCCTCCCTTCATCCCTTACTCTAGAGAGAGATTAAAAAGCCGACCAACCAAACAAGGAAACCACAGAAGGAATCCAACCCAACTTATCCCACAGTTCAGAAAAAAACAAACCCACCCACCCACTCTTAGATCCTGACACCGCATGCTAACCCTGTTGCCCTCAAAAAAAGGTTTATAGGATGGAATTGCAGCCGAGGACAGGGCCGGCCCTTAGGGGTCTGTTCAATCAGCAGTTGAGGACCTTGAGTGCTGAGGGGCCTCAGGGTTGAGTGAGATGAGGGGTGGATCTTTCCTTCCTTTCTTCCTTCCTTCCTTCCTTCCCTGTGGGCGGAGGGAGAGACAGCCAGTGTGATGCAGGTCGCTCTCTCCCTCACTCTGTCTGCACCAGGAATATGTATGCTGCAGTGCGGTGTTTTCTGTCCGTCTGTCTGTGGGCTATAAGTCTCGGTGTACAGTGTTGTTTTTCTTTTTGAATTAGCATGTTACCGTGGTTAGTCAAATCAAGTCAAGTCAAAAATACTTGAATCCTCACATGAAGGATAGTTATAGCCATGAAAGGTACATGGTTGATAGAAATTCTAATCTAGAATAACAAAAAAAACCCCAATCACACACACATGCATGCATGTGTACATACACAATCACGCGCACTCACGCACTCACCCCCCATATATATATATATATATATATATATATATATATATTATATATATATATATATATATATATATATATATATATATATATATATATATATATTATACGCGTGTGAAAAGCTGAGATCATAAGAGATACTCCAAAAAGAATATTTGTAGGGCGTAATGAGGGAAGGGTGGATGGAGAGGGGGTTGGGTGACAGACAGTGACTGAAACAAAGCATGAGTATTGCAACATTGTGTGCTGAAGGTTGGGAACTGACTTTGGGAAATGATGGACTGGGTCACACACACTACATTTTGCAGTCAGTGAAATATAGACTGAAGGTTGTGGAGGAGGTGGTGAATTATGGCTACTTTATACCCAGTTATGTTCTGCAGTCAGTGAAATATAGACTGAAGGTTGTGGAGGAGGTGGTGAATTATGGCTACTTTACACCCAGTTATGTTCTGCAGTCAGTGAAATATAGACTGAAGGTTGTGGAGGAGGTGATGAATTATGGCTACTTTATACCCAGTTATGTTCTGCAGTCAGTGAAATATAGACTGAAGGCTGTGGAGGAGGTGGTGAATTATGGCTACTTTACACCCAGTTATGTTCTGCAGTCAGTGAAATATAGACTGAAGGTTGTGGAGGAGGTGGTGAATTATGGCTACTTTATACCCAGTTATGTTCTGCAGTCAGTGAAATATAGACTGAAGGTTGTGGAGGAGGTGGTGAATTATGGCTACTTTACATCCAGTTATGTTCTGCAGTCAGTGAAATATAGACTGAAGATGTAGAGGTGATGCATAAAGTATGAGTACTTCATACACAGTTATGGAGGACGGGATAGTCTGATGGTCAGAGTGATGCACTCGTGATCTGCTGACCAGGGTTTGAATCTCGTTCAAGAGGATAATTATTTCCTCTGGAGTTAACATCAGTGCCGACTCCACTCCTCCCAAAAGTCCTTCGGTTGAGACCATAAACGATGTTCCATGTGCGAACGCACGCAGAACATCTTGCGCTATACGTTAAAACCTGTTCCGCTTTTCGGAAGAGTAGGTCATTGTGTGCCGGTGGGAACGGATAAAATTTACAAAACTGCATAGACTCGGGGGCTATATGTAAAAAGCACATGAGTGCTTATTCCATTATCCTCGAAATAACAGAAGAGATAAATAGATGAAAAAAAATGTTCTGGAGTCAGGGAAATATAGACTGAAGGATTTCAAGGTGGTGGTGAATTATGGCTGCTTTATACACACACTGTTATTATTATAGCAAAATATAGCACTATATAAGTTCCATTTATTATTATTGCAATGTATAGCTCTATATAAGTTCCATTTATTAGTATTGCAAGATATAGCGCTATATAAGTTCCATTTATTAGTATTGCAAGATATAGCGCTATATAAGTTCCATTTATTATTATTGCAAGATATAGCTCTATATAAGTTCCATTTATTAGTATTGCAAGATATAGCGCTATATAAGTTCCATTTAATATTATTATTATTTTGGAGATGATGAATTACATCTGGAGGTTTTGGGAGTTTGTAAATCAAGGTCTGATGTATACAGCAAACAATGTTTCAGTTGACTGGTCTGTCTGACTGTCTGCAAGTCTGCCTGACTGAGAGAACAGCTGTCTCTCTGTTCTTTCTCTCTCTCTCTCTGAATGACTTGCCTTCTTTCTTTCTTTCCCTACTTACTCGTGTGTTACACATAATTATTTAGCGCACGTCAAGAAATCTACGGCAACAAGAGAGTTATCTCTGGCAAAATTGTGTAAAAGAAAAGCCACTCTGATAGGGATACAAATACAGTTGCAGACAGGAAAAAAAAACAAAAATAACGGGTGGCGCTGCTCTTGTGGCGACGCGCTCTCCCTGGGGTGAGCAGCCCGAATTTCACGCAGAGAAATCTGCCGTGACTTAAAGTGGTATAAAATAAAATAAATAAAATAAGCAAAAATGTGTTTCTGTGAGTCTGCCTGCCTATGTCTGGTTGACTGAATGTCTGTTGTAACCGCGCCTACTCATATAGTTTCCAGTACATTTTGTGTGTGTGTGTGTGTGTGTGCTCTATCTTGGCGTGTTTTTATATCCCTCTTATAAAGTAAGGACTCAGCAAAGTGGGCTGTGTTTACATTGTGCATGATCCATGATCAAGATTTTGGTTTGATTTCGTCCCCTTTCTGTTTGCCTGCTCTGTCCTCTGTCTGTCTCTCTGTCTTTCTGTCTGTCTCTGTCTTTCTGTCTGTCTCTTTCTCTGGCTCGGTCTAGCTTTCTGGCTTTGTCTGTCCGTCTGTCTGTCTGTCTGTCTCTGTCTGTCTGTCTGTCTGTCTCTCTGGTGGGTGCACGCGTGCATTTTGTCATCCTATCAAATTTTTCATTGAAATAGATACCACAATGTCAAAGTCAAAGTCAAACTTTTATCTTTAGATGGTACATTGAATAAGCAGTGCATTTGCTTTTTTTTTTTTTTATCAAGCCATCTATCTAAAGAAAAAAAAGCGAGAAAAAAAGATAATGTATATGCAGACATAGAATAAAAAACCTAATCTATGGTAAACTATACCAATCAAACAAGAAAAGACAATAACATGCATATATGGAATTAAAAACAAAACAAAAACCCAGAAAAATATTAAACCATACAATTCAAATAATTCCAAAATCTTGAAAAAATATCCGTCATAACACAAACAAACAAGCAACAAAGAAAAACCAAACCAAAGCAAACAAAGAAGACAAAACAGAATAAAAATTAAAAAAAAAAAACCCACACACCAACTGCTTCCCTCCCACCCCCCCTCCCTCACACACATACACACACAAAACTTCAACCATTCAAACAACTGAATAAAATGTGTGTGTGTGTGTGTGTGTGTGTGTGTGTGTGTGTGTGTGTGTGTGTGTGTGTGTGCGTGTGTGTGTGCGTGAAACTGCCTGTGCCTGCGCATGTGTGCCATTTGTGTGTATGCGTGCGTGCATGTGTGTGTGTACGTGTGTGTTTGTGTGGTGTGTGTGTTTGTGTGTGTGGGCATAAAACTTTATCTCTCTCTTCCTCTATCAGCACGCTTTCTTTCTTTTTCTTTCTTTCGTTCTTTCTTTCTTTCTTTCATTCTGTCTGGTTGTCTGTCTGTCTGTCTGTCTGTCTGTCTGTCTGTCTTTCTTTCTTTCTTTCTTTCTTTCTGTCTGTCTGTCTTTCTTTCTTTCTTTCTTTCTTTCTTTCTTTCTTCTTCTTTCTTTCTTTTCTTTCTTTCTTTCTTCTTCTTCTTTCTTCTCTTTCTTTCTTTCTTTTTCTTTTCATTTCTATTTTTGTTTGTTTGTTTGTTTCTTTCTTTCTTCTTACGACTTGCTTCTTTATCTACTGATTCCGTTCGTGAAGGAAAGTGGAGATCAGACAAATGACGGGCAGATTGAAGTGTCGGGGTGTGTCCACAGTTTCGGCAATGGCCAATTCTGACACGGTTTTACTCTTGTTGTTTTCTTTTTTCTTTCAGTTGTTTTCTTCAGTTCTGTCTGTCTGAATATGTTTGAGAATACACACACAAATAATATAATAATAATAATAATAATAATAATAATAATAATAATAATATGTGGAATGTATATAGCGCTGAATCTTGTAAAAACAAGGTAAAAAAAGGTAAAGGTCTCCCATAACCTATATTAAGGTCATAGGGGAACGAGGCGTCAGAGACCTCACTTCTCTAGGGCCAGCATATTGAGGACGGCGCCCATCTCCTCTCCCTCGCTGCTTTACCTTCCCTGACCCTAAAGAGGGCAGGTACCCATTTACAGCTGGGTGAACTGGGGGAACTGTACTGAAGCCAAGGCGCGCAAACGGTTACCCATCCAATTGGTAACCACGCTCGACGCTGCTTAACTTGGCTGGGGGAAAGCCAGTGCTCCGACCACTGAGCTATCGAAATACACGCATATACACCAATTCATGCAAAAGGGGTCACACATGCGCACAATTACACACGCGTGCATGCAAACATGCAGTAACACGTCTGTGCAAGCATGCAGACACAGACACAGACACATGCACATACAGAGAGAGAGAGAGAGAGAGAGAGAGAGAGAGGAGAGAGAGAGGAGAGAGAGAGAGAGAGAGAGAACGAGACAGACAGACAGACAACAAACAGAGACAGAGAGAGAGACACAGACAGACAGACAGACAAACAGAGAAGAGAGAGAGAGAGAGAGAGAGAGAGAGAGAGAGAGAGAGAGAGAGAGAGAGAGGAGAGAGAGAGAGAGAATTGCGAATTGTAGCGTAAGGCCACCGACCTGTACATAAAATAGCACGCGTGGAAACCAAGAAAAAATCCGGAAAAATAATATAGGGAACACGATGCACCAAATCAAACTTAAGCCTTTCCTGAGGCAAGGAAGAAAATGAAACTTTCCTGCCACAGAAGACATTTCTGTTGTTTCTGTGATCCAGAAGGGTTGAAAATGATCGAACTAAACCACGTTTGAAAAGATCGCAGCATTCCTGACCATCTGAAAGGGAAACTCAGAAAAGTCTATGACAAACAGATTAAAGTAGCGAAGATGTGTTTAAAAATTATTTTTTGTAAAGAAGCTGCTCAGAGTAGGATGGACAGGTAGAAGAACACATAAAACACACTAAACAAAATGAAAACAGTAAGAAAACTTTTATCATCACTAAATGGAAGAAAGCTACAATATTCAGGCCCTACATTACAAAACCAAGATACTGGCCTCGAGAAAACTGTCTTTCAAGGCAAGAGTAAAGCAAAGAGAAACATTTTTAAGGCACTGGCAGATCTGCATATGAGGTTGACTTGGAATATCGTAAAAAAAAAAAAATCTCCCTATCTTTTCTTTTACCAAATGCCGCCGAGATTCGAACCCACGATTTCATAGACCCATGGGATTGAAATCGAACGGTCTTAACCACTCGGCTATAGCGTCCGTCTGATGTGGAGTGATTTGTCTGGACTTGTGTTTTCTGATCGTGATGATGTAGTAGTTATAATGATGTCTTCTAATCTCTCGGTGTCTTTGTTTTCCCGTCTGCTCTTACTGGCTTTGGTCGTGTAGGGATGATTGTACTGACGATCATTTCACTGACAGATCAGCCTTCCATTTTACTGATTGATTGAATAGATAGCTGACTCATGGATTGCCTGAGAACTTGTTTGTCTGTCTATGTCACTTTACTGTGTGTGTCTTTTATTTTATTTATTCTTTTCATTTTTTTTCCTTTTATTTCTAGGATAATGGAATAAGCACTCTTGTTCTTTTATTTAAAAATTTACATCCAGCCCCCGTGTGAATGTAGTTTTGAAAATTTTGTCATCCGTTCCCACCGGCACACAATGACCTACTCTTCCGAAAAGCGGAACAGGTTTTAACGTGTGCGTAAGATGTTCTCTGTGTGTGTGCGTGTGCGTGCATGTGCGTGCGTATGTGCGTGCGTGTGTATTTGTGTGTCCCAATCTCTATATATTTCACTGACTCTCTCTGTCTCCGTCTCTCTCTGCGTCTGCCTGTCTCTCTCTGTCTGTCTGACTGTCTCTCTTTTATGTCTGGCTGTCTGTTTGTCTGTCTGCATCTCTCTCTCTCTCTTTATCTGACTCTCTCTCTCTTTGTCTGACTCTCTCTCTCTCTTTGTCTCTCTCTCTCTCTCTCTCTCTCTCTCTCTCTCTCTCTCTCTCTCTCTCTTTCTCTTCTTCCTCTTGATACTGTCAAAAGCTGAAGGAGACTGTGTTGTATCATGTGTGCAGTAGTTGCTACTGTCAGCTGCTGCCATGTGCTGGTCATGTCTGTCAGCAGTTTCACTGATGTGATGCAATACAGTACAATACAATACAATACAATGCAATACAATACAATACAGTACAGTACAGTACAATACAATACAATACAATACAGTACAATACAATACAATACAATACAGTACAATACAATACACTACAATACAATACAATCCCAACACTGCAGACAGCAGGTGAGAGTTTGGCCTTTGAGTCTTTCTGACACCTGACGACATCACTCTCAGAGAGAGAGAGAGAGAGAGAGAGAGAGAGAGAGAGAGAGAGAGAGGAGAGAGAGAGAGAGAGAGAGAGAGAGAGAGAGAGAGAGAGAGATTAATTGATTCAATTCTATTTTCAGAAGATTAAGGAATAAGCATGCCAGTTGCTGTTTTTACATCCAGCTTTCTATAACAGAGAGAACAATGAACAATGAACAAAGTTTATTGTTCAGGCCACCAGCCCCTAGAATGGGGTCAAACCAAGCATATCAAAACGAAGACAAAACAAAACATGACGTATATGACAACTGCAAGAACATTACTAATGTAACATGGGACTATCCAAAAATGAGACCAAATTATCAAAATAACAGAGAGAGAGAGAGAGAGAGAGAGAGAGGAGAGAGAGGAGAGAGAGAGAGAGAGAGAGAGAGAGAGAGAGAGAGAGAGAGAGAGAACAATAACGAACTTTTATTTTTTGAGGGTAATAGAATAAGCATAAGACTTTTTTACATCCAGCCCTCGGAGAGAGAACAATGAACAATGAACAAAGTTTATTCTTCAGGCCACCAGCCCCTAGAATGGGGTCAAACCAAACAAATCAAAACGAAGACAAAACAAAACATGGCGTAAATGGCAACTGCCAAAACATAACTAATGTGAACATGTGACTATCCAAAAATGAGACCAAATTATCTACTTTAAGCAGTTATGTACATTTAAAAGTTATTAGATGTTCATTCTTCAAATTTTTAATATTTTCCTGCCGTACTATCAAAGCATTGAAAAGATAAAAGCTGAGATGCGAATGGAAGAAACTGAACCATGTTTCAGAAACCTCACGTATGGTTGGTTACTAGAGTCTCGGAGAGAGAGAGAGAGAGAGAGAGAGAGAGAGAGAGAGAGAGAGAGAGAGAGAGAGAGAGAGAGAGAGAGAGAGGGGGGGGAGGGTAGAGGAGAACACTGAAAACTTTGATTGTACTTCGGCCTTAGGCCACAATACAAAACATGGTTGGGGCAGGGGGAAGGTAGACATCATAGCAGAAATCGTTTTTATCCAGTTCGCATTTCCAATTCTGCAAGCATACAGAATCACACTCAATGTCTTCTAGTTATCATCATCACCTTCAACATCTATATAATCATCGCCATCAGCACCACCAATGCATATAGCAGCAGCTGCAGCACACACACACACACACACACACACACACACACACACACACACACACACACACACACACACACACACACACACACACACACACACACACACACACACACATTATATATATATATATATATATATATTATATAATATATATATATATATATATATATATATATATATATATATATCTATATATCTATTTCAACATCACCATTATTACTTTCATCATCTATGCCATCATCATCAATATCATCACCATCATCATCTACACTATCATAATTTTCTTCAACTTGTTCAATTATCATCGTCACGATCATCATTTTCAATATCTATATCATAGTCACGATCATCATCTTTATCATATATATATAATCGTTTCCATCTTCATCCTTTTCATCTTCAAATATACATCATTGCCACCGTCGTCGTCTTTGACATTTTTACCTTAGTCACCGTCACCTCAATCACCTTCAACATCTTCAACACCATCGTTACCATTGTCACTTTTAATATCCACATTATTATCACCATCAGCACCTTCAGCATCTACATCACCTTCAACATTTCCATCATCATCGCCATCATCTTCCTAAACATCTAAACCATCATCGTCATCCTCAACAAACACATCCTCGTCTTCATCATTTGCATCATCATCACCATTTTTATCAACTACATCAACAGCACCATCAACCCCCTCAACACTTGCATAATTGTCACCAGCATAATCCTTAACCTCTACATCAACACCTCAACATCCATGCATTCATCACTCTCCTCAACGTCTACGTAATGATCATCAACATCATAGTCATTATCATCAATATCTGTATCATCGTCACGCCACCTTGTAAAATCCGCATCATCCTTGCTATCATCATGTTCCACAACTACATTGTCATCACCACAATCATTTTCGAAATCTACATCGCCATTGCCGTCACCATGTGTAACATCCACATCATCGGCACCACCATCGTTTTCACCATACACTTCACCTCCTTCATCAGTTTCACCCTCTACATCGTCATCAATCATCATTTTCAACATCTACATCACCACCACCATTATCTTTCACACCCACCTCACTACCGTCACCATCATTTCACCATTCACATCATCACCTCCTACAACACAACCACCGTCATTTTCAATATCTACAACCCAACCACCGTCATCTTCAATATCCACAACACAACCACCGTCATCTTCAACATCTACATCACCAGCACCATCACCATTTCAACCACTATGCCCACCACCACCATCATGGCTGCTACTATCAGAATGAGTATTTCGTGGTACAACAGTTCGTTTGAAGATGGATTCTGATGAAGCTTGATTTACTCATGCCGGCTCCTTTTTTTTTCAAAATATTCTTCTCCTACCATCTTACATGATCACAAGAACATACTAGTGACAAGGAATATCTAGTACTCTATTCGCAGAGAGAGAGAGAGAGAGAGAGAGAGAGAGAGAGAAGAGAGAGAGAGAGAGAGAGAGAGAGAGAGAGAGAGAAAAAACAAAGAACAGCAAAACTTGACTGTGCTGTTTTAATAATAATAATAATAATAATGTATGGAATTTATATAGCGCTGAATCTTGTAAAGCAACAAATCAAAGCGCTCAGATGACTTTTTTTAAATATCGAGGATAATGGAATAAGCACTCATGTGCTTTTTTACATCCAGTCCCCTGTGTATGCGGTTTTGTAAATTTAGTCATCTGTTCCCACGGGCACACAATGGCCTACTCTTTCGAAAAGCGGAACAGGATTTAACGTGTGCGCAAGATGTTCTGCAAGAGTTCGCACACGGGGCCTCGGTTTATAGTCTCATGCGAAGGACTGTTTTCCTATATAAAAAGACAAACAAACAAACCAAAGCCACGCTGTGTCCTTTTAGCTAAACGTCTATGTACACACTCTCACAGAGAGAATCCACACAGGCTCATCACACACTCCCCTCGTGGGGATGCCGGGGGCCTGCCAGTGCATGAGCATCCCCACAGTCTGGACATTCTGCGCCAGCATTCCATCCTTTCTGTCAATCTCCTTGCTCTGCTTTGTTCCTTTCACTTCCCGGCTCCTCCCTCTAGTCTATTTCCTGCCTTCCCGATGCATTTTACAGCCTTTTTCCAGAAAGACTTAAAGCATGATGTTTCTCCTCCCCGCTGAAGTCGGATACGCTGGGCCTGACTTGTCAGTGGCTTAACGGCAGCGCAAAGCATTTTCGGTCACATCACAGACAACAGTGGTTCCAGTGTGCGAAGAAGAAGAATTGCGAAGAAGAAGAAGAAGAAGAAGAAGGAAAAAAAATGATGTAAATAGGAATATGAAAAGAAGAATTGCGAAGGAAAAGACGAAAGAGGAGAAGAAGAAGAATTGCAAAGATGAAGAAGAAGAATTGCGAAGAGGAAGAAGAAGAATTGCGAAGAGGAAGAAGAGTTGCGAAGAAGACGAAGACGAAGAAGGAGAAGAGGAAGAAAAACTATAAACAAGAGTTACGAAGAAGAATTACGAAGAAGAAGAACAAGAAGAAGAACAAGAACAAGAACAAGAACAAGAAAAAAGCGAAGATGAAGAATAAGAATAAGAATTGAGAAGAACTGCGAAGAAGAAGAAAAATTGCGAAGAAGAAGAAGAGGAGGAGGAAGAAGAAAAAGATAAAGAAGAAGCTACACCCTGGAAGCATTATTTCGCTGGTCTCACAAGCCGCAAAGAGGCTCTGCATTATTGCATGCTTACTTGTAGCAGAAAAAAGAAAGAGAAAGACAGAAAGAAAGAGAAAGACAGTCTTGTTCAGAAGGTGATTGACAACACTCACGGGAGCTGTTTCACATCTTTGAAATGCCGCACACTGCTGCTTGATACTGGGCAACTAGAAAAAGAGTTTTAACAACACACAAATCTGCATACATGTTTTGTCAGATGTATGGACAACACACGTGTGCGTTCGTGCGTGCGTGCGTGCGTTTGTGTGTGTGTTTGTGTGTGTGTTTGTGTGTGTGTATTTATGCACACTATATATGTACATATCTGTCTGTGTATGAATGAATGGATAAATTAATATATGTATGTATGTATGTATGTATGTATGTATGTATGTATATATGTATGTTAATAATGTATGTATATATGTGTGTATGCACGTACATACGTACGTACGAATGTATGCTATGCATGGATAGTTGGATTTATTTATGGATGGATCTGTGTGTCTGTCTGTCTGTCCGTCCGTCCGTCCATCCATCCATCTATCCATCCACCCTATCTATCTATCTATCTATCTATCTATCTATCTATCTATCTATCTATCTATCTATCTATCTATCTATCTATCTATCTATCTATTACTATCTACCTACCTACCTATCTATCTATCTGTCTGTCTGTCTATCTATCTATCTGTCAAGAGAGAGACAGACAGAGAGAGAGTACCCTCGTCCTAACAACAGAAACCCCCCCCCCCCCTTCTCCTTCCTATTCTTTCCTCTCTGCGCTAGCTGTTTGTCAGCCTGGTCACTGGCCTAACTGGTCAGTGTAGGTCAGGTCAGAGGAGATATCACTGACCTCCACTACAGCCGCTCAGCTGCAGCCTGGGCCGTCTCCATGCCTGTGGCTGGTGGCAGCCTGACATGGATAGCCCCTCGTGGATTTCCCCCCTTGAAGGACGATCTACAGGTCTGTGGGATCACGGGAAGCGAATACAGCACAGGAGTTCTGAGGCTACGGAGTCACAGGAGTGTAGTGAAAGAAGTCGTTAACAAGTTGGAAATGCTTCGAAGAAATCAGTATTGTTCGTTTGTTTGTTTTAGGGCTTTTTTTGTTCCTCGGCGAGAGCTTTGAGTCTGATCCATGGTGGGATTTTGTTTTCGTTTGTGAGGATTTTTGCCCACCATAAAGTAGCCGCATTACGCTTTCGGAGTGATGGTGTCTGAACACGACAGCATTGTGCTGCAGGTTTTAAAAAAATGTCATGCGTTTTTTGCAGGCACAAAGTGGCTTACTCATCCCAAAATAATGTCACATATTGCAAATTTGTATGGGGTTATTTTTGAGTGTGTTTCGTTTCTCGGCAAAATCTCCGAGGCGTCAATGGTGAGATTTTGTGTATGCGACTGTTTTCTGCCCCCCGTTATTTAAGGTAGTAACATTCAGACTTCGCAAATGGTGTCTAAATACGGCACCTGTGTCCATACATTTTTTTCTTTTTCTTTTTTAAAATTTGGTCATTGGTTCCTACCTGCTTAAAATGGCATACACTTCCAAACAACGGAACCGTTTTTAACGTGTGCGCAAGATGTTCTGCGTGCGTTCGCACACGGGATTGTTGGTTTATATTCTTCATTTTCTTAGTCGAACGCTCAGACAGCAAGTAGTTTTCTCTGTCACGTGTGCAAAAATGCGTTGTGCTGCCGTTTAGCACCTGTCAAGTCAGGCCCAGCACATCCGACTTCGGCGTGGGAGAGAACTACTATTTTTTTCAGTCTATCTGGATAAAAAAAAAAGGCAGGAGAATGGACCAAGAAGGTAGAACACAAAGGAGGTACACAGAGAGGGGAAGAACAGAAGGAATTCCTAGCACAGAGTTTTCAGAAGATTGGGATGATATTTGTACTGACAGGCCCCCGGCATCCCCACAGTAGAAATTTAATAAAGTCTCATCTGAAGAACTTTCGGGGAAGTGGAACCGGTAAAAAAGGTAAAGGTGTCCCATAACCTATGTGGTCGTAGGGGAGTGAGGCATCAGAGGCCTTAACTTCTCTAGGGGCCAGCATATTGAGGGCGGTGCCCATCTCCTCTCCCTCGCTGCTTTACCTTCCCTGACCCTAGAGAGGGCAGGTACCCATTTACAGCTGGGTGAACTGGGGGACTGTACTGAAACCAAGGTGCGCAAACGGTCACACATCCAAGTGGTAACCACGCTCGATGCTTCTTAACCTTAGCTGGGGGAAAGGGAGCGCTCTGACTAATAATAATAAATAATAATGTATGGAATTTATATAGCGCTGAATCTTGTAAAGCAACAAATCAAAGCGCTACTGAGTTATCCCGGTACAGATGTTACTAACTCTGGGGGAAAATCCACTCGAATGGATGCCTCAGTGGTGGCGCGCTCCCGAGCCGTCAGATCAGTGCTCTCAGCACAAGGTGTGCTTCCACCCCAACCCCGCAATCTATGGGGTAGGTTTGGGTCTAGGACATTGCTGTGCTCTGTTATCGTTACTGTGTGCCCCAGAAACCCCCGCCCCTGGACCCAGCATCTCGGCCCCTGCTGTGTGACCTGATTACAGCGACAAGAAGCGATAGCCGTTAAAGTGTTCAAGCCCGGTGAGTGTGGGAGATGAAAACTTAATGGTCTGTGAAACCCCCGCCAGAGGTCGCGGCACTGTGACGCACGATTTCACGGCGAGATAGCATACGTCACAAAGGATACGGCCAACGGTCATAAATTCAGGCAGGTCAGGGAAGGTTTTGCGCTGGGGAAGAGGAACTATGAACATCTTGGCATTTTTTTTGTGACCTGCTGATTAAGTTCTTTTTTTTTTTATATACATTGCAAAGAAATGCAAAAACAATATATAACAGCCACCCCCTAGAAAGTTTGGGAAAAGCAATCACAGAAAGCTGGGTGAAAAAACATGCACACACACATTTTATGTGGGAGCGCACATGTGTGTGTGTGTGTGTGTGTGTGTGTGTGTGTGTGTCTGCTCCCTCCTCCATATCACATGCCCCTCTCCACCCAGAGAGAGAGAGAGAGAGAGAGAGAGAGAAGAGAGAGAGAGAGAGAGAGACAGAGAGAGAGAGAGACAGAGAGAGAGAGAGAGAGAGAGAGAGAGAGAGAGACAAACAGACAGAAAGGCAGACGGACTTTATTATTCTAAACTAGCTTTTCTCCTCTGGCACTGTTGAGAAATATACTGATGTGAACAGTCAACAAGAACGACGCAGTGTTTTCAATTTGCAAAGGAGAAAAAGGCATATACCATCATATTAAAAAACCAAACAACAACAGTTGCCTCAATGCCCATAACGTTCCTGTCCTGCTGTCCTCACGCTGCTCATTTCCATCTTTCTGCCCCAGTCAGCCCCAGAATCGTCATGTCGTTTCCTCAGTGTCCAAAGTCCACATAGAGCTGATCACTGTTAGGCCACCAGCCAGAGGAGCACTGCCACCTTCTCCCCAACAACCTGCAATCCCAAAGGGGTTGAAACCAGGTCACCTCAGGAGCAGAAGTGAACGAGAAACCAAAACCGAGGTCACCATGAGACCAGAGCGACATACAGTTTTGTTATGGTGATGGGGATGATGCAATGATAATGCTATGTGAATGCATGTTGTTTTCAGACTACCTGACAGAGCCACCATACTCTACGCTTCCTGTCATACTAGTAATATGCTAGCGCCACTAGGATCGACAGATAATAGACATCTGCAGCCTGTGGTCAGTTAATTAGAGCAACACTCTCAAAATCGCGTCCATTAAGAGCAGTGTTTACAAAGCGCCATTACAAACTCTCTCTTGGTAAGAGCTAGCTGGAACCTGGAGAAAATATCCTTAACGGCTGGCTTAAGGTGTCTAAACCCGTTACCTTCCACTTAGAAATCCAGCCGCGTGCTACTAAGCCATGGCGGCTGGCTGCTTCAACCTCAAGGGTCTAATTAATTTAAAAGTCATAACTTATCGTTTCTTTTATCTGTTGTTAATATCAGAACGTAAACCTTCGCATTTCTGAATTAAAAAAAATATTCATAGCCATGTTCAGGAACTTCTTATTTTTGTAACAACTAAACAATTTTTTTCTAATTACTTCCTCTGTCAAACTCGCTGACTGTATTCTCTCAACCTTCAAAGCCGACCAAACCAAACAAAAGAAAACCATCCACAGCACAGGAAAAAACACAGACCCAGTCCACCTTGTAAAACACTATTTCCCAGCCCCGGAAAAGAGGGCCGACCCCGCTTCCCCCACGCAGCACAGGTTATTGAATCACATGGAAGAAGAAAACCAGGTCTGGCGGGGGCCACTAAAACAGACAGTTGAGGACGTTTAGTGCTGAGGGGCCTCAGTGCTGAGTGAGGCGTCCTTCCCTAGTGACAGCCAGTGTGGTACAGGTCGCTTTCTCCCTCCCTCCCTCTGCAATGGGATTAGGCTGCAGTGCAGTGTTGGTTTGTTTCTGTCTGTGGGCTACAGGTCTGGGTGTACAAGGGTATAGTTCTGTGGTGTGAGATCTCTTTCAGGTTGGAGATACAGAGGTAGAAAGAAAGAGTAAGGGTGGGGTGTGGGGAATACAATTTAAAACAGTTAATCCCATTAGTGGTGTTGAGAGAGTAGAATGCTTGATTACGGTGCTTGTGTAGGTCTGCAAAGTCGCGGGTTCAACTTTTGGCAGCGGCATCTAGTGAATCAAGTTTGGGGATTTCTTAAAATAATAATCTACCTAGGTTCAGTTTGATGTGTAGACATGTCAGAACCTGAATTTTCTTCGTGTATATATACGCACATAGAAAGTGAAATAATTATGCACGTTAAAGATCCCGTAATGTTCGTGTCAGCGTTTGGAGGGTGGGGGAAACATCAACACTCCAGCGTGAACCTGGAGAGGGATGGGCTCTGCCAGGTTCAACTTGCTCTGGAGACAGAGATTTGAAAACAACAGTAGTGCCATGCCTCTACCAGATAGATAGATAGATTGTAAATAAAAACTAGTAATTGTAACTGGCTGCATGTGAAAGACTGGGATGAATAAAAGCGCGTTGATTTGTTTTTTTGCAAGATATTGCGCTGTATAAATTCCATGTATTATTATTAGAGAGAGAAGAGGGGGGGGGGGGGGAGATTGAGAGAGAGATTGTGAGAGACAAAAAAAGAGAGAGAGAGAAGCAAGAGAGAGAGAGGAGAGAGAGAGAGAGAGAGAGAGAGAGAGAGAGGAGAGAGAGAGAGAGAGAGAGAGAGAGAGAGAGAGAGAGAGAAGGGAGAGAGAGAAGAAGAGAGAGAGAGAGAGAGAGAGAGAGAGAGAGAGAGAGAGAAGAGAGAGAAGAGAGAGAGAGAGAGAGAGAGAGAGAGAGAGATTCTGTTCATAGTTGTGAAGGTTGTCGAGTTGATGATTTATGGACCGAGTAACATACACTGTAGTTCTTCGGCTTTGTCGTCAAACGCTCAGACAGCAAGTTTCGTTATCTGTCATATGAGCGGAAATACGTTGCGCTGCCGTTGGGCACCTGACAAGCCAGGCCCTGCACATCTGACGTCGGCATGATAAAATATAATGACGTTAGGTATTTCCGACTCTGTGTTTCTGCAAATCTGTCTGGCTGTCTGTCTGTCTCGCTGTCTGTCAGTCTGTCTGGCTGGCTTTCTGTCTGTCTCGCTGTCTGTCAGTCTGTTTGGCTTTCTGTATGTTTTTCTAGCTATCTGTCTGTCTGGATGGATTTCTGTCTGTCTATCTGGCTGTCTGGCTTTCTGTCTGTCTGTCTGGCTTTCTGTCTGTCTGTCTCATTCAGATTCAGATTCAGAATATCTTATTACCATTTAAGTCATGTAGACTTATTTGACACAAAAAAACAAAAATCAGTTATAATTATCTATGTGCTCAAAATGATTTACAGTAAAGGCATGTTGCATTTAACTTCTCCTTATCCCTTTTCTCAAAACATTCATACACATACCTGATGATATCTGCTTGATAGATATCAACTGTGATTATGTCGCTTAATTCATATGTACAGTTTTTGTGTTCGTTGTCTCTGGTTTTCATTCTTATTAACACATTGTTCCTGAGTTCATCAAGTAATACACATTCATGGAGTAAATGAAATTCATCTTCTATTTTGTTACAGTATCTACATTTTCTGTCCTCTCTGGATATATTTTGGTGCCTCCCTTTTTCTATGTCTGTCTGTGTATCTGTCTGTCTGTCTGGCTGGCTTTCTGTCTGTCTGTCTGTCTGTTTAGATGGCTGACCGACTGGTTGCTTTATCTTTCTTACTCCTTTTTGTACTGTTCACTGTGGTTTTATATAGCTTACATAGATGGGATTTGTCGCTGGCGTAGGGTTTCTTTGCTCCTACCTCTCTGAAAAGCAAGAACTGGATGAAAAATGCACAAACATCGATTCTTGTGTGATGTTCGATCAGTCACAATGATTGGACTTGAAGCCGTAATGCTTCTGTACATCTTTTGTATGACATTCTATCTGGTTGACTGTCTGCATGTCTGTGTAGATGTTTGTCTCCCTGTGTGTCTGCATGTCTGTCTGCGTGCCTGTGTATTTGTTTGTATGACTGTCTGTCTGTCTGTCTGTCTTTCTCTTGTTTGGTCGTTCCCTCCTTCTCTGTCTGCCTGTCTACTTTTCTATCTCTCTTCTTTCTTTTTTCTTTCTTTCTTTCTTTCTTTCTTTTTGTCTGTCTGTCTGTCTTCCTTTTTTCCTTCTTTCATTCCTTTCTTTCTTTCTTTCATTCCTTTCTTTCTTTCTTCCTTCCTTCCTTCCTTCCTTCCTTCTCTTCCTTCTTTCTTTCTTTCTTTCTTTCTTTCTTCTTTTTTTCTTCTTCCTTCCTTCCTTTCTTTCCCTGTTTTCCCTTTCTTCCCATTTGCTCACATCTTTGTTGATTCCGTCGGGGACAGCAGGCTAGGAGATCAGACAAACGACGGGCAGATTGAAAGTGTCGGGGTGTGTCCACAGTTTGGGCACAGGCCAGTTCTGACGCTGTTTTACTCTTTCCTTTCTCATGTTGTTTTATTCTTTGCTTTCTGATGTTGTTTCATTCTTTGCTTTCTGTGTTGTTTTATTCTTTGCTTTCTGATGTTCTTCATTCTTTGCTTTCTGATGTTGTTTCATTCTTTGCTTTCTGATGTTGTTTATTCTTGCTTTCTGATGTTACTTTCATTCTTTGCTTTCTGAACTGCTTCTGTGTTTTCTCTCTGCTTTCTGATGTGTTTCATTCTTTGCTTTCTGGTGTTGTTTCATTCTTGCTTTCTGATGTTGTTTCATTCTTTGCTTTCTGATGCTGTTTCATTCTCTGCTTTCTGATGTGTTTTCATTCTTTGCTTTCTGTGTGTTTCATTCTTTGCTTTCTGATGTTGTTTCATTCATTTCTTTCTGCTGTTTCATTCTTGCTTTCTGATGTTGTTTTATTCTTTGCTTTCTGATGCTTGTTTCATTCTTTGCTTTCTGATGCTGTTTCATTCTTTCCTGTTTCATTCTTTGCTTTCTGGTTGTTCTTCTTTGCTTTTTTTTCATTCTTTGCTTTCTGATGTGTTTCATTTTCGTTTCATTCTTTGCTTTCTGATGTTGTTTCATTCTTCTTGTTGGCTTTCTGATATCTTTGCGATGTTTTCATTCTTTCCTGTTTCATTCTTTGCTTTCTGATGCTGTTTCATTCTTTACTTTCTGATGCTGTTTCATTCTTTCCTGTTTCATTCTTTCCTGTTTCATTCTTTCCTTTCTGATCCTGTTTCATTCTTTCCTTTCTTTCTGATGCTGTTTCATTCTTTCCTTGCTGATGTTGTTTTATTCTTTCCTGTTTTATTCTTTCCTTTTTTTCTTTTTCCTTTTTGTTGTTTGGCTTCAATTTCTCCGTTGCAAAAACATCGTGAGTGCACACATGCATACGCACAAGCGAGCGTGAGCTTATTCAAAATTATACACACAACCTCACGCATGCATACCCTCCAGACTTGATCAAACTCAATTCCAGCCTGCGCCTCCTGACCCCCAGTTCACTGGCACTCCTCTCTTTTCCTTCCATCCCACAAGTGAAAAAGAAATCATGACAATTCTGAAGGAAATGACTATAAAATCATGCGACCTTGATCCCATACCTGCTCCTGTTTTCTCACAATGCCTTCCACAACTTGTGCCTATTATCACTAAAATAGTAAACTCATCTCTTCAGTCAGGAAATTTTCCATCAGCTCTTCAAACAGCAATAGTCACACCTCTACTGAAAAAGCACGACCTCGATCCCAACATTCTGAAGAATTATAGGCCTGTCTCAAACTTACCCTTTGTCTCTAAAGTACTAGAAAAAGTTGTTCTCAAACAGCTCAACAGTCACCTTCATTCCAATGATCTTCTTCCCACTTTTCAGTCTGCCTATCGCCCCAACCACAGCACCGAAACCACCCTAGTCCATACTTTAGATACACTTCTACTTGCTTCTGATGCAGGAAAAATCTCCATCCTCACTCTTCTTGACTTATCTGCAGCCTTTGATACCATAGATCACTCAATTCTTCTTTCTCGCCTCCAAAATACGTTTGGTATTAATGGCACATCCCTCACCTGGTTTACTTCATACCTCACAGACCGGTTCCAGAAAGTTATTGTAAACAAAATTCAATCAAAACCTGTCAAAATGGAATGTGGAGTCCCGCAGGGATCAGTCCTGGGCCCTGTTCTCTTTACTCTCTACACTGCTCCACTCTCACATATAATAAACAACCACCCTATTGATCATCATTTCTACGCCGATGATACTCAGCTTCAGTGCAGCGATACTATTGAAAACTTGCCTTCCCTCCTGACAAATATGTCCTACTGCCTTCAAGACATTCAAAACTGGATGACTCAGAACAAGTTACAACTTAATGCCGATAAAACCGAAGCCATGCTCATAGGGACCCAACATAAACTTTCCTCTATCACAAAAACTTCAATAGAACTCGGCAATACGTCAGTTCCTTTGTCCAACTCTGTGAAGTATTTAGGAGTAGTTCTTGACAACACACTCTCTATGAAAAAATTCATTACCCAGACCTGCCAGTCTTGCTACTATCAATTACGGCGCATAAGCGCGATTCGCAAGTATCTGTCCACTGATGCAACTTCCAAGCTTGTCACATCTCTCATTCTTTCACGTTTAGACTACTGTAATTCTCTTTTGGCTGGCCTACCAGCATCATCTATCCACTCTCTTCAACGCATACAAAACTCTGCAGCTCGACTGGTCCTAAGAAAGAAAAAATCTGAACACATCACTCCTCTTCTGCGATCTCTTCACTGGTTGCCTGTCTCACAAAGACTGGAGTATAAAATCAATACCCTCTGTTTCAAATGTCTCCACAAATCTGCACCCTCTTATCTCTGTAACTGTCTTCACCTGTACACTCCATCCCGTTCCCTTCGTTCAGCCGCAGATACTTTGTGCTTTCGAACACCCAGATTCAAACAAACCACTGTTGGCCGTCGTTCCTTCTCTGTTTCTGGTCCATCCACCTGGAATGACCTCCCTCTTTCACTTCGTCAAAAGCCTTCACTTGATTCCTTCAAATCCAGCCTCAAAACACACTTATTTCCTACCTGAGACTTTCCCCCAACATATCTGTCCCTAATTTTCAACAGCATCTTTCACCTTCTAAGTGTTGTTCCGTGTGTGTGTGTGTGTGTGTGTGTGTGTGTGTGTGTGTGTGTGTGTGTGTGTGTGTGTGTGTGTGCGTGCGTGTGCGTGCGTAGTGCGCGCGCATGGATTTGAAATCTGTTGCTCATTATGTTTAAGGAGAGTTGCATGCCTGTAAATGATTGAGTGCAAGCGCTTCGATTTTTTTTTTTTTTTACAAGATTCAGCGCTATATAAATTCCATATATTATTATTATTATACAAGCACACACGCACATAGACAAGTGCGTGCACGTACACACACAAAACAGAGAGAGAGAGAGAGAGAGAGAGAGAGAGAGAGAGAGAGAGAGAGAGAGAGAGAGAGAGAGAGAGAGAGAGAGAGAGAGAGATAGAGGGAGGGAGGGAGGCAGAGAGAGAGAGAGAGAGAGAGAGAGAGAGAGAGAGAGAGAGAGAGGCAGACAGACAGACAGATAGATAGACAGTCACAAAAACAGAAAGAGAGAGAGAGAGAGAGAGAGAGAGAGAGAGAGAGAGAGAGAGAGAGAGAGAGAGAGAGAGAGAGAGAGAGCGAGAGAGCGACAGAGACAGAGAGAGAGACAGAGTCAGAGATACAGACATTAAAAAGAAGAGAGAGGGAGAAAAGAAGAATATGATTCATAACGGGTGGTCTGGCATAATTGTGACGTCACATTTCTTTCCTTCCTTCCTTCCTCACGTCTTGACTGATTCCATTGGGGGACAGCAGGCTGGTTGTACAACACCCCTTCTGATGCTGCTTGATTCTGCCCTGCTGTATTCCCTCCTGTTGTCTGCTTCCTTTCTGTTGTGCGGCTTCATTTTCTCCGTTGCAAAAACACCGTGAGTGCACACATGCATACGCACGAGCGAGCGTGAGCTTATCTAAAATTATACACACAAACACACGGAAGTGCGTGCACACACACGCGCACACACACATCACAGAGAGAGAGAAGGAGAGAGAGGGAGGGAGGCAGAGAGAGAGAGAGAGAGAGAGAGAGAGAGAGAGAGAGAGAGAGAGAGAGAGAGAGAGCAGACAGACAGACAGACAGACAGACAGACAGACAGACAGACAGACAAAAACAGAGAGAGAGACAATGACAAATTTCCTTTTTTTCGAGGATAATGAATAAGCACTCATGTGCTTTTTTACATCCAATCCCCGCCCGTAGGGATACATCTTAATAATGAACCAAATACTCAAAGTCTCACATAGTAGAAACAAAGAAAGAAAACTTTAAAGAGAGAGAGAGAGAGAGAGAGAGAGGA
>CM054146.1:62776958-62786958 GCA_028751875.1 Rapana venosa
ATCAGAGACCTCACTTCTCCAGGGTCCAGCATATTGAGGGCGGCGCCCATCTCCTCTCCCTCGCTGCTTTACCTTCCCTGACCCTAAAGAGGGCAGGTACCCATTTACAGCTGGGTGAACTGGTTGGACTGTACTGAAGCCAAGGCGCACAAACGGTCACCCATCCAACTGGTAACCACGCTCGATACTGCTTAACTTTGGCTGGGGAAAAACGAGTGCTCTGACCACCGAGCTGTCCCGTCCCTGTTTCAATGGGCTTATATCAAAATGAATGAAATCATATTGTTACACGGCAACTCACTATATGTACTAATAAACATTTTTCTTTTAAATATTTTTTGGTAATTTTGATCAAATACAATTTATTACAACTCTTCTGACCATGACTTTACACAATTATCCTTGTATGATTTAATAACATTACGACACACACTATCTTTGTTTACGAAAGTCTGAGTTTCTCAAACACAATCAAACCCTGAGTCTATTAAAATTCAAGGAATTTTCTTGAGCCATCTTGAGCCGTACACTCTCTACGCATATAAATCATACAGTACGTTACATATTTCTTATGCAATTTTTTTCAGAATTGTCAGTCATATGATCAGACTCGAGTCTGATTAATCTTGCACCAATCAGACCAGACAGGGGGTATATTCCAGTGTCACCATGTGTCAGATAAGTCATTGCGCTCCTAGAAGTCTTCAGTAGGTGTTTCAAAAATGCAAGTTGCATTTTCTCAAAGAACAGCAATATTCTTAATACCCCAAATTTCACAGCCATTTAACAATACCGGAACAACCATTGTTTGATAAAGATAGAGGACATATATATATATATATATATATATATATATATATATATATATATATATATATATATATATATATATATATATACATACATATATATGTATGTATATATATATATTAAAATACTTTTGCAATGTTTACCGTATTTTACGAAACATTATGCCTATGTATCTATAGGAATAAATAATGCTGATATATTTGTTTCTTAATGTACGTAGCAGTCTCCTGCACTTTTCATGGCATTGAATGTCATTTTTTTTTTTATCAAATGTAAACAGCCAATTTTTCTGCTCCTGGCAGTATCTACAAAAACCATTCAGAGCTCTCTGGAGACTGTCTTCAGAATCTGCTAGTAAAAGTGTGTCATTTACGCATACAAGAACTTAATAACGTAACTGCCTACTTAATCATCAGCTACTTCAATATTATATAACCACATTTATTTTTACACACACACGATCCCCCCCCCCCCCCCCCCCCACGCGCAGACACACACACACACACTCTCTCACACACATACATACCCACACACACGCGCGCACACACGCACGCATCCCCCCCCCCCCCCCCCCCCCCACACACACACACACGGTGGGAACAGACGACAAAATTTACAAGCTGCATGCACACGGGGACTGGATGTGAATTATCCTCGAAATATAAGAATAAATAAGTAAATAAATAAATGAGAGAGAGAGAGACAGACAGACAGACAGACGGACAGACAGACAGACACTGAAACAGACACAGACAGACGCCACACTGGCGAAGAGAGTAGTGCGAAGCTCACTGATATGACTATTTTGAGAATGATTTCATTCTCCCCAGTACTACCACTTACAGTGTATAATGTGATACTGGACGCACTTCATAAAACTTGTGACATATCGCTCAGACCACTTCCTGGGACAGACAGGATGCCAGACTGAAATGGAATGCAGTCAGACTTCTTCTCTGTGCTGTCCAGATTGTTCTATGATTACTTTGAGAACTGGAGTTGTCGGTGTATGTTTATGCTCTGCTATCCAGATCGTTCTGTGATTACTTTGAGAACTGGAGTTGTCGGTGTATGTTTATGCTCTGCTATCCAGATCGTTCTGTGATGACTTTGAGAACTGGAGTTGTCGGTGTATGTTTATGCTCTGCTATCCAGATTGTTCTGTGATTACTTTGAGAACTGGAGTTGTCGGTGTATGTTTATGCTCTGCTATCCAGATCGTTCTGTGATTACTTTGAGAACTGGAGTTGTCGGTGTATGTTTATGCTCTGCTATCCAGATCGTTCTATGATTACTTTGAGAACTGGAGTTGTCGGTGTATGTTTATGCTCTGCTATCCAGATTGTTCTGTGATTACTTTGAGAACTGGAGTTGTCGGTGTATGTTTATGCTCTGCTATCCAGATTGTTCTATGATTACTTTGAGAACTGGAGTTGTCGGTGTATGTTTATGCTCTGCTATCCAGATTGTTCGGTGATTTGAGAAATTCTGGTTTTGGCTAAGTTCGTGCCTATGGACCAGCCTATACCAGTTTTGGCATGCATGGTGTAGTGTGGTCTTCAATTTTACATCTCTTCACAAAAAGGGATATTAAACAAATTGTTGAGTGCATGGGTGCATGTATGGTTGTGTTCAAATGTTTACATGCATGTATGTACGTATGGATATTGCATGCGCTCAAGCACATATTTGTACCAGTGCATTGTTTGGCAAGCATTGCGAATGTATGATGGTGTGTGTGTGTGTGTGTGGTGTGGGGGGGGGGGGGGGGGGGGGGGGGGGGGGGGGGCGTTTGTTGTGGGCTTTTTTTACAAGTGGGTGTCGGTATGACAGAAAAGTACCAGCAGTGTCTAGTGAATTTGTATTTATTTATTCACTTATTAATTCTGTTATTTCGAGGATATTGGAATAAGCACTCATGTGGGTTTTTTTAACCCAGTCCCCGTGTATATGCAAGTTTCGTCAGTTTTGTCATCCTTTCCCAGCGGCACACAATGGCATACTCTTCCGAAAAGCAGAACAGGCTTTATCGTGTGCGCAAGATGTTCTATGTGCGTTCTGTGCACATCAAAATGCGTCATGATGGTTAAATCACTTTATTGAAATGAGCAGTGACTGTATTGTAAAAAAGTGTGTGTGTGTGTGTGATATTTTCAGCTGAAAGTCTATTTACATCAAGTGATTTTAGACCAAACAGATGTTCTATAACAAGAACAATTATTGAACAACAACTAAAAACAATGTCAGGTAACAGTATTGCATAAAAGACTAACTTTAACAAACTACAAAAAACTGAATTATCGGACTGCTTATTAGCGCTAACACAATGTCCAGTAATAGCGATTTTTCAGACGAACACTGATCCTGTGATAAACTAGTCACAGCAGGTAAAAGGCTTTTAAATGTCCACGATGAAAGAGAACATGACTCTTTCGTTATCTTCTCACCAGAAACACAGTTGACATCTTCATAGTATTTTGCTTTGAAAGCATCTAGTTTAAATCTGTACATGAGAGATAACAGACTTCTGCGATTATGCCAATCAGAAACTTTGCCAGACGTTACATCGTCTTGAAAATGTATTACATTGCTTGTAGCGCTAACTTAAAGGCGATAGCCAGAATCGTTGATCTTCTTTCCGAAATGTTTTTAGGAAACATTCTGGAGGAAAATGTATCCCTCATGGAAAGATAACGCAACGTTTATTTCGCCAGAATCATTTCTATACCTCGCTGTCAACTTTTTTTCATTTAGAATAGATTCCAAAGTGTAAGGGAACCTAGCAGAAAGTTGCAGTGTTACCTCTTAAAAAAATGAAATAAATACAATATGACTGATATTAACGACAAGGCCTTTTTACACTTTACGATTATAATTCCTTAAAGCATAACTATGAAACCGAAGTGGGATTAACACACACAAGTGTGTAGACAATATCTTTAGGGAAGTCAAGTGTATAGTACAGTGCCAACAGTATAGCAGTTAGCTCAGCTGTAAACATAAATTACATTTTCCCCCAAGGTTGACAGATCTTTCTACTTTTAATGATGGAATGATGAAGGCCGCACCAGCCTCACTAGTATTTAGAATGAACCCATCAGTGTGGATTTTGAGATGATCAGGATAAGTAGTTTGAATATGGGTTTTTAATTTTTTTTATACTAATGATGTAAGAATATTAACATTTTCAACTTTTCTTACAAAGGAAGAATTAATGTCAAAATGGGATTTAAGCAGTTCTCAAGGGGGGCAGGGAGTTGACTGTACTTTGGTTTGGCTCGTTCATTTGGATTAAGTTATGAATGTTTAAAAAAGTGTAGAGGCATAAGTGCTAATACTGTGTGTGTGTGTGTGTGGTGTGTGTGCGCGTGTGTGTGGTGTGTGTGTGTGTGTGTGTGTGTGTGTGTGTGTGTGTGTGTGTGTGTGGTCCGTTTTAACGTCTATTCACTAACAAGTGATTTCAGACAGATGTGTGTGTGTGTGTGTGTTGTTGGGGGGGGGGGGAGGGGCTGCGCGCGCACCCACGTTCTGCGTGTCTGTATTTGTGTGTGCGTGCATGTGTGCGTGTGCATGTGTGCATAAAAGATCAGGGTCAAAACAAGAAGCACAGAAAAATCCCACCAACAAAACACCCCAAACCGTTAGTCTCATTACAGCCCAGCATACCCTGCAGGCCAGACTTCCCCGGCCTCATAATATCAACAACCACAAACCTGTTAAGAAAAAAAAGCTCATAGAAACAACCAAAGCTGTCATCCACAATCGTCACCAATCACCACCACATCCCCTCTCCTTCCCTCCCTTCTCCAACACTGCATTGATGAACTCCCCCCACCCACCCCCACCCCCACCCACCCACCCAGAGCCAGGAATGCAGCCCCCACACTGGCCTGGAGGAAGCTGGCGCTAACTAAGCGCAGGGTCAGTTATTTCTTGCCCCCATAATCCCGCCTTCAATCTGCTCCCAAGCCACAAGCCGTTCCCAGCACAAAGGTCCCCCCCCCCAAGGCTCTGATCTGGCTTGTGAATCTTCCCTGACCCCTCAGAAAGCTTCATCTTCTGGCCGTCTCTTCATTTCATCAGGGATTTCATCCTCTGACAATGAACCTGTCAGTATTAACACAGGATAACGTGGGACAGGCCTGCTGGGTGGTTAGGAGTATAGCGCTCGCGATCTGCTGACCCGGGTTCGAATCCCGTTGAAGAGGATTTGTATCCTCCTAGAGTTAACATCATCAGTGCCGACTCCACTTCCCTGACAGAGTTCTTTGGATGAGACTATGAACCGAGGTCCCGTGTGTGAACGCAGACGGAACAGCTTGCGCCCATGTTAAAGCCTGTTCCGCTTTTCGTGGAAGAGTAGGCCATTTAAGCGCTTCGATTTTTTTTTACAAGATTCAGCGCTATATAAATTCCATATATTATTATTATTATTATTATTGTGTGCTGGTGGGAAGAGATGACAAAATTGACAACACTGCCTACATATGGGGACTAGATGTAAAAAAGAGCGTGAGTGCATATTCCATTATTCTAGGAAGAAAAGAATAAAATAATAATTGAAGAAAAAGATGGTGGATTAGCTTTCTGATGCGATTTTCTTGTAGCTGTTGTTGAGGCGGTGGCATGCCTCTGTGTGGGATTTGTTGCTTGAAATTCTGTGTCATTTGTTGAAGGTCGTAAAATGTTAAAATATCATTTTTAGACACACATGCACAACACGCAGACACGAAGGCACGCAATCGCGCAAACAGACGCGCGCACACATACACACACAGAGCACACACACAGCACACATACAGCATGCACACACACACATTTTACAAGGCACACACACAGCACAAACAGCACGCAAATACATGCAATACGCACGCATGCACACACACAACACACATACAGCACACTACAGCATGCGCACATACATATAGCACACCCAGCATGCACACACATATAACACACATACACACACCGCGCCCGCGCGCGCACAACACACACGCACACACACACACACTTAAAATATATGTTAGATCAGCAAACAAATACCAAAAACCCTCAAGACAAGAGAAAGGCATCTAAGTTGCAATGCCTCGCCCTTTCTTCCCAGTTTGATCAGGAAATTGAACTGAATTTCAAAGTCCTTCGAACAAAACTATAAACCGAGGCCTTGTGTGCGAATGCACGCACAACATCTTCCTCATACGTTAAAAACCCGTTCCGCCTTTTGAAAGAGTAGTCTATTTTGTGCTGGTAGAAGCCAATAGCTCAGTGGTCGGAGCACTCGCTTTCCCCCAGTCAAGTTGGGTGACCGTTTGCGCGCCTTGACTTCAGTACAGTCCCCTAGTTCACCCAGCTGTAAATGGGTACCTGCCTCTTTAGGGTCAGGGAAGGTAAAGCAGCGAGGGAGAGGAGATGGGCGCCACCCTCAATATGCTGGCCCTTAGAGAAGTGAGGTCTCTGACGCCTCACTCCCCTACGACCACATAGATTATGGGACACCCTTTACCTTTTTTTTTTAGAAGCCAATGACAAAATGTAGAACAACTAAAAGCATGCACACGTGTGTTGTGTTTAGACACCATTCCCGAAGTCGGAGTGCAGCTCCCTAAATGGTCGGCGGTGGGAGGGAGGGGGGGGGGGGCGGTCGCATACGCAAAAATCTCACCATTGGTGAACCTCGGAGCTCTAGAAGAGGAACGAAACATAGTCCCTGGTTGTATGTGAAACAGACTCACGTCGTTACTAATCATCATCATCAGACCCGTGACCTTGGCGGTCGTGGGGGAGACATGAAAGACGATGCCGTGGTAAGCCTCCTCCATCCATCTCGGTCCTCGGCTCTGCGCAGTAGTGCCGAGTCATTCATCCTGGTCCATTCTCTGATGTTGTCCATCCATGACTTGTTCTGTCTTCCCCTCTTTCTGCCACCTTCGAGTGTTCCCTGCAGTACTGTTTTGGGCAGAGTGTTGTGGCGGGTGACGTAGCCGAACCATGTCAGCTTTTTCTTCTTGACGATGGTGAGTAGGGGTTCCTGTGGACCTGCCAGCCGTGTTATTTGACTCTTGACAAATTCGTTGGTCTTTCGTTCTCTCCAGGATATGCCCAGTAGTTTTCTATGGCATTTTGTTTCGAATGACTGGATTCGCTTTGCTGTTTCAGCAGTCAATGTCCAGGTTTCACTTCCGTACAGCAGGATCGACTGAATTAGGGCTTTGTAGAGCTTTAGTTTGATTGGGAAACTGATCTCTTTACTTTTCCATATGGTGGTGAGTTTTGTCATGGAAGATGTTGCCATGGCTATTCTGACTTTGATTTCTGTCGTCGATCGCCCGTCCTTTGTGAGTGTAGCGCCGAGGTATTTAAAAGCGTCTACCTCCTCCAGTTGTTGGCCGTTCATGTAAATTTTAGCGGTGGCATTGCTCGTGCTGTTCACAAGTACTTTACTTTTCTCCGAGCTCACCTCCATCCCATATGCTCCAGCTCTGTTCTCAAGTCTGGTGGTAAGATCTTGCAGCTCTGTGTTACTTCCGCCCATGAGGTCAATGTCATCGGCAAACCGTAAGTTGTTGAGGGGTCTGCCGCCAATGGAGATGGTAGGGTGGAAGTCATGGAGGGTCTCTCTCATGATGTTTTCCAAGAACAGATTGAACAGGACTGGAGATAACAGGCATCCTTGTCGGACCCCAACTGTGGTTTTGAAGTAGTCTCCGACCTGATTGTTCAGAAGGACTGCACTGCTTGCAGTGTTGTATAGTGCTTGAATGGTTTGCACTAGTCCTTCTTCAATGCCAAACATTCTGAGGACCTGCCACAGGCCTTCGTTACTAAAGCACGCATCAAAACCACATAACTAACACTGGCTTAGGATTCCATTAATCAATCAATCAATCAATCAATCAATCATTCATTCATTCAATCAATCAATTAATCAATCAATCGGTCAATCAATCAATCAATCAATCAATCAATCAATCTGTCCGTCCGTCCATCCATCCCATCCATCCATCCATCCATCCATCCATCCATCCATCCATCCATCCATCCATCCATCCATCCATCCATCCATCCATCCAATAATTAACCAATCCATCGTTGAAGTTCATTCTCTTACAACATTTTTTTCTTCATACACAGACTACTACATCATGCCCACCCTCTACCATTTCTTCTTCTTGTGGTGTGCTATTTTCTGGTTCAAAAACAACTTGACAGGTAGGTGATCGCTGCCAGACCGGTGTACTGGCTGCTGTGTTTATACCGTCTGCGTGTACAGGACTTTCCTGCCGTCTAGTTGTCCAGTGATGCGTTTTTCCACCTCGAGATCTGTAGAGAGCTGTACACATTCTCATGGCATCATTCTCCCGTTTCATCTCGTTGGTTCACTTCAACATCACTACTTCTTTTTCTTTACCACACTACACACACCGCCGCTCTGCCTCTTCTTTTCTTGTTCTTTTTCTTTCTCTTCTTTCCTCTCCGTTCTTCTGCTCTTCTTTTCTTTCTGTTCCTTTCTCTCTTTTCCATGTCTTCTTTTCTTCGCAGATTCTTCTTGTCAAATTCTTTGTTCTTGTCTCTTGTTTCTTTTCGTTGTCTTCTCCTCTTCTTTTTTTTCCTCAGCTGTGCTGCTCCTTCTTTCTTCTTCTTCTTTCTTCTTCTTCTTCTTCTTCTTCTTCTTCTTCTTCTTCTTCTTCTTCTTTTCTTCTTTTTCTTCTTCTTCATTCTTCTCGCAATTCTTCTTTGCAATTCTTTCTTGTTCTTCTTGTTCTTTCTTGTTGTTGTTCGTTGTTGCATGTTGTTTGTTTCTTCTTCTTCTTTCTTCTTTCTTTTTTTTTCTTCTCTTCTTCTTTCTTTTCTTTTCTATCAATTCTTCGAATTCTTCACATTGCATTCTTCTTCGCAATTCTTCTTCTCTTTCTTTTTCTTCTTCTTCTTCTTCTTCTTCTTTTCTTCTTTCTTCTTCTCTCCTCCTCCTCCTCCTCCTCCTCCTTCACCTTCTGCTTCTTTTCCTCCTCCTTCTTGTCAAAATGGCATCAGATGATCCAACGATGAGTTTTATTTCTGGTAAGGTCTTTGTAGCGAAATGGGGAATTTTTCAATGACCTGATTCCTTCCTTTCATGTCTGTAATCAGAGCCCGTGTTCTGTGGGCGTAGAAGACACATCTATAAAGTGTACGTGGTTATTCTGCCCGAAGGTGTGAAGGAATGTATGGCTAATTCCTCGGGTCAGAATACGGCCATCATAGATATGACTGCAGCATCGTCAGTGGCAAGAGAACACTGACAAATGGGTGGTAGAAATGAAGGAGGAGGCAGGGGGGGGGGGGGTATAGATATGAGTTTCCTGCCATTTGTGTAGGTATTATTGTATGTATATGCATGCATGTTTGTATGTGGGTGTGTAAGAGGTGTGTGTGTGTGTGTGTGTGTGTGTGATTTCTTCTTCTTCGTCGTCGAACGCTCATACAGCAACTATTGTTACCTGTCATATGAGCGAAAATGCGTTGCGCTGCTAAGTCAGGCCCGGCACATTATAAATAACACCAGTGAATAATATGTGGTATTGAATAAATAACAGATTACTTCGTTGTGTCCAGTAAGTCTCTGTGACTTTCATGGCAATGGATTATAGTGGAATTTGAGTATGTATGTATGTATGTATGTATGTATGTATGTATGTATGTATGTATGTATGTATGTATGTATGTATGTATGCATGTATGTATGTATGTATATATGTATGTGCGTACGTACGTATGTACGTATGTATGTATGTATGTATGTATGTGTGTGTGTGTATTATATATGATATTGGATTCACCTGCTATTTTAAGAAGCAGGGTAAATGAATGAAGACATCTGAACGGTGTTTGAACGCATTTTAGGTCAGCGCTTTATTCGTAATTATGAAATATGCAAGTATGGGAGTACATTTTTGTGTTGCCAAGGTCTAAATAAAATTGATGAGAAATTATATTTGTACTTTCTCTCCATTTCCTTTGCTTTGTTTATTTGTACTTTCTCTCCATTTCCTTTGCTTTGTTTAGAAACATTTATCCTTATTCTTTGTTGCTGGTGTTCTTTTTTTGTACATGAAAAATGAATATTAATAATGTTTTTGTTTTTTTTAAATTGTCTGACAAACGTAACTAGGACTTAGCTCTCTCTCCGCTCTTTAATACGCTGGGAATAAGA
>CM054146.1:62796958-62814458 GCA_028751875.1 Rapana venosa
ATAATGAAATACTACTACTAAATTAGATGAAAATCAAAGAGACAATGAGAGAGAGGGAGAGAGAGATGGGGGGGGGGAGGGAGGGAGAGAGAGAGACAAACAGACAACAGACAGGCAGAGGCAGAGGTAGAGACAGACAGAGAATATACAAATGCATTTCACACTATGTTGCAGGGAAATGAATAAGTACAGAGTTTCTTTGCACCATGCCCTACTCCACTCCCCATTTTACTAAGGAAAATATTATAGAATAAGCCCAACAACAAAGCAAGCAAACTTCCAGCAAAAACTAGTCAATAGAAGTATGACACAAGCAATGAAATGTAAGAAAAGGTTAAACGCACCCAAACTCTTTCCTTCTATATTCATGCTATCTCTCACTGAATCTCTACCTTGACCGCCCATCCATACTTTACTTTACAAATTTTCTCTGGTACAAGTCTCATCCAAACCAAAGTGATTTGAAGAAGAATGCACGAACACACACACACACACACACACGCACGCACGCACGCACGCACGCGCGCGCGCGCGCACACACACACACAAACACACACACACACAAGCCCCAATTATCAACGAGAACACGAAAAATATGAAGAAAAAGACAGAACACTCTCAAACAATGTTACAAGCAAATATAACACACACTCACACACATTATATCCACAATCAACTATATAAAACACGTTCAATAATGGCGAGGAGAGAGAGAGAGAGAGAGATAGAGTGACTGAGAGAGAGAATGACAGAGAGAGAGAAAGAGAGAGAGAGGGAGAGAGAGAGAGAGATAGAGTGACTGAGAGAGAGAATGACAGAGAGAGAGAAAGAGAGACAATGACAATGACAAATTCTTTTATTTCGAGGATAATGAATAAGCACACATGTGCTTTTTTACATCCAGTCCCCGCCCGTTAGGGATACATCTTAATAATAATAACCCAATACTTATACAGTCTCACAATAAAACAAGGGGAAATAACGAGAGAGAGAGAGAGGTAGGGAGAGAGAGAGAGGGTGGGAGGGAGGGAGGGAGAGAGAGAGAGAGAGAGAGGGAGAGAGCTAGCTATGCTGCAGTCGACAATGGTAAACACACGGAGCATCTTACATCGCATGCTGAGGCCAGTGTATTAAAAATCTCATCATCAAAAGGGTTAAACTAATTATTATCAAGAGGCCACTGTAAAGGTTTCTTGGAGCGTCTAAGCGCTTGTGTCTGTATGTCTGTGTGTCTGTCTGTATCTCTGCCTGCCTGTCTCTGTTTCCTTCCGTATGTGTGTGTGTGTGTGTGTGTGTGTGTGTGTGTGTGTGTGTGTGTGTGCGTGTGTGTGTGTGTGTGTGTGTGTGTGAGTGTGTGTGTGTGTGTGTGTGTTGCATGTACGCGTGCGTGCGTTGTGTTCATGTTTTCTGCCAGTGCGCAGAAACCACTTAGCAGAAGAAACCCAATTGCAGCAGGCCATGATCTTTCAGAAGAAAATCTGGAATGTTCCAGAAAGCAAGAGCTTTCCTAACGTCCTCGGGAAAGGGCAGAAATTGTAGCCAACATGCTCCGACCCCCCTCTCCCTCCTCCCCCTCCTCCCCTTTTCTCCCTCCCTCCCTCCCATGATCCACAACTTGCCCCTCTATCCCTCCCTCTCTTCCGTTTTTGGTGTAAATAATCCTCGTGAGCGGAAATTGGCCTGGATGGTTCCTAGCCTAGCCTAGAGTGTGAGAAGTAGGTGACCTTTGCCAGTTGTATCCACTGCACTGATGGATAGATTTAGAGTCGGAGAATGATGAAGTGTGGAATTTATATAGCGCTATGTCTTGTCAAGAACAAACAACAACAAACAAACAAATCAATTCAATTAACTATCTGGAAATACAAATTTGACTTGACAAACCAAAGCGTGAGCATTTAACCTATTCTTACACATGCAACTGATCACAAATAGATCGTCCTTTTTAGCAAATTCAAACACACACACACACACACACACACACACACACACACAGTAAATCTTGCAGAAACAATGCACAGTGACAGCATCAAGACTTTACATTATACTGACACTTCATGTCGACTCAGCAACACCAATGCTAATACATTTCCCATTTATTGTTACTGCTTGTCAAACGAAGTCGTTTTTTTTTCCATTTCAACTGATCGTGGAACGTATTCAATACTTCTGTCAGTCAACTAAAAACACCGGGATTTGAATTTCTGAAGACAAAAGTGTCATCCTATGATGCTGTTTAGTTGAGACAGTAGTAGTGATGCTGCTGCTTTTACTTCTGCTGTTGTTGTTGTTGTTGTTGCTGCTGCTGCTGCTGCTACTACTACTACTCCTTCTTTTTCTCCTCCTCCTCCCACTACTACTACTACTACTACTACTACTACTACTACTACTACTACTACTACTACTACTATTACTCCTCCTCCTCCTTCTCCTCCTCCTCCCACTACTACTACTACTACTACTACTGCTGCTGCTGCTGCTGCTGCTGCTGCTGCTGCTACTGCTTACTACTACTTCTGCTGTTGCTGCTGCTACTACTGCTAATACTACTATTGCTGCCACCGCCGCCTCCACCACTACCACCACCACCACTTCTACTACTACTACTACTACTACTACTACTACTACTACTACTACTACTACTACTACTACTACTATACTACTACTTCTACTCCTCCTCTTCTTCCTCCTCCTCCTTCTCCTATTACTACTACTACTCGTACTCCTCCTCCTCCTACTACTACTTCTACTTCTCTTCCTACTACTGTTTAACCATCACCACTCCAGAAGACTTCTCTGCACACAACACACCCAAACAAAAACAAAACTACAACCCACAGGGAGAAGGCATTATGAGGTCAGTATTTCCCCATCCGTAGTCATTCTTTTCCCTGTCAGCCTCTGTACCTGTCCTGCCCTGGAGATTTCTCTACAGCGTTGCCAGGGTCATTCCCTAGGTTTCTTTCCACATGCATGATGCCATAGTACCTGTTGTCCACCAGACCATGGGTGATCCTGCCGCCCCTGGAGACAGGCCAGACCAGACACTGGGTGCTGGGAGTGCGAGAGGAAAGGGTCTGCTCTTCTTCAGTCCTGGCTCTAGCCAGAGTATGTATGTCCTTGCACTGTTTTGTAGATAGAGTCGAGTCGCTTGCTTCACTGTCTAGACCACTAACAGGGCTTTGTGTTAATGAAGGAAGACAGGAGGAGTCTAACTTTTTTTTTTTTTTTGGGGGGGGGGGGGGGGGAAGAAACAAAGTTCTGTCTTAGTCTTTGACTAATTTCCTTTAGGGGCAGGGGAGGACGATAATGTATCTTGCCTGTCGACTTTTCCAGTTTTTAAAGAAAGTTTAACATACGTATGTAGTTTGTTTGGTTTGGGTTTTTTTGGGGGGGGGATGGAGAGAAAAAAAGAGGGATGTTGGAGATTGAAGAAGACAAAATTAAGATTGAGGGCAACCTAGTACACTTCCCCCTCTCTCTCTCTTTCTCTCTCTCACTCTCTGTGTGTCTCTCTCTTTCCATCTCTGTCTCTCTCGCTGTCTGACCCTCCCTCTGTCTCTTTCTCTGTCTGTCTGTCTCTGTCTCTCTCTCTTCCCAACTCCTTCCCTTTCTCTCTCTCCTATATCCTTCCCTCCCACTCTGTTTTTGCCAAACTCTGTCCTGTTTCATTCCATGTCCACGTCTTGTTCCTCCTGTCTCGATTACCTCACCTCCTGTCCATGGTCCACACTGTGGGCCTCTCTCTCTCTCTCTCTCTCTCTCTCTCTCTCTCTCTCTCTCTCTCTCTCTCTCCCTCCTCCCTCCCTTCCTCCCTACAGATCATACCGCCCGGAGCATTGATCTGTTGGTCCCTCCCTCCTTCCTTCCTTCTCATCCCCATGTCCATTAGCACAAGTCACTGAGAAGCAGCAGACTGTCCCCGGCAACTGCTGATCGCTTTGGCACAAGACATACTGCGGTGGAAATGACTGTAAGGGTTCTGTGGAGATGGGAGAGAAGCGGAGAGAGAGAGTGTGTGTGTGTTATGTCATGGTTTCTGTAACCTCCGGAAATGAAACTTACAGTCCTGCATTCACCTATGTCTACATTCTCCCATATTCTCCCATATAGTCTGTCGTCTGTCTCTTTCTACATGAGTGCTTATTAATTATCCTAAAAAATAACATAATTTGACGACTCTTCCCCCCTCTCTCTCACTCCTCCCTCTCTCTCTCTTCTCTCTCTCTCTTCTCTCTCTTCTCTCTCTCTCTCTCTCTCTCTCTCTCTCTCTGCTGTGCAAATCGGGTCTTTATTTTCAGCTGTATTGGTGATAGTTAATTTGAACAAGGCTTTTTTGTTCAAGATTTGTTATCCACTTTTCTTTTCATCTGCTACGGTTTTCTTTTTCTCATTAGTGATTATGATTTTTTTTTTTGGGGGGTGGTGTTTTTTTCCCCCTTAGTGACATGCAATGTCTCGAATACAGGAGTTTATTTTGTACTTCTTGTCAACAGGACTATAAGCTGGACTATTGCAATTCTCTTCTGGCTGGTCTGCCAGCATCATCAATCCACTCCCTTCAACGTATAAAAAAAACTCTGCAGCTAGACTAGTCCTCAAAAAGAAAAAAATCTGAGCATATTACTCCTCTCTTGCTGTCTCTCCACTGGTTGCCTGTTCCGCAGAGAGTAAACTATAAGATCAGTACCCTCTGTTACAAATGCCTCCATAAAACAGCACCTTCCTACCTCTGTGAATGTCTTCACCTGTACACTCCTCGTTCCCTCCGCTCTGCTGCAGATACCTTGATCTTAAGAATTCCTAGATTCAACCAGTCCACCGTTGGCCGTAGCTCTTTCTCTGTTTCTTGTCCATCGATCTGGAATGACCTCCCTCTCTCCCTTCGCCAAAAGCCTTATGACGCTTTTAAATTCGGCCTCAAGACACATTTATTTCAAAGCTAAACCTCGCCCCTCTTGTTCCATTTCATTTTTGTCCCTGCCCTCAACAGCCGGAGAGTAAACCTGTATGTGTGTGCGTGTGCGTACGTGTGTGTGTGTGTTGTGTGTGGGGGGGGGGGTGGGGGTGTGTGTGGGTGTGTGTGTGTGGGGGGGGGGAGTGTGGATGTGTGTGTGTGTGTTTGTGTGTGTGTGTGTGTGTGTGTGTGTGCGTACGTGTGTGCGAGCGTGTGTGTATACATTTGAACTTGTAAAAAACCCCTATTAATTGTAACTGGCTGCATGTGAATGAGTACGATTAATGAAAGCGCTTTGATGTGTTTTGTTGCAAGATATAGAGCTACATATATTCCATGTATTATTATTATTATTATTATTATTATTATTATTATTATTATTATTATTATTATTATTATTGTGACCAGCCGCCATGGCGCGGTGGTTAGCGCCTTGGGTTACGGACTGGAAGGTCGCGGGTTCGATTCCCATAAGAGTCATAGGGATTTTTCGGACTCCGGCCGGCTCCTACCCAGAGTGAGTGTGCTGTGGGCTCAGTGGGAAGACTGGGACCACACAGTCGAGCTTCATCCACTTAACGGATGCGAGTTTGAGAGTGTTGCTCAAATTACCTGACCAACACTGCAGGTGTCTGTATCTCTCGGGCCCGGTTGACGCCGGGATATATTATGATAGTAAGCGTAGAGTACAACCCTGTCAAGTAGTCTCAAAGCATATGCACTTCCACAGCAGCATCATTAAGTCATCCTCATTGTCATTGATCATCATGCAATAAGAAAATTGCCTCTGATTCGGTGGTCCCGGTTTCTCTGGTCTCATGGTGACCTCAGATTCGGTTTGCCCATACACTTCTGTGCCTGTGGTGAGTTTGTGTCAAAGCCTTTGGGGTTGGAGGTTTGCGGGGGACGGTCGTTGGAGGGACGTTGTGGTGGTTGCCACCTCGGGTGGGCAACTCACTCAGTCTGGCTCCGCGACTGAGCTAATACTGTCGTTAGTAGGGGGCTTAGTAGGTGGTGTCCTGCGTATGTTAGCTCAGAACAGGCACCACTGAACACCACCAAAGTGACCCAGCAGCAGTACAGGGCCCCTCTGGCTGGTGGCCCCACGGCGGCCTGATAGTGATGGGCTCCCTGTGGACTTCCGACCCTGAGGATGAGACACAGTGAATCTGGGTGTGGCTGTGGCGGGGAGATGGAGATGAGCGGTGTGGGAGCAGTAGGACGGGGGGTCGTCAGAAGATGAGGCAGCAAAAAAAATTACTATTATTATTATTATTGTACTATTATTAATTCTTCTTCTTCTTCTTCTTCTTCTTCTTCTTCTTCTTCTTCTTCTTCTTCTTCTTCTTCTTCTTCTTCTTCTTCTTCTTAATACCACTGGCAATAAATTATTGTCAGTGTCACTGCAGTGTCACTCTCTCTCACACACACACTCTCTCTCTATCTCTCTCTCTCTCTCTCTCTCTCTCTCTCTCTCCAAATCAATTGTTCTTGTATTTATTTGTATTTACAAAAGAAAGTCGTGTATAACCCCCTTGTCAATAGGCCACTTTGGGCAATGACAATAAATTGGTCAAAGCGTCAAAGCGTCTCTCTCTCTCTCTCTCTCTCTCTCTCTCTCTCTCTCTCTCTCTCTCTCTCTCTCTCTCTCTCTTTCTCCCCCCCTCCATATTTCCATCTTCAATGTAAGTTTGGCTGACGAAGTAAGCAAATTCTCAGTAAGTAAAGTCCCATACTGCAAGGAACAGTGCAGGGGAAGAGCAGGCGAGGCAGGCCGAAGAAGAAATGGGCAGACATCACTGAATGGACCGGGAAGAGCTTCTCCACAACCCAGGCACTTGTCCACAACCACCGCAAATGGAGCCAACTGGTGCAACGTTCGTCACTGCAGTGCCCCTACGACCCTGGAGGGGGTTATGGGAGACAGTCCCAGAGTGATTTGCTATCTATGAACAAGTCTTTCATGCTGAGTATTGTGAGGAGTGAAGTTGGTTCCCCCTGCCTTTCTGTCGTGAATAATGAAACCTGGCATCACCGTTCACCATGGCTAGGGAAGGAGAGAGGTTGGCAGAGGAGATACTATCTGACACTGTTCTGAAAGCTGTTTATTTGCTTTCCGCTTTTTTCTATACAAACCGAACAAAAAATGTTGTGGAAGTTATGTGGTGTGGAATGAAGTTTCAACTATCAGTTTCTTGGTTATAGTTTTTTTTCCCTTCTGGTTTTTCCTCTCTCTCTCTAATATATATATATATATATATATATATATATATATATATATATATATTATATATATACACATGCATATGTACATACACATGCATACATACATACATACATACATATATACACACATGCATACATACATATATACATACATACGCACATACCTACACATACAAACACACCCATACATTTGTACATACATACACACAAACATGCATACACATTGACCCACTGAGATACACACAACCACACACACATACATAGACACACACACGCGCGCGCATGCACGCCACCGCACGCACACTTGCAAGCACAGAGAGACAAAGACTGAGGGATGAGGAATGAGATAGCAGACAGACAGACAGACAGACGGGCAGTCAGACAGACAGAGGGACCAGTTGGAAGACAGAACTTGAACAGCACGTTATGTTACCCGTAGTGTGGTGTCTATCCATCTTCCTCTTCCATCTCTCATCTTCCCCTCCCCCCCTCTCTCTCTCTCTCTCACACACACACACACTGACACACACATGCACACACACACACACACACACACACACACACACACACACACACACACACACACACACACACACACACACACACACACACACACACACGAACACACACACACACACACACACACACACACACACACACACACACACACACAAACACACACGAAACACACATATACACAAAACACACACCAACAAGCACACGCACACAAAACACACACAAATACACACAAAACACACACACACTAACACACACCAACAAGCACACACACACGCGCACGCGCGCGTGAACGCACGCACGCACGCACGCACACACACTCGTCTCAGTTTAGCTCTGCCCCCCCCTCCCTCCCCTCTCTCTCTCATTTTGTCTTGTCTTGAAAGAAATATGGTGCGAGCACTCTGGGACCAGCGGATCAATCTAACAGTTACACCCACACCCACCCACCCACAAAGACACACACACACACACTCACACACACTCACACACTTAAAGAAACACACATTCTCGAAGTAGAAGAAACAGACAATTAAAGACACACAAACACAGACACACGCACACGCATAATTACACACACACACACCCAAACACACACACACACACAAACACACACACACACACACACAAACACACACACACAAACACACACACACACAAACACACACACACACACACACACAAACACACACACAAACACACACACACAAACACATACACAAACACACACACACACACACACAAACACCACACACAAAACACACACACCCACACACACCCCACACACACACATACAGACACACACACACACACACACACACACACACACACACACAGACACACACACAGACACACACACATCAATGGAAATCCCTCTGATCACTGGACTGGAATGGGTAAACAGGAAACAGTGACTTCATGGGTTCGGAACTCTTCGGAAACAATGATGACGGCTGACGTCTGTTGTGTCCTGTTTGGTCCATCTTTCTTTCCTCATTTGGGCAGACGACACTAAGAGACGTCTTGTAGGGATGACCCGTCGTCTGGCATTGGAAAGCCTTTGTATGAAATAAGAGGTCTGTCATTTTAATGTGTTTTTCTTAGTTACGGAATTCAGTTTACTTTCCTGCTGTAAGGGTTGTAAGACACAACGGACGGGAGGATAGCTCAGTGGTTAGAGCACTCGCTCTCCCCCAGCCAATGTTAAGCAGTATTGAGCGTGGTTACCAAGTGGATGGGTGACCGTGTGCGCGTCTTGGCTTTAGTACAGTCCCCCAGTTCACCCAGCTGTAAATGGGTACCTGCCCTCTTTAGGGTCAGGGAAGGTAAAGCAGCGAGGGAGAAGAGATGGGCGCCCTCAATATGCTGGCCCCTGGAGAAGTTGAGGTCTCTGACACCTCGCTCCCGTATGACCACTTAATTTATGGAACACCTTTACCTTTACCTTTTTAAGACGCAGCGTGGCTTTACATTTGTGTCTGCCTATGTCAATACAAGAATTTGTTTCCCCTATCTCTGAATGTCGTTGTAAAAAACTCTCTACTTGCTGTGGGTTGTTGGTTTTTTACATGCCGACACTTTTTGTCACGCGTGGAACCTGGACTCGTAGTGTCATAATAAAGAAGCACTAGACGTCAGACCACTTCAAAAGCTTCAGGAGGATGGGAGAGAAAAAAATGTATGGCCTCTTCCCGGGATTTTGTTGTTGTTGTTGTTTTGTTATATGGGCGCTCCGGTGTTCAACAAAAGTGAGATGTTTGCGAATGCGACTGATTTTTGCCCCACCACTATGGTAACCGCATTTCCAGTTTTAGGCGGGGATGATGTCTAAATACGACACCACTGTGCATGCAATTTAAACATATTTATTTTTGTTATCCGTTCGTACCGGAACATATGGCCTATCCTTCCCAAAGGTAGAGCATTGTTTAACGTGTGCGCAAGATGTTCTGCGTGCGTTCGCACACGGCACCTCGGTTTATAGTCTCACCCTTAGAACTTTGGGGAGAGTGGAGTCTGCACTGATGTTAACTCTAGAGGGAAAGTCCCCTTCAAGGGGTGTCTCGGTGGTGGCTCGAACTCGGGCCTTCAAAATCACACGTGCAATGCTAGCCGCTAGTGGATCTGGGGTCGAGAGGTAACGCGCCTGCCTAGAAAGCGAAAAGTCCGGGTCGGAAGAGTGCGGTGGTTTGATCACCGTTCGATCACCCCCATCCACTAAGACCATGAGTGGTGGTCTGGGTGCTAGTCTTTCGGATGAGACGCTAAACCGAGGTCCCGAGTGTTACCCAAAATTTTTTAGCGCACGTAAAAAAACCCACGGCAACAAGAGAGTTGTCTCTGGCAAGTTCTGTAGAAAAAAAGCCACTCTGATAGGAACACAAATAGAATTGAAGACAGGAAAAAAAAAGGATGGCGCTGTCTTTGTGGCGACGCGCTCTCCCCCGGGGAGAGCAGCCCGAATTTCACACAGAGAAATCTGCCGTGACTTAAAGTGGTATACATTGTTTTAAAAATCCTGCCCCAAACCAAGTTTAAATCCGGTGTCAGTCAGGCACTGAAGCCATAAACAGAGAACAGACCAGGAAGCACAGCCAGAACCTCTGAGAATCTGTTTGTTTCCTTCAAGAGGCTGACATGACGTGAGCATTCTGCTTCGTTCCTGCTTTTATTCACCACCCAGTCATATGAGCAGAACCTGATTGCCCGTGGGACATGGGGGTCAACACTGATGAATTTTTGTTTACAAGTTTATGTTAGAAGTTGTGCCATATATTGAAAGGGCATCACTTGTAAATGCTAAAAAATGTATGAATTACTGTTTTATGCACGGTTGCCATGGAAACAATCCCATGTGGCCTCCAAAACTGAATGTTTCAAACTCCTGAACCTTTTTCTCTATAACTAATAGAAGAAACCTTGTGTATACAGTTATATGTTACAACCTGAATTCTTCAAATGAACACAAGGAAGTCTCCAAATTAGCTTCAAGCAAATTTGTATTTTAAAAAAGTCCCATGATTTTGGCCAGGTTTAGACCAGTGTCTCACCTTTGTCAGAAGAAGAAGATGATGATGATGATGATGATGATGATGATGATGATCGATCATCATCATCATCATCATCATCATCATCATCGTCGTCGTCGTCATCGTCGTCGTCGTTGTTGTTGTTGTTGTCAATGTTGCTTGTTCCTCAACTGTACACCCTGGGGGTCACCCAGATACACTCTGTCTCCTTTGTCAACTCCATTATCCCTAAGAAAAGATCAGAAGCATAATACTGACACTTTCCTAACAATTATACAGATAAACAAATAACACTGAAGACAGTCAACACAAAAGTAGCCGATAGCCAACAAGAATGCTCAGGCAACTTCAGAACAGCCATTTTGTGAATTTTCCGTTTTGCTGAACAATATCTTCTCTACCTCAGGACACAGACACACACACACACACAAACACACACACACACACACACACACACACACACACACACACACACACACACACACACACACACACCACACACACACACACACACACACAGACACACACACACACACACAGACACACACACACCCCCCGCCCACACACACGCACACCGCACACACACACACACACACCGCCCCCACACACGCACACGCACGCACACACACACACACACACACACACACACACACACACACACCACACACACACACACACACACACACACACACACACACACACACACACACGACAATGGAGGTAAAAAAAAAGCGCCTAAGTGCTTATTCCATTAGCCATTATTTTTAAAAAAAAGCTAATTCAGTATTTTGCCAACATTCATCAGTGTCTGTCGATACACAACACAATGTTTACATGCTCTCCCCCCCCCCCTCCAGCACACACACACACACACACACATACACACACACACACACACACACACACACACACACACACACACACACACACACACACACACACACACACACACACACACACACACACACCTATATATCCAACCCAATCCCCCCTGCCCCCCCAAAAAAAAAACACCTAACCAACAACAACCCAACTTCCTTTCTCAGTGTCTCCCCATCCTCACCCAACACTGTGTGTGTGTGTGTGGGGGGGGGGGGGGGGGTGGAAGTTACAAATGCAGAGCCATTTGAAGGGGCCATTTGGCCAGGCACTGGGCACATTTCCATCTGCAGCAGCCCTCGTCGTGTTAGCACGCTGCTCTGACCAGCGGCTGTTGAAGCCAAAAGGGCACACGGGGACAACCTCCACTTCTGTGTCTGTTGTCTGTTGTCCTATATTTTTAAACGTCAGCTGCACTGTGGAGCGTGCCTGTTCTCCATGGTTTTCGTCCCCGTATTTTGATTCCACTTTTTTAGACAATGTGATTGCACATATTTTTTAAATACTAAATTTTCAGGTATTCTGTATAGTTTAATATTATAATGAGCTCTTATTGCCCAACTGCTTGAAAAAACCAACAACTATAAAAGTGTTAATACTCAAATGCTATGATATAATTTCTTAGCATTTCATTCCTTGACAACATCGGGATTTCAGGTTCACAAACCCAACTCCACAGTGCAGAAGTTTACATGTAAGCATGATACAATTTGAAGAACACAAATTTGCAAAACTAAGGTCACGTTACCAGATCGATTGGGCTTGCTTGAGTTCATTCCCATCCATTAGACCATGAGTGGTGGTCTGGGCGCTAGTCTTTCGGATGAGACGATAAACCGAGGTCCCGTGTGTTACACGTAATTATTTAGCGCACGTAAAAGAACCCACGGCAACAAGAGAGTTGTCCCTGGCAAAATTCTTAGAAAAAAGCCACTCTGATAGGGAAACAAATACAGTTGCAGACAGGAAAAAGAAAAAAAATGGGTGGCGCTGCTCTTGTGGCGACGCGCTCTCCCGCTCTCCCCGGGGAGAGCAGCCCGAATTTCACGGAGAGAAATCTGCCGTGACTTAAAGTGGTATGAAATGAAATCTGAGCGCTTTGATTTGTTGCTTTATAAGATTCAGCGCTATATAAATTCCATACATTATCATTATTATTATTATTATTATTATTATTATTATTATTATTATTATTATTATTATTATTATTATTATACTGTAGTGAACATGAAGTGGACAATCGAGGCATAGACAGACAGGTGGGGGAGGAAGGGAAGTGGCCTTGTGGCTAGTGCTGTGTGCTGTACTCGCGATCTGAGGGCCCAGGTTTAAGCCTACTCCAACCCTGCCCAGCCTTCAAGAACAAGCTGTTTGAGAGGACCTCAAGGACCTCCATAGGCATATCTCTGCTACTTGTGTGTGTGTGTGTGTGTGTGTGTGTGTGTGTGTGTGTGTGTGTGTGTGTGTGTGTGTGTGTAGTTTTTAATTCTTTTATTTTGAGGATAATGGAATAAGCACTCATATGCTTTTCTACATCCAGTCTCCGTGAGCATGCTGTTTTGTAAATTTTGTCATTCTCTCTCTCTATCTCCCTGCATCTCTCCCATCTGTGTGTGTGAGTGTGTGTGTACTATTGTGGATTTTGTAGTTATTGTTTTGTTTTTATCTTTTCCTTGTTTTATTTATTGATCTGATGCATGCAAATTACAATGAACAAACTGCAAAACTAAGCGTGGCGTACTCCATCATTCATGCATTCTCTCTCTCTCTCTCACCTCTCCATCTGACATTCATTTTCTTCTCTTCTCCATGTCTGTGTCCAAGTGTCTACAGTTACCTCACCTCCTGTCCATGGTCCACACTGTGGGCCTCTCTCTCTCTCTCCCTCCCTCCCTCCCTCCCTACAGATCATACGGCCCGGAGCATTGATCTGTTGGTCCCTCCCTCCCTCCTTCCTTCCTTCTCTTCCCCATGTCCATTAGCACAAGTCACTGAGAAGCAGCAGACTGTCCCCGGCAACTGCTGATCGCTTTGGCACAAGACATACTGCGGTGGAAATGACTGTAAGGGTTGTGTGGAGATGGGAGAGAGGCGGAGAGAGTGTTACGTCATGTCTTCTGAAAGCTCCGGAAATGAAGCTTACGGTTCCGCACTTTTCTCATAACTTCTGTTTCCTCCTCCTCCTCCTTCTCTTCCTCCTCTTCCTCCTCCTCCTCCTCTTCCTCCTCCTCCTCCTCTTATTCCTCTTCCTCCTCTTCTTTCTCTTCGTCCTCCATCTCCTACTCCATATTTTCATGTCTTAAAGCGACTCTGGCAAATGACAAGTCCAGGCAGGGTGATTTGCAATTCACAAGTCTTTCAAGTCCTGTCTAGCGAAGAATGGCGTTTGTTAAATCTGTCTTAGTTGCAGGAGGTGAAATGTTAGGACTGTTGCAAGTGGATGAGAGGGTGGAATAGGATATGGGCTTTTTATTTAGAGTTCTGAAAGTTGCTTAGAAGCTTTGAATTTTTTGTTATAGTTATTACAAAAGTTTTGGAAGTGATGTCATAAGGAGTGATGTTGATGACATTGTAGTTATCACTTTTTTATGGTGGTCTTTAGTTTCTCCTTATTTTCTCTATCTCTCTGTGTTGCATGAACTTCTGTCTGTGTTGGTACACGTGTCTTTTTGTATTTCTTTTATCTGACGTTTCTGTCTCTTTGTTGGTATGTGTGTCTTTCTACATGAGAAACGCACACTCGCGGGCGCACTCCCGCACACACACATACACACACACACACACACACACAACACACACACACACACACACACACACACACACACACACACACACACACACACACACACACACACACACACACACACACGTGCGCGCGCGCGCACACACACACACCACACACACACACATCCCTTCGCATTTTTCAGTAGGGCCTCCACCACCGCCTCAATTCTCATACACCCCTTGTATATTTTTTCCCCTCGTCTAATATCACTGAGAGTGAATAGACGTAAAATCGAAGACAACAACAACAACAACACACACACACTCACACACATTTGTGAATTTTTTTTATAAATGAAGAAATTTCAAAATTTTGTTTTCATTTCCAGTCGTCGTTTTAAGGATATGGAAGATTTTCAAGAAACAGAAAATAAACTGAACAACATACACGCACACTTTAACTAGAGATCTGAACAATACAATAGAACGTTTCTTTCTGTTTACAAAGATTCGTATCAATGTGCCTGTCACTATTGTGATCACCCTTCCTGGGATGGGTGAAGTGTTTTTGACAGACTTGACACCCCCTGGGGATGTCGGGGACCTGTCAGTATAAACAGCATCCCCACCTTGTGGAAATTCTGTGCTAGGAATTCCCTTCTTTTCTAACCCTCTCTCTGTTTCTGCCTTGTTCCTTTTCTGCTAGTCACCTCCTTCTTGTCTTATTTTCTGCCTGCCTGGTCCGTTCTGCTGCCTTTTCCCCCCAGAAAGACATAAAATAACAAGTCTCTTCCATGCCAACGTCGGATGCGCTGGGCCTGATTTGTCAGGCGCTTAAAGGCAGCGCAACGCATTTTCGCTCATGTTACAGAAAACTATCTGCTGTCTGAGCGTTCGACGACGACGAAGAAGAATGACTAATTAAACTTGACTTGACCTGGCTTGAATTTTGAAAATGTTTGAAGATGTTTTACATGTTATTTCCGATAGTCTTAATCATGTTAACAGCATTGTTGAAATTGAAGAGCGGCTGGTTTGATTCACAAAATAGGGAGCTGCACGTTGTCCCCACTGGAAGACAAAACCCACTAATCCACACAGCATGTGTCAGCTGTCAGAATTCAAATCCCAGCTGAAACTGTTTCCAAATGTCAGTAGTATTTTGCTTTTAAGTGTTCCTCACTTCACCGAGATAAATATTGTGAAGAAAATGGACAACAAATCTATGCCTGTGCGAGTGTACGCATACATTCAGTTTTGAAAGCTTAAGGTGAAAGTTGGTGAAAAGGGGATGGAAAAAATCTCCTCTGTTTTTTGCTACACGAACTGATCTGTTTGGTTGAAGATAGAATACTTTATACAGAAGATTGGTTAAACATGGAACACTTTATAATAATAGAAGATTGGTTAACCATAGAACACTTTATAATAATAAAAGATTGGTTGAATATAGAACACTTTATTTAAAAGATTGGTTGAACATAACACACTTTATAACAATAGAAGATTGGTTGAACATAGAACACTTTATACAGAAGATTGGTTGAACATAGGACACTTTATACAGAAGGTTGGTTGAATATAGAAACCTTTATACAGAAGATTGGTTGAACATAGAACACTTTATACAGAAGGTTGGTTGAATATAGAAACCTCTATAATAATAGAAGACTGGTTGAACGTAGAACACTTTATACAGAAGAGTGGTTGAACATAGAACGCTTTATACAGAAGACTGGATCAACATAGAACACTTTATACAGAAGACTGGATCAACATAGAACACTTTATACAGAAGACTGGATCAACATAGAACACTTCATACAGAAGATTGGTTGAACATAGAACACTTTATACAGAAGTGGGGTTGAACGTTTGTTTGTCCGTCGTGTCCGACGATGACCTCCAAAGCAGCAGAGGAGGCAGCTGCTGTTTTGGAAATCTGGGCAGAAATTTGATTATAGTGGAGATGCCTTGCCCACAGTACATCCCCACTCTCTCGGCCAAGTGGGCATAAGGACAGTCAGCGTTGGAGATGTTCTCCAAAGGCCAACCAGCCCCCAGGGCTGCAGCACATAAGGACTGTGCGAGTCAAGCCTCCTAGTCAGAGAGTCATAGTCGATCACTAAAGACTAAGCTGTAAAATGGAATTCCATGGGTGGGAAAGCCGCTGGTCATACAGCCTCTCACTTTACTGTTGCCCCCAGCGTCAATGGTTTCATCCAGAACTGTGATAAAGCCCAGGCGCTGACGGTTGAACGTAGAACCCTTTATACAGAAGATTGGATCAATAAAACCATCGTGGTTGTTTTCGTTCCTCAGCTAGAGCTCTAAGGTTCACACATTTTGCGTATGCGACCGTTTTTACCCACCATTACGATAGCCGCATTCAAACTTGGGTGAAAAACCCCCATTGTGTATATTCTCAAAGCTGTAAGCCAGTGTCAACAGACACGGCAGAAAAACAGGTTCTATGAATAAGACAGTCATCAAAGGACGGAGCGAAACTTTTTTTTTCAAAAGCTCACACAAAACATTTTTTCGAATTAGCATGAAAGGTCAAAAACAAAATTCAGATGCCTCCGATATGTCAGAATTCAAGAAATATAATTCAGAAGCCAACACAATGCTTTTAAAAAATCCACATCTCTCTTATTTCTAGCTTCAGACAGAAAGCATAACCCCTAAATGGAAAAAAAGAGACAACCTCTCTCAGCCTAGTTTGCTTCCTGATTCAAGCCAGCAAAACAAACCAAAACAAAAAACCCGAAAAGAAAAAGCAAAGATAAGAAGTGTCCGCTAAGGAGGAGATGAGGTGAACGCTGTAGAGAGTCGCTGTACCAAAAACGCAGGCAAGTCATTTTCTGTCATTTCCGTGCAGAGGGTTGGCTTGCTTGTTCGTCGTCAGCTTACGTGAGGTTTGCTTGCTTACACCGCCAGTCTGCAGACTCCTCCATCCTTCCTTCCAACAGGACAAGAGATGTGCAGTTGTTGTTCTCTTCATTCTGTGTGTGTGTGTGTGGTGTGTGTGTGTGTGTGTGTGTGTGTGTGTGTGTGTGTGTGTGTGTATGTGTGTGTGTTGTGGTGTTGTGTGTGTGTGTTGTGAGTGTGTGTGTGTGTGTGTGTGTGTGTGTGTGTGTGTGCTGTGGTATTGGATGAAGCTTGTGTG
>CM054146.1:62816958-62819458 GCA_028751875.1 Rapana venosa
TACTGACAGGCCCCCCGGCATCCCCACAGGGGAGCCCCTATTTTAATATTCTTTGACAGTGGTGTGAATTTTAGGCTTTAAGAAAACAATAAGCCAGAGCCCTGTACAGAACCTCAGTTCAGTCAAATCCAAAACGTATGAGAGGCGTGATGGAAGCACCATTCCTGCCAGAGCATACAATTCTCTTTCATTCTTTTATCATTCGAGGATAATGGAATAAGCATTCGTGGGCTTTTATTACATCCAGTCCTCATGTGTATGCAGTTTTGAAAATGTTATCAACCGTTCCCACCGGCTCACAATGGCCTACTCTTCCGGAAAGCGGAACATGTTTTAAATTGTGTGCAAGATGTTCTCCGTGCGTTCCCACATGGAACCTCGGTTTATAGGATCATCCGAAGGACTTTTGGGGAGGGGGAGTAGAGTTGCCACTGATGTTAACTCCAGAGAAAAATATCCCCTTGAGCAGAGTAAATAAGCACACAGACACAAAATAACACGGTGTTTCATTGTGGTGGTACTGTTTCTGAGGGCACCTGGCCAGATGTTTTGCGCAGTGAATCTAAATCCTACTACACCATACCACACAACACAAAAAAGTGGGGAGCTTAACTCAGTCTTTTCCAAGGCCTTATCACACATACTAAATATACCACACAATACTACACCTCACCACACCGTGTACCTCTCAATATTACCCTATACCACGCATTATACTTTAGAGAACCTCTTAAGAGCACTCCATGTCACACCACACCACACCACACCACACTACAGCACACTACACTACACTACACTACACTACACTACACTACACTACACTACACCACACCACACCAAACTACACTACATTACACTACACTACACTACACTACACTACACCACACTACACTACACTACACCACACCACACCACACTACACCACACTACACTACACTACACTACACCACACCACACCACACCACACTACACTACACTACACTACACCACACTACACTACACCATATCACACTACACTACACTACACTACACCACACTACACTACACCATATCACACCACACAACACCACACCACACCACACTACACTACACCACACTACACTACACCATATCACACCACACCACACTACACTACACTACACTACACCACACTCCCACTACACTAAACACCCACACCACACTACACTACACTACACTACACTATACCACACTACACTACACTACACTACACTACACTATACCACACTACACTACACTACACTACACTACACTACACTACACTACACTACACTACACTACACTACACTCACTACACTACACTACACTACACCCATCCGTCTACTACCCATGACACAACACCACAGAAGACCACATCTTACAGACCACATCGTACCACACAACATCGTACCACACCACATCGTACCACACCACATCGTACCACACCACATCTTACCCCACCACTCTAACCCCACCACTATCTTACAACACCACATTACATCGTATCACACATCTTACCACATCACATCTTACCATACCACAGCACATCGTATCACCCTACATCTTGCCTCACCACACCACACCTTACCACACCACTATCCTACCACACCACACCACTATCCTACCACACCACACCACTGTCTTACCACACCAGACTTATAAATCATAGCCTAATGCAGTTCACGCCAGGAAAAGCTGGCCTCAGGCAGACACAAAGGGCAACAGCCTGAACACTGCTGAAAGAAAGGCTCATGAGCAGCAGACGAGAGATAAGACGATAGGCGATATAGGATAGGCGATATAGGATAGGCGATATATGATAGACGATATAGGATAGGCGATATAGGATAGGCGATATAGGATAGGCGATATAGGATAGGCGATATAGGATAGACGATATAGGATAGACGATATAGGATAGCCCAGCACAGCAAGGGCTTCGGCTTTTAGCAGTACGAAGGAGGCCCCAATTTGTTCAGCATTTTAGGCTACGTGACACTACAGTATTACACTTTGTCTCTGCCTGTCTGTCTTCTTTTTCTGGCTGTTTGTGTGTGTGTGTGTGTGTTTATATATATATATATATATATATATATATATATATATATATATATTAATATATATATATATATATATATTATCTCTCTCTCCTCATATATCCTCAGTTCTTTAAAAAAATATTGTTGAGTTAAAAGTGCAAGAGGGACTTAAAAGCCCTGAACATCGACTAGAGCAACTGAGAAGCAACAGCCCTCGAACGGTCAGCCTGGAGACAGACTGTGCAGAAAGGTCTCTCCAAGTTGGAAGAGACACTTGCTCAGCAGCACGAGGCAAAGAGAAGGAGCAGAAAGGCTACAGCCAGGCAGACAGACCAGCATTGTCAGACTTCCTCTGTGCCGTCCTCTGCCATAGGCACTGTCTATCATTCCCGTGTGGGACTGGCCAGCCACAACCGTCGCTGTGTACCAGAATGAACATCTAGAGTGCAACTCCATACTCTTCC
>CM054146.1:62821958-62826958 GCA_028751875.1 Rapana venosa
CACACACACACACACACACACCACGCGCGCATCCACGCCACACCCCAAAGCGCTGCTGCCATTAGTACAGTGAACTCTGCCATCAAGTAACCAGCCTAGAATCTGCTGAAAGGTCAGCACAATCACTGCCCATCATAGTTCATGACATTCCGCGTGCCACTCCCCTCCCACCGCACCCCATCATGTTAGTGTTTGATATCAGTATGAACTCCGCAACCGCAGCTATATTCACCATCTTTTCCAAGGACCTTTGTTCTGTTCTTTTCGTTCCTCCGTTAGCTCTCCTAGGTTCACCAATGGTGAGATCTTGTGCATGCGGCCGTTTTTAAAAAGGTAAAAGGTAAAGCTGTACCATAACCTATAAAGTCGTAGGGGAGCGAGACGTCAGATACCTCAGCTCCTCTAGGACCCAGCATATTGAGAAAGGATAGGTGGAAATTTTTGCAGCATCAGTGTTAGACCAAAAAAGAACCTGACGAATGTTAATACAGCAGTGACAAAACAGCAAACGAGCTTCTTGGCAAACGCCGACCAGTCAAAAAACCATGGGTCACACCTAACATCCTACAACTATGCGACAAGCGTAGAGAGTTGAAGAAAAAGAAAAATGAAACAAAAGAAAGAGCAGAACAATATAGGGCAGTCACAAAAGAATCAGGAAGTCCATGACGGAGGCAAAAGAGAAATGGATCGGTGAACAGTGCCAAGACATTGAAGAGAACATCAAGAAAAACAATAGCAAGAAAGCATATCAGCTGGTGAAAGACCTGACTAGCACGAAACAGAGAAAAGGTTTTAACAATCCAAGACAAAAATGGGAAGTGTCTCACTGACGACCAGGATATTCTGAACAGATGGACAGAATACTGCTCCGACCTGTATAACTATAGAACCGCAGGAGATCCAGAAGTCCTTAATGTACCCGAAAGCAAAGACACAGACAGTCACCCTATCCTCCGAGAAGAAGTGGAAACAGCAGTCAGATCGCTGAAAAAGGGGAATCAGCAGGGCTGACAACATTCCAGCTGAGTTGGTCCAAGCTGGAGGGGAAGCCATGATCAGCGCCCTACTAAGAATCTGCAACAAGATCTGGCAGACAGGAAAATGGCCAACACCATGGACGCAGTCACTCATCATCACCCCCCCCAAGAAAGGAAATCTACAACAATGCCATAATTACCGCACAATCAGCCTCATATGTCACCCAAGCAAGGTCATGCTGCAGATAATATTGAATAGACTGAAGCCACAAGCAGAGACCATCATTGCTGAGGAACAAGCAGGTTTCAGAGCAGGGCGCAGCACAACAGAAACAGATATTCAACCTCAGAATACTATGTGAGCGATACCTTCAACATCAACAAGACCTATACCACGTATTTATCGATTTTAAGAAGGCATTTGACAGGGTGTGGCATGCAGCTTTGTGGGCAACCATGAACTTGTACAGCATCAATGCAAACCTGATCAGAGTCATCAAACAGCTGTACAGCGAGGCCACCAGTGCAGTGTACTACAACAACAACATTGGAGAATGGTTTCGAACAACATTGGAGTAAGGCAGGGCTGTCTACTCTCACCCACTCTTTTCAACATCTTCCTTGAGAGAATCATGGCTGATGCACTGGAACATCATGAAGGATCAGTCAGCATTGGTGGCAGAACGATCACAAACCTCCGCTTCGCAGATGACATTGATGGAATAGCAGGATCAGAAAAAGAGCTTGCCCCGCCTAACAGAACACTTGGATAAGGCCTCCAAACATACGGCATGGAAATCAGTGCAGAGAAGACCAAACTGAAGACTAATAACACAACGGCATTAGCACTGATATCAGGGTAATGACCAGAAGCTGGAAACAGTTCAAAGCTTCAAGTACCTGGGAGCCATTGTATCCGACCCGGGATCCAAGCCAGAAGTAGTATGCAGGACTGCACAGACAATAACAGCTTTGTCAAAACTAAACAACATCTGGAGAGATAAGAATATCACACTTATCTCCAAGATCAGACTAATGCGCTCCCTTGTCATATCCATATTTCTGTATGCCTGTGAATCATGGACCCTGACTGCAGATTTGGAGAGAAGAGTACAGGCAGTGGAGATGAGATGCTTTCGGAGACTCCTTGGCATCTCCTACAAAGACCACATAAGCAACGAAAGCTCCCAAGGAATTACAAAGACAGTTTTGCAAGGCACTGTCCAAGGAGGAAGAAGAAGAGGCAGACCAAGGAAGAGCTGGGAGGATAACATCAGTGAATGGACAGGCCTAGAACTCAACAAAACCCTGAGAAAGGCAGAACAGAGAGAAGAATGGAGGGAACTGGTTGCTGAGTCTTTGAGGGTGCCCCCACGGTCGTCAGACTACGGGACAGATAGATAGATAGATAGATAGTAGTAATAGTAATAGTAGTAGTTGTTGTTGTTGTACTATAGTTGTAGTAGTAGTTGTTGTAGTATAATAGTGGTAGTAGTAGTAGTTGTTGTAGTATAGTAGTAGTAGTAGTAGTAGTAATAGTAGTAGTAGTAGCAGTAGTAATAATAGTAGTTGTAGTTGTTGTTGTAATATAGTAGTAGTAGTACGTGTTGTAGCATAGTAGTAGTAGGTAGTAGTAGAAGTTCTTTTAACACCAAACAACCCCCCTCACCCAAGTCGTAGCTGCAAAACTAAGATAGTGGTGTTGATGCTGCTGCTGTTGTTGCTTTCACTTTTTAAAATTTTAATTTCAGAAAAGGTTCTTGCTGTTGGCAGTGTGGTTGCTAACATTGCAAATGATGCTCATTGGATGATTAATTTCATTTATCACATCTCTCGATTTGGCGTTCGTGTCACGATCATGACTGCTAGAGGGACAGTGACTTTGCACAGACACACTATACAGACACACACACACACACACACACACACACACACACACACACACACACACACACACACACACACACACACACACACACACACGCGCGCACACAACACACACACACACACACACACACACACACACACACACACACACACACACACACACACACACACACACACACACACCTCGTGCCCATCCACGCCACACCCCAAAGCGCTGCTACCATTAGTACAGTGAACTCTGCCATCAAGTAACCAGCCTAGAATCTGCTGAAAGGTCAGCACAATCACTGCCCATCATAGTTCATGACATTCCACGTGCCACTCCCCACCCACCACACCCCATCTTGTTATTGTTTGATATCAGTATGAACTCCGCAACCGCAGCCATATTCACCATCTTTTCCAAGGACCTTTGTTCTGTTCTTTTCGTTCCTCCGTTAGCTCTCCTAGGGTCACCAATGGTGAGATCTTGTGCATGCGACCGTTTTGAAAAAGGTAAAAGGTAAAGCTGTACCATAACCTATAAAGTCGTAGGGGAGCGAGACGTCAGATACCTCAGCTCCTCTAGGACCCAGCATATTGAGGGCGGCGCCCATCCCTCTCCCTCGCTGCTTTACCTTCCCTGACCCTAAAGAGGGCAGGTACCCATTTACAGCTGGGTGAACTGGGAGAACTATACTGAAGCCAAGGCGCACAAACGGTCACCCATCCAGGTGGTAACCACGCTCGACGCTGCTTAACTTGGCTGGGGGAAAGCGAGTGCTCCGACCACTGAGCTATCCCGTCTCCAGCCGTTATAGGTAGCCACGTTCCGACTTCCAGGATCATGTCTAAACACGTCACTAATGTGCGTACATTTTGAAGTAACATTTCTGTCATCTATTCCTACAGGCACGAAATCACCAAGTCTTACACAAGGCGGAACGTGTGCGCAAGATGTTCTGCGAGCGCTCATACACGAGAACTTAATTTATAGTCTCACCCGAACCACTTTTGGGGGATAGGGGGGGTGGGGGTGGGGTGGAGAGTTGAATCGATACTGTTGTTAATTCAAGGGGAAAAAATCCCTTCGAAATGTACCTCGGAGGTGGCTCGAACCTAGGCCGTCAGATCTCGAGTGGAGTGTTCTAACCACTAGGCTACCCTGTCCCCTAATTAGAGTTCCCCTCTGGTATGTAATGGAATAACAGTTTCTCCCCTCAGGGTAGTAGGCTCCCTGTTTGATTAAAGGAAGTGTAATTTGCTGAAGTGTGTTGTTCAGGAGTTACACTGTAGCTCCAGTATGCAGACACTTCATTGCCTGGGGTGGGTTTTTGTTTGTTTGTGTTTGTTTCTCTTTTCCGGCTCGTTTTGTGGGCACAAAGTCGCGATATCTCCGTGCCAGAAATTCGTTTTTTTTCTTCTGGTAATTGTTGTTTTTCTATATAATTATTATGTCTGTCCAACTTGCCCTCTCTCTCCGTATTTTTCTGTCTCTGTCTTTTTGTCTGCCTCTACTGTCTGTTTGTCTGCCTATCTGTGTCTGTCTGTCTGTCTGTATCTGGTGTGTCTTTCTATGTTTCTCTCTGTCCTCTGTCTCTCTCTCTCTGTCTCTCTCTCTGTGTCTGTCACTCGGGTGTGTCTCTCTGTGTGTCTCTCTATCTGTCTCTCTCTGTGTCTGTCACTTTGTGTGTGTGTCTCTCTGTGTGTCTCTCTTCTGTCTCTTTTTGCGTCTGTCTCTCTCTGTGTCTGTCTCTCTCTGTCTCCCTCTCCGTTTACTGTGTGAGTGTATTGGTATTGGGTTTATTTTATTTTATTGTCATATACATAATTATAATATATATATATCCCTAAGGGCGGGGACTGGATGTAAAAAAGCACATGAGTGCTTATTCATTATCTTCGAAATAAACAGAATTTGTCATTGTCATTCTCTCTCTCTCTGTGTCTGTCTGTCTCTCTCTCCTTCCTGTCTCCCTAACAGTTCCCAATCAGTCCTGGACATGTCTTCTTACAATTGAAGATGGAGAAAGAAAGAAAACAAAAGCTGTAATATATTCCCCAGTCAATCTCAACCTACAGCACTCACAGGCGTTCTACCTTACGAGGCATTTTGCCACTACAAACTGATAGATCCGTCCTTCACTTCCCCAA
>CM054146.1:62831958-62844458 GCA_028751875.1 Rapana venosa
GTTCTGCACATGTAAGCACAGAACGAGCACCACTGAAAACCACTAAAGAGACTCACCAACAGCGCAGGGCTCCTCTGGCTGGTGACCTCATGGTGATCCGACATTGCTGGGGGTCTCCTTGTGGATTTCCTTAATGTGTAGTAGATGCGACATAAAGAATCTTGGTATTGACTCGGGCAGAGATATTGAAGTGAGCGGCGTGGGAACAGAAGGACGGGAACGTCACAGAAGACGAGGCAGCAATAAACAGAACAGAAAAGACCGGAAACAAAGAGAGAAACAAATATGCCAAAGGACGAAAGCTGCAATAGCTCAGTTATAACATTGCAATACATACCTCTTTAATCATAACAAAAAACTACTCAGTAGAGCTTCTCTCCTCATCGACCTCTGCATACGCATTTTCAATCATACAAACAGGAACAGGCGTGCGGATTTCGCGCGCGCACGCACGCACGCACGCACGCACGCTCGCGCGCGCGCGCACACACACACGCTCGCGCGCGCGCGCGCCACACCACACACACACACACACACACACACACACACACACACACACACACACACACACACACACACACACACACAACCACACACACACACACACACACAACCACACACACACACACACACACACAACCACACTACTTACCTATTGTATACTTATCTATGTGTCTATATATGCATGTGTGTATATATCTAATCCATGCGCGCGCGTGGATTTGAAATCTGTTGTTCATTATGTTTAAGGAGAGTTGCATGCGTGTAAATGATTTGAGTGCAAGCGCTTCGATTTGTTTGTTTTTTACAAGATTCTGCGCTATATAAATTCCATATATTATTATTATTATTATTATTACCTATGTCTGTCTGTCTGTAGTATGTACGTACATGCATACATACATAGATACGTACATACGTACCTATGTCCTCTATGCATGTATGTTCGCGCACGCGTGTGTGTGTGTGTAAGTAAACACACGCCTTTATTCAGCGAACACGAAAGCCACACCTTCAAAAAGAAGCACAAATGGCATATTCATCCGATTAATTATACATGCACGCCACACCGCTTTATTTCATCTTAAATCCCTCCCTTCTGAAAGCTTTGAACACGTTCAGCTGAAGCAGCCTTCGTTCAGTTGCTCAGGAGGGTAAGGAGGGACGTGTAATTTGATCAGCAGCTGTCGCGCAATACGAAGAGATGGTGATCAATTCAGAAACACGAACCGCTACTAGGCCTCAAAGCGTTTTGAAACTAGACCCTGTTCTGCTGCTATCTCGAAGGAGGAGGCAGGCATATATATGTTGGCCATGATTATTAGGTCTGTGTCTGCTGGGCCCTTTCCGCTGTTGATGAATGGAGGAGGCGGGAATCACAACACAAATATGCATACACGTGATACATCTTCAAAGACGCTTATGCCGTATATTACTTTTTTTATTCTTCTTTTTCGTTCCTCGGCTAGAGCTCTGAGGTTCACCAAGGGTGATGTTTATGCGTATACGACCGCGTTTTGGGGGTTTCCTCCAGCCATGTAGGTAGCCGCATTCTGACTTCGGAGATGTGTAAGATATAGAGAACATGCATGTTGGTGCGCGCACTTGGTTTTTTTTCTCAATACTTGGATCTGTGCACGCTCGTACACATATGCATACATGAAACTTCTCCCCAACCCCGCCCTCTCCTTTTCTTCCTCTCTGTCTGTCTCCCCACCCCGCCATCCTCTCTGTCTCTGTCTCTGTCTGTCTGTCTGTCTGTCTGTCTGTCTCTCTCTCTCTCTCTCTCTCTCTTCTCTCTCCTCCCTCCCTCTCTCTCTCTCTCTCCCTCCCTCTCTCCCTCTCTCTCTCTCTCTCTCCCTCCCTCTCTCCCTCCCTCCCTCTCTCTCCCTCCCTCCTCTCTTCTCTCTCTCTCTCTCTCTCTCTCTCTCTCTTCTCTCTCTCTCTCTCTCTCTCTCTCTCTCTTACACACACGCATTGCTTTCAGAGGCATCCAAATAACTTTATGCTTTGTCCCTTCTCACTGTGGAATTTATTGGAATGAGCTGGTTGATTCTTTTATCAAAACAAGGTGCCTCTGATTGCAGCATTGAAACGTTTGATTCCGATCTCGCGCTGTCGTCGCATGAAGTCAATGCTGAATTGATGAATTGTATGCATTCCAAAATGAAAAGAAGCACAATTTGAAAATATTTCTTATTCAAGAAAACAAAATGTACCATATCAGCCGAGGCTAGATGCATGGGATACCAAATTTTCTTTTAAAAAAATGTAACATGTTGCTGCTCTCAATCCCTTTCAATCCACCATTTATAGTTTGATTGCTCGATTCTCATTTAAAATAAGAGGAATAGATATTCATAACAAATATGCCACTGTTCAAGAAGTTTAATAATTATGACTTTCAGCAGTTCATAATTTCAGTTTCTGAGGTTATATATTCTTCCCCAGTAAGGCCTCTACTGTAGTTAGTGGTAAAAAAAGTGTGTGTGTATGTATGTAGGAGAGAGAGAGAGAGGTTGGTTTAAATGTGGGTATGTCTGTATTACCAAGTAGTGAATGGATATTAAAAGAAACAAAACACATACATGCAAACAAACACACACGCGCACACACACACATACACACACACACACACACACACACACACACACACACACACACACACCACACACACACACACACACACACACACACACCACACCAATTCCAAATGGCGGTGGTCTATAAAAAAAAAAGTACTCCATGTCTGACCATCATCATCTGTTCACATAACCCCCTCCAGGGTCGTAGGGGCACTGCAGTGACGAACGTTGCACCAGTGGCTCCATTTGCGGCGGTTGTGGGCAAGTGCCTGGGTTGTGGAGAAGTTGTTCCCGGTCCATTCAGTGATGTTGTCTGACCATAGTTTCCAACATAAGCAACAACTATGACGTGGGCCCAAGAACAGAACTGTCCTGACTGTAGTCAGTGTAAAGAACTGTCATTCTGACTATGGTCAGTGTAAAGAACTGTCATTCTGACTGTAGTCATTGTAAAGAACTATCATTCAGACTATAGTCACTGTAAATAACTGTCATTCTGTCTATAGTCACTGTAAAGAACTGTCATTCTGACTGTAGTCAGTGTAAAGAACTGTCATTCTGACTACATAGTCAGTGTAAAGAACTGTCATTCTGACTATAGTCAGTGTAAAGAACTGTCATTCTGACTATAGTCAGTGTAAAGAACTGTCATTCTGACTATAGTCAGTGTAAAGAACTGTCATTCTGACTACATAGTCAGTGTAAAGAACTGTCATTGTGACTACATAGTCAGTGTAAAGAACTGTCATTCTGACTATAGTCAGTGTAAAGAACTGTCATTCTGACTATAGTCAGTGTAAAGAACTGTCATTCTGACTACATAGTCACTGTAAAGAACTGTCATTCTGACTACATAGTCACTGTAAGGAACTGTCATTCTGACTACATAGTCACTGTATAGAACTGTCATTCTGACTACATAGTCACTGTAAAGAACTGTCATTCTGACTACATAGTCACTGTAAAGAACTGTCATTCTGACTATAGTCAGTGTAAAGAACTGTCATTCTGACTGTAGTCAGTGTAAAGAACTGTCATTCTGACTATAGTCACTGTAAAGAACTGTCATTCTGACTACATAGTCAGTGTAAAGAACTGTCATTCTGACTACATAGTCAGTGTAAAGAACTGTCATTCTGACTACATAGTCAGTGTAAAGAACTGTCATTCTGACTACATAGTCACTGTATAGAACTGTCATTCTGACTGTAGTCAGTGTAAAGAACTGTCATTCTGACTATAGTCAGTGTAAAGAACTGTCATTCTGACTACATAGTCAGTGTAAAGAACTGTCATTCTGACTACATAGTCAGTGTAAAGAACTGTCATTCTGACTACATAGTCAGTGTAAAGAACTGTCATTCTGACTATAGTCAGTGTAAAGAACTGTCATTCTGACTGTAGTCAGTGTAAAGAACTGTCATTCTGACTATAGTCAGTGTAAAGAACTGTCATTCTGACTGTAGTCAGTGTAAAGAACTGTCATTCTGACTACAGTCAGTGTAAAGAACTGTCAGTCTGACTACATAGTCAGTGTAAAGAACTGTCATTCTGACTACAGTCACTGTAAAGAACTGTCATTCTGTCTATAGTCAGTGTAAAGAACTGTCATTCTGACTATATAGTCACTGTATAGAACTGTCATTCTGACTACATAGTCACTGTAAAGAACTGTCATTCTGACTATAGTCACTGTAAAGAACTGTCATTCTGACTATAGTCAGTGTAAAGAACTGTCATTCTGACTGTAGTCACTGTATAGAACTGTCATTCTGACTACATAGTCAGTGTAAAGAACTGTCATTCTGACTATAGTCACTGTATAGAACTGTCATTCTGACTACATAGTCAGTGTAAAGAACTGTCATTCTGTCTATAGTCAGTGTAAAGAAATGTCATTCTGACTGTAGTCAGTGTAAAGAACTGTCATTCTGACTATAGTCAGTGTAAAGAACTGTCATTCTGACTATAGTCACTGTAAAGAACTGTCATTCTGACTACATAGTCAGTGTAAAGAACTGTCATTCTGACTATAGTCAGTGTAAAGAACTGTCATTGTGACTATAGTCAGTGTAAAGAACTGTCATTCTGACTGTAGTCAGTGTAAAGAACTGTCATTCTGACTATAGTCAGTGTAAAGAACTGTCATTCTGACTGTAGTCAGTGTAAAGAACTGTCATTCTGACTGTAGTCAGTGTAAAGAACTGTCATTCTGACTGTAGTCACTGAAAAGAACTGTCATTCTGTCTATGGTAACTGTATAGAACTGTCATTCTTTGATCACTGACAAACAGAACTTTCTCTCTGACCACAGTTCTAAAACCTTCTCCGTTCCCTTCTGACCAGCTAAGAGGTGGAGAACCAACACGATGTCAGGGGCAGAGAGGCCTGAAGTTCAGCAGACAGGTTGCAGCAAGACAAACAGCCACAGGCCAGGGGTGCAGCATGACTCTCGCCTAAGCGCATGGGGATAGAGGGAAACAAGTAGAGTGGCTTGGAGTTAGTCTGTCTGTAGGGAGTCCTGTAGCCAGCGATATTGTTGGAAAGGCAGAGTTCATATCAAGATGCTGGCCAAAGGGATGTATTCGGAGATTATGTGATGTGGAGTGTGGCGGCGGCGGTAGTGGTGGTGGTGGTGGTGTGTGTGTATGTGTGTGTTTGTGTGCGTGTGACCAGATTTACATTCTCTGATATACCTCCCTGATTGTCGGTGTGTGTGTGTGTGTGTGTGTGTGTGTGTGTGTGTGTGTGTGTGTGTTTGTTTGTGTGTGTGTGTGTGTGTGTGTGTGTGTGTGCTCATAAAAATAAAATTCATGCATCGTATTTTTGGTTTAAATGATTTTTTAAGTGTGTGTGTGTAAGTTTATGTATTTACTAGTCAATGGTCATTATGGTGTGTGCGTGTGCGCGCGCGCGTGTGCGTGTGTGTGTGTGTACTAGTCAATAGTCTTTATAAAATTGTGTTCGTATATCGGTGTGTATAAGTGTGCGCACATGTGCGTGCGTGTGTGGGAGTGCGTACGTGCACACGTAAACAATAAGTTTATATGCCTTTTCCAATGGATGGTTTTTACAACATTGTATTCCTACATTGGTGTGTGTGGGTATGTGTATGCGTGTGTCCGTACGCCATGCGTGTGTGTGCCCGCGCGTGCGTGTGTTTGTGTGTGTGATTAATTTTTTGTTTGTTTGCTTGTTTTGGAAGCTATCTTGGACTGTTCATACCAATTTGAAATGTATTTTTCTTGCGTCTTTCTAGATAATTATGCGTATCAATGTGCCTGTCAGTATTGTAATTGCCCTTCATGGGATGATTAAAGTGTTTTCGACTTGACTTGACTTGACGTGCGTTTGTGTGTGGATAAATAAATAAATATATATATATATATATATAGCTGGGTAGAGAGAAAGAAAGAAAGAGACAGAGACAGAGACACTAAGGCACACACATACACCGGAAAAAAAATATTGGTATGAGCAAACACATTTTGAGAGAGAATTTGTGTGTGTTTTTGTGTGTGTGTGTGTGTGTGTGTGTGTGTGTGTGTGTGTGTGTTGTTGTGTGTGTGTTTGTGTGTTTGTGTTGTGTTTTGTGTGTGTTTTGTGTTGTGTTTTGTATGTGTGTGTGTATTGTGTGTGTATGTGTATGGTTTCCTGCCATGTATGCATGCATGCGTGCAACATGTTTACTTAATAGACAAAAGCAGAAATAACAACATAACATCTTCGCCTGTGAGTGCCTTTTCCTACAAAACAAGCCAAACTGATGAAAAAAACAACGAGGCACAGATTGATCCAGAATTCTCTGAAGTTGCTACATAAAGGCAGAAGGATGAAGCTAAGAACTCAGTCTGACAGCACGCACGTGCAGCATCTCCAGGAAATGGAATAATGAAGCACACAGCAGATATGCTGGAAAACCCTTTTTTATACTTTGCCCAGGATGTGTGTGTGTGTGTGTGTGTGTGTGAGAGAGAGAGAGAGAGAGAGAGAGAGAGAGAGAGAGAGAGAGAGATACAAACAGAGAGAGAGAGAGAGAGAGAGAGAGAGAGAGAGAGAGGAGAGAGAGAGAGAGAGAGAGAGAGAGATAAACAGATAACATACAGCAGATAGAGACAGAGAGAGAGGAGAGAGAGGAAGAAGGAGACAGACAGGCAGACAGACAGACAGAGAAAGACAGACTGACAGAGGCAGAGAGAGATTGACAGACAGACAGACAGGCAGACCGAGACACAGAAAGAGAAAGAGAGACAGAGAGAGAGAGAGAGGAAACTGAAACCTAGTCAGCGGGCGAAGCTTGTTTGATGTATGTCCATGTTGGCCTGGACACATTGAGCTGGTCAGTGACAAAAGCTAGTCATGGGGGGTGAAGGTGGAAACGGCATGAAGGCTGTTTCGTGACTGATCTGGATCTGGGTCAGAAGTTCTTTTGGATTGGATATGTCTGTCTGTCTGTCTGTCTGGCTATCTATCTATCTATCTATCTATCTATCTATCTATCTATCTATCTATCTATATCTATCTATCTATCTATCTATCTGTCTGTCTGTCTGTCTGTCTATCTATCTATCCATCCATCCATCCATCCATCCCTCTCTCTCTCTCTCTGCCTGCCTGCCTGCCTATCTACCTACCTATCTATCTGTCTATCTATCTATCTATCTATCTATCTATCTATCTATCTATCTATCTATCTATCTATCTATCTATCTATCTATCTATCTATCTATCTATCTATCTATCTATCTATCTATCTATCTATCTATCTATCTATCTATCTATCTGTCTGTCTGTCTGTCTGTCTGTCTGTCTGTCTGTCTGTCTATCTATCTATCTATTTGGTGTGTGTGTGTGTCCGATGTTTTGTTGTTGGTGTTGTTGTTGTTGTTGTGTGTGAGTGTGTGCGTGCATACATGGTTGGTTCTTCAGTTTAACGTACTTCCAACGAAAAGTGATATCAGACGGTTAAGTATGTGTGCGTGTTTGTGTGAGTGTGTGTGTGTGTGTGTGTGTGTGTGTGCATGTGAGTGTGAGTTTGTGAATGAGTGTGTATACGTGCGTGCGCTTATGTGTGTGTATGAGTGAAAGAGTGTGTGTATGCATGTGCGTGTGTGTATGTGTGTGTGTGTCTGTGAATGAGTGAGTGTGAGTGTATCAGTGAAATTGTGGGCGTTTGTGAGAGTGTGAGTGAGTGAGTGAGTGTGTGTGTGTGTGTGAGTATCTGTGTATTATGTGTGTAAGTGTGTGTGTTGTGTGTGAGTGTATGTGTTGTGTGCGTGTGTTGTGTGTGTTGTGAGTGAGTGTTGTGTGTGTGTGTGAGTGTGTGTATCTTTTTCTATTTTTGAGTCATTTGTCTTTCAAACTCTTTCTCTCTCTCTCTATCTCTTGGGCAGCTGGATAGCATCCGGATGTCATTGATAACATTGACATATTGCGCTCTTTTGTTAACATTTCTGAAAGAAATTGTCTGTCCGAAATCAGAGACAGATTTCTTCTACACTCTGACCGCGCTCGTGTTATTTCGAAAACTACAATGGCAGACTGTTAGATAGGAATTTCTAAAACAAACAAACAAACAGGTATACATGAGTTTTTTTTCCTCTCTCTTCATTTTGCTGCTGGACGGAATTCATTTAAACCCAGCTACACATTTTTTAAGACTTGTATTATTTTTGAGATACGTTATCCATCTGAATCAATTTGCTGTCGATACTGAAAGCCAAATTTAGACATGATTTCAATTTCAGACGTCTCTGGCTTGAATGAAACACAATGCTTGTTTACCGTAAACATAATCTGAAACAATAGTCTGAGAGACGAAAGAAAACAAAACCGGAAGACAAAATCCGAACAATGTACAACAAAAACACTGTGGAACAGGAATAGCTATCAACGATCGCAGAATAAACAGGACACGATGCCGAGAGATGTTTTACCTGCAGAAAAGCCAATACGGAAAGACAAAAAATGCTGTTGTATTTGGGTAACGATGCATTTCGGGTTGACAAGGGGAAGGGAGAGAGAGAGAGAGAGAGGAGAGAGAGGAGAGAGAGAGAGAGAGAGGAGAGAGAGAGAGAGAGAGAGAGAGAGAGAGAGAGAGAGAGAGAGAGAGAAGAGTGAGAGAGAGAGAGAGTGAGAGAGAGAGAGAGAGAGAGAGAGAGAGAGAGAGAGAGAGAGAGAGAGAGAGAGAGAGAGGCTGCCTCGCTGACAATTCTGACAGCTTTCTGTTTGCTTAATCTTCTGAACGGTTTATGATTTGACAGTTGGTGTGTTGTGTGTGTGTTGTGTGTGTGTGTGTGTGTGTGTGTGTGTGTGTGTGTGTGTGTGTGTTGTGTTTTGTGTGTGTATGAGAGAGAGAAATTGTGTGAGAGAGAGAGACAGAGATAGATATAAAGAGAAAGAAACTGTGTGCGCATGTGTTTGTGTATATCGCACGCACGTGCCCGTACCTGCACGCATGCGCGCACACACACTTGTACACACGTGCTCACACACACATAACCACATGAGTGCTCGTGCACAAACAGACAGACAGACAGACACTCACACACACAATCACACACACTTACTCTTACACTTACACACACACATACACACACATACACACGCACACTTCCTCTTACACTTACACATACACACATACACACACACTCGCACATACACACACACTCACACACACTTACTCTTACACTTACACACACACACCTACACACACACACACACCTACACACACACACACACACACCACACACACACACACACACACACACACACACACACACACACACACACACACACACACACACACACACACACAACACACGCACACACACACGCACACACTATCTAACTGAATTAAAAATCCCCCTAAATGTGCCCCACTTTTCCCTGCAGTTTGAAAACTGCCACATTCACTTACCCCTCTACTCTAACCCCCCCTCCCTTCCCCCCTGCAATATCCTTCCACTTACACCCTCCTACCCCTCCTTCCCCACTTGTTTTACAAGAATTTTCAGTGACACGATTTTTCAGTTGGAATAGTATAATAGTCCAGCTAAGGTCGTGTGACAGAGCTACGACAGTGTTATTGCATGTGGGAAACAATAATACACAGCTTAAGTGACTGGAGCTCCGTGGTTATGATCGTGTGACTTTAATCCTGTGGGTCTAGGATGACGTGGGTTCGAATCTCGGCTCTGGCTTCTGGTGAAAATGGGGTTGCAGTTAGTTTTTATAATCCCCCCAGTTCGTCTTAAGGAGTATACCGGCCAGTGTCTTACTTTTCTTCGTATATATATAGCGGAAAATCAAATGTGAATGTTAAAGATTAAATATTGAAATATTGAATAAATATGCAAAACACATAAATATTATACACTTCAGCAGGGTGATGGGGGTTTGGCTGTTGAGGGCAGGGACAAAAATGAGATGGAACAAGAGGGGAGAATCTTAGGTTTGAAATAAATGTGTCTTGAGGCCGGATTAAAAAGCGTCATAAGATGGCTTTTGACGAAGGAGAGAGAGGGAGGTCATTCCAGATCGATGGACCAGAAAAATTGAAAGAGCGACGGCAAACGGTGGACTGGTTGAATCTAGGTATTCGTAGGCACAGGGTATCTGCAGCAGAGCGGAGGGAACGAGGAGTGTACAGGTGAAGTCATTCACAGAGGTAGAAAGGTACTGTTTTGTGGAGGCATTTGTAACAAAGGGTACTGATCATATAGTTTCATCTCTGTGGCACAGGCAACCAGTGGAGAGATCGCAAGAGAGGAGAAATGTGCTCAGATTTTTTTGATAATGCAACGGAGAGAGAGAGAGAGAGAGAGAGAGAGAGAGAGAGAGAGAGAGAGAGAGAGAGAGAGAGAGAGAGAGAGAGAGAGAGAGAGAGAGAGAGAGATCAAATCAAATCTACCTCTGTGAATTTCTTCACCTGTACACTTCTCGTTCCCTTCCCTCCGCTGCAGATACCTTGTGCTTAAGAATACCTAGATTAAGCCAGTCCACTGTTGGCCGTCGCTCTTTCTCTGTTTCTGGTCCATCAATCTGGAATGGCCTCCCTACCTCTCTTCGCCAAAGGCCTTCTTGTGAAACTTTAAAATCCGACCTCAAGGCATATTTGTTTCAAACCTAAGATTTTCCTCTCCGTTTCATTTCATAGCTGTCCCTGCTTTTCAACAGCCAAAAATCCATCACCCTGTCAAAGTATATAACGTGTGTGTGTGTGTGCATTTGGACTTGTTAGAACTATTACTTGCTATTGGTTGCATGACTGTGTAAGAATGAATTGAGTGCAAGCGCTTTGATTTGTCTGTGCAAAATACAGCGAGCGCTGTATAAATTCCATTTATCATCATCATCATCATCATCATCATCATCATCATCATCATTATTATTATTATTATTATTATTATTATTATTAATTGTTGTTGTGGTTGCTGTTATTATTATTATTAAATCAAACCAAATCATATCATATCAAAATATTTCGAGGATAACGAATCAGCACCCATGTGCTTTTTTCCCCAACCAGTCCTCGATTTTATCAGGGATACATCATGATATATGGTAAAATAATGAGACAGACAGACAGAGAGTGTCAGACAGTGTCAGACAGACAGACAGACAGACAGAGGGAGAGAGAGAGGGGGGGGGGAGGTAAGCGATGGATCTATCTGTGGAAAGAGACAACTGTGCAAGTATTACAAGGACCTTCCTCCTGACGTACGTGTACAAGTTCACCATTGTAAATCCTGACAATGACGCATCGCTGGAGCAATGCATGAAGTGAAGAGTAACGAGGTTCTGGCCACATGTTATAGCAGCCTTTCATCCGTCAACTAATAAAAACTGTTTTTTTTTAAAATAAAAATCTAGAACATCGAGATATAGCCTAAGGGGTGGACTTAGGCTTTCGAAATCTCACTTAATAATGATGATGATGATAATGATGATGATAAAAATAATAACAGTGATGATGATGATGATGATAATAAAAATAATAACAATCACGATGATGATGATGATAATAATAGTAATAATAATAATAATAATAATAACAATGATGATGATGATAATAATGATGATGATATAATAATACAAGAGTGACAGAAAAGAGTGACACAATTGCCGAACAATCAGTCTCATAGATTTACCCCACCGAAGCAAAATTATGCTGTTCTTAATTTATAAAATTTTTAAACATTATTTCGAGGATAATGGAATAAACAGTCACATGCTTTTTTTACATCCAGTTCCCGTGTGTTTGCAATTTGGTAAAAGTTGTCAACCGTTCCTACCGGCACACAATGGTCTACTCTTCCGAAAAGCCGTAAGGGTTTTTAACGTGTGCGCAAGATGTTCTGCGTGCGTTCGCACACGGGACCTCGGTTTATAGTCTCATCCGAAGGACTTTTGGAGGGAGTGGAGTCGTCACTGATATTAGCTCCAGAGGAAAAATCTTCTTGAACAAGATTCGAACCCGGGTCAGCAGATCGCGAGCGCATCATTCTAACCACCGGGCTATCCCCCACCCCTCCCGCCCGATAGAAAGTAGAGTCAGAGACAAAACAAAAACGAAAAAGCCAAAGTGCCAGGTCTGTTAGTTCGCAGAATAATGGGGCGTGAGACCTGGACGGTACACAAGCGAATACACTTTTCACCAGCAGGCTTGTCATGGAGAGAACTCTCCATCCCCAGAAAGATGTGTATCGCACCGTCACCAAGGTAAAAGACAAAGCGTGTTGTGGTGTAATAAAAGCGCAAGTTTATGTCAAACAGATGCTACTAATACTTTTTTTGGGGATTGAAATACATATGCACATGTCATCTGATTCACAAAGTACTGCGAGAATGATGGTAAACCTTGTTGTTGTTTGTTGGTGTTGTTGTTGTTATTGTTGTTGTTGTTGTTCTTCT
>CM054146.1:62846958-62874458 GCA_028751875.1 Rapana venosa
TTTAAACAATCATTATGTTGGTGTTGTGGAAGCTTGTGCAAACTTTGTCATTGAGAAATATAACAATACTGCTGATACATATTCTGAACACTATCGCGCACAAGCCTTAGAGTGTGTTGAAATAATGTGTTGCATGTTTTCGTTTGGGAGGAGGTAAACAAGTACGTTCATGTGACGGGTTTTTTTTCTTTAAAAAAAATCAGTTTAAATCGCTGCATTTGATATAAGTTTTCTGTTTAAACCCAAAGCATCTTGCAGCCTGTGCTGTATACTGCTATCTGTGCTTCACTTTTCGAAACAGGGAGGGGTTGGCTCTCGTGCACGTTTCCTTACCTTTCTTCTTTTATCTTCTTGTTGAGCTTTTTTAAAAGGACAAAAACCAAACAAACTTAACAACAAAAGTGGTCAGAAAGTCCTGAGAGGGATCTCTTACCTGATATTATTAAAGTTCGACACTTAAAGACCATTCTGCCTTCTGCGATAACAAGTTACTGTGATTTATATCAGCGATTGGTGGGTTGTAGTGGGTCGAACGCTCAGACAGCAACTCCTGAGGCCCTGACAAATGCTGCCGTAAGCTGAAGGCCCTCCCTCCAGGGGTCCGAAGAGTTTGTCCCTCATGGGCAGGTCAGTAGGCCAGATATCGGCCAGTCCTCAGGTTTTGGGTGTGTTGGACAGACAGGTCTGGAGGAAATGTTCCACTGTCATGGGAGAAGTGGTGGGTTATGGTCAGCACTGACTGGACACACCCAGCCTGAACTAAAGGATTGAATGAACACAGCGCTTTACCCTCTGACCAGTATCTGTAAGGAGCAGATGGGATACAGTGTGCGCGTACACATCTGCGTGAAATAAGCATAACTCCTCCAAGGAACAGACACCACTCTGAAGAGAGAGAGAGAGGCAGAGAGAGAGAGGGAGGGAGAGAGAGAGAGATGGGGAGAGAGAGAGAGAGAGAGGAGAGAGAGAGAGAGAGAGATTCGGATTCGGAATGTTTATTCATGTAAAGGCCATTGCCCCTAATGAAGGGGTAGAGTACACAGGTAATATTAATGAAATCACTCAACCTACACACATATTAACAAACTTTACTAAGTCAGCACTGATCGTAATTTGAATGCCTTATATAAGTAGATCGATACATTTCGGACAATATTTTCGTTCATAGATGACAACAGTAAACACAAACGAAACTGGCAAGGGTATTTGTAAAATTTCAATGGTATATACCGTGCTCTTAGCTTACTGAGAATCGGACAACACAACATGAAATGTATTTCATCCTCATTTGAGGGAGAGAGAACTCAGAACTCAGAACTCAGAAATTTAATGTATTTTAGCCTTAGGCCATAATACATGGTTGGCGTAGGAAGAAATTGACAATGCCACAGAGTGGGCAAAAACCGGATAACATACACAATACCAAGCTCACTTTCAGTGAAAGAGAGAGAGAGAGAGAGAGAGAGAGAGAGAGAGAGAGAGAGAGAGAGAGACAGAAGAGAGAGAGGGGGAGAGAGACAGAGAGAGGGGGAGACAGAGAGAGAGAGAGAGAGGAGAAGAGAGAGAGAAGAGACGAGAGACAGAGACAGAGAGACAGAGAGGAGAGAGAGAGAGAGGGAGGCGAGAGGAGAGGCGGAGAGAGAGAGAGAGGGAGGGAGATAGAGAGAGGGAGAGAGAAGGAGAGGGAGAGAGAGAGAGAGAGAGGGAGGGAGAGAGAGAGAGGGAGGGAGAGAGAGAGAGGGAGAGGGGGAGAGAGAGAGTAGGCAGAGAAGGTCACCCAATGGACAGTCCAGTCTGTTATCTTCTCTCCTTGTCCGTCTGTCCAGCTGCTGTCCATTTTACCCCGAGGCCTTGACTGGACCTTCTGTCCACTCTCACTTCTGACACTTCACCTCTCCGTCCATCTGTCACTTCTGCTTAGGAGTCTTTGATGCGGGTGAAGTGCTCACGTGGACTCAACAGTGGGGTTTTCCTTGCTGTGTGCGTGAAGGGTGTTTGTGTGTGTGTGTGTGTGTGTTGTTTTGTGTGTTGTGTGTGGTTGTGTGTGTGTAGTGTGTGTGTGTGTTGTGTGTGTGTTTGTGTGTGTGTGATGTGTGTTGTGTGTGTGTTGTGTGTGTGTGTGGTGTGTGTGTGTTTTGTTGTGTGTGGAGGTGGGGTGTGTAGTTTTTTATGTAATGTTAAATAAATGTAATTGTGATGTGTTATGTGTGTATGAATGTGGTTGTTTAAAAATCGTCTATTATATACTTTTGTTAAATTGGATGCTATCATTGTCTATTATGTAAGATGTTTTTGTTTTTTATTAATATATGTTTGTAAATTACTGAATTTTCTATTTCATGTGAGAATGTTTGTTGGTTGTACTGTTTTTGTATAATAGTTGTAAATGTATTTGTCGAGTAATGTAGTTGTTAGTTGTGTTTTGTATAGTGTAGTGTGGGTAGTAGGTAGTGAGTGTATTGTGTGTGGTAGTGTAGTGCAGTGTATTGTAGTGTAGTGTAGTGAGTGTATTGTAGTGTAGTGTAGTGTATTGTATTGTAGTGTCGTGTAGTGTAGTGTAGACTAGTGCAGTGTAAGGTAGTATAGTGTAGGGTACTGTACTGTGTTGTGTAGTGTATAATAATATCGATATCAAGAAATCCAATTCTAGTTCAAAGCTGAGTCTATTTTCTTCACCGATGTCGTAGGATTTTGATCGATGGTCTGGGTATAAATAAGTTTTTGGTGAAATATCAACCCAAATTTTGCGTTTGTGACGCATTTTATTAGACATGAAAAAACCTCAACAACAATAGAAGTTGTCCTTGACAAATCTCTGTTGGAAAAAACTTTTTCACTGCTTCAAGCAATCACACAGACAGGATGCAGAAAAAACGAAACACACACACACAACACACACACACTACACACACACACACACACAACACACACACACACACACACACACACACACACACACACACACACACACACACACCACCCCACACACACAACCACACACATACATACACACACACCCACACTCACACACATATAGACAGGCGCGCGTGCACACACACAAGCACACACATACATACACAAACACACACACATACACACACACACACACATACTCACACACATTTACACCACACACACTCACACACACACTTACACACACATCACCACAACACACACACACAGTGCTTCAGCACAGTGTCTCAGAGAGAGAGAGAGAGAGAGAGAGAGAGAGAGAGAGAGAGAGAGAGAGAGAGAGAGAGAGAGAGAGAGAGAGAGAGAGAGAGAGAGAGAGAAAAGAAACAGACGGACAGGCAGAAAGACAGACAGGCAGACTCGCAAACAAACATAGAGAAAGGCACACAGACCGACACACAGACCAACACACAGACAAACAAACAGAGAGACACACAGACACATAGAAACAGAAACATTAACAGAGAGAACAGCCAAGCCCGAATTTCACACAAACACACACATAAATCAGTGAAGACAAACAAGATAAAGTGTAACACAATCCATGATGTAAACGCGGTGAAAACCAACTGCAGATAGCAAGCAGCACATTGTTTCCATCTCTTACTGACGTCTGCTCCTCTTTATGCTCTTCCAGGCAGACACGAGTCTGTCTGTTGCCAGTGCGTTTGTCTGTCTGTCTGTCTGTCTGTCTGCCAATCTCTCTGTTAGTTTACGTGCCTGCTTGTCTGTTTGTCCCTGTTTCTCTCTCTCTCTCTGTTTCTATGTCTCTCTTGTTTCGTTCTTTCTGTTTCTGTCTCTCTCTCTCTTTTCTCTTCTCTCTCTCTCTACTCTCTCTCTCTCTCTCTCTAGAAGACACAGAAAGAGAAAAACAGAGAGAGAAACAAGAGAGAGAGCTCTCTCTGTCTCTCTGTTTCTCTTTTCTCTTCTTCCTCTCTCTTCTCTCTCTCTCTCTCTCTCTCTCTCTCTCTCTCTCTCTCTCTCTCTCTCTCTCTCTCTCTCTCTCTCTCTCTTCTCTTGTCCATGTAGTTTTTTAGAATGTTGCATTGCATTGTGTTTTTCTAAATTTGGAACTGAGAACCAGTAGTCTGCTTTAAGTTTCAAAGGCCATAACTCTTTTACTGCCGTGTTGTTATTCTTGCTTTCTTGCTTTCTTGCATCTTTTTCTTTCGTTCTTTCTTTTTTCTTTGTTTGTTTGCTTGTTTCTTTTTCTTTTTCTTTCTTTTTCTTTGTTTCTTTTTTTTTTTCTATCTATCTTTCTTTCTTTATGTCTGTCTGTCTTTCTTTCTTTCTTTCTTTCTTTCTTTCTTTCTTCTTTCTTTCCCTCTTCCTTTTCTTTTCTTTCTTTCCTTTTCAGTCTTTCTTTCTTTCTTTTCTTTTTGTTAAGTCTTTCTTTCTTTCTTTGTCTTTCTTTCTTTCTTTCCCTCTTTCTTTTCTTTTCATTTCTTTTTCTTTCTTTCTTTCTTTTCTGTTCTTCTTTCTTTTTTTCCTTCTTTTCTTTCTTTTCTTTTCAGTCTCTCTTTCTTTCTTTCATTCTTTCATTCTTTCTTTCTTTCCTACCCCGTTTCCCCTTCTTTTGTTCTGTGTTCCTACTTTCCTTAGAGACACTCTTAGAAATAACGTAAAGCATTTAAGAAAAACAACAAACAACAAAGTTTCATTTTTTAAAGAATAAGAGTGACGAATACACGAACAACTGCAGACACTGCGCCTCGAAGGTGGGAATGGGAAACAAGGGAATCGATGCAAAGGAAATACAACAGCAGTGAATACAAGCCCCATCCTCCTCCCCTGATAATGCAACATAATCAAACGTCACACAACACTACAGCTAAAACAGATATCCATTACGGTTTTAAAAAAAAACAAGATTTACAAACTACATGCACGCAGGGACTAGATGTGAAAAGAACAACTCCACGTGAGTGCTTTTGCGATTATTCTTGAAAGGAAAGAATGAATAACATTGGGAAAAAAAAGGAAAACATCCCAAGAAACCATTTTATCTAATTTTAGCTTAGTTTATTAATTTTATTTCGAGGATAACAGAATAAGCACTCATGTACTTTGGTATATCCAGTCCCCGTGTGTATGCGGTTTTGTCAATTTTGTCATCTGTTCCCACTGGCACACAACAGCCTACTCTTCCGAAAAGCGGAACATATTTTATCATGTTTGCAAGATATTCTGTGTGCGTTCGCACGCGGGACTTCGAGTCCTAGTCTCATCCAAAGGACTTTTGTGGGGAGTGGAATCGGCACTGATGTTAACTCCAAGGGAAAATATCCCTTTGAACGGGATTCGAATCCGGGTCAGCAGACCACGAGTGTAATGCGCAACGCTCTAACCAACCAACCAGGCTATCCCGTTCCCTGTTAGAGCTGACCTGACCTGTATACCTCACTGACCTACATACTGGAGAGTATTACCTTACCAGCTGATTGGCCACAAAGCAACCAACCAATTGACTGACTGAAGCAGAGGGCAGCAGTCATGGCTCTGATGGCTTAACTCTGTAAGTAACCAATACAAGTCTACTCATTGGTGGTAGGAACGCTAGGTTGACTCTGGGGACAACAACAAACTGGGCTGATGATCAGATACTGTAGCCTGCTCTGATTAGCTGACTTAAGTTCACTAATTGATGGCAATACACCTTACCCTAATTGGCTGACAGGACGGGAAAGCCTGGTGGTTAAAGCTTTGCGCATTGGGCTTGTGATCTGCTGACCGTGGTTTGAATCCCGTTCAAGGGGATTAATTTTTCACTTGGAATTAATATCAGTGCCGACTCCGCTCCCCTCAAAAGTCCTTTGGGTAAGACTATAAACCGAGGTCCCATGTGCATTCACACACAGAACATCTTACGCACATATTAAAACCTGTTCCGCTTTTTGGAAGAGTAATTCAGTGTTGTGTGCCGGTGAGAACAGTTGTAAAGATTTTTAAAACTGCATACACAAGGGGACTGAATGTAAAAAGCACATTCCATTATTCTCAAAATAAAATAAATGAATAAATAAAAATAGATAAGTATAAGAAAGTTTTCTCAATCCTAGTGGTACAGCTGCACATTAACTAACCTATGGCACACAATTAGACAGTCACAATATCCCAGTAAACAGTCAACCAGTTCATTTATTGAGTGAAGGAGCCCAGTGGTTATAGCGTTGCACTCGAGATTCGACGGCCCACGATCAAGTTGCCATGAAGGCGCCTGTTTTAGGGACTTTTCCTCTGGAGTTAACATTTAGTACTGATTCCACTCCGCCAGAAGTCTTCAGGTTATACTATAAACCGTGTGCGAAGGAACGCAGAACATCTTGCGCACACATTAAACACGCGTTTTGTTTATGGGATTAGTAAGCCATTTCGCGACGATAGGAACGTATGACAAACACTAAAAAAAGAAGTATGCACACAGATGTCGTGCTTAAACACTATCCCCGGAATATCGGAAAGTAACCACCTCAACAGTGGGTAGAAACAGTCGCATACTACGCAAAAACCTCACCATTGATAGACCTTGGAACTTTATCCAAGAAACATGAACAAGTCATTTTGACTAACTAGACCTTCACTCACTAAGCTAGCCTAGCTACTGACTAGTTAAGTTTCTAACAAACTCACAAGCTACAGAACTCGCTTGAACAATAAACACACAAAACACACACACACACACACACACACACACACACACACACACACACACACACACACACACACACAAACAGCACCTACCTGTTACAACATGAATTTGTGAAGATCTTTCCCTTTTTCATCCGTCTTGCGCGCGCACACACACACACTCACACGCACGGACGCACATGCACGCACGTACGCACGCACCCACACACATACACCACACACACAGCACCCACCTCTTACAACATGATATCGTGAAGATCTTTCACTTTCTCATTCTCTCGTCGACCGCCTTATACGTCCCTTCCCTCACTACTTCAAGATTCTACAACAATCGTCGTTCTCGTTACCAACTTCACATTTCATTTTCCTTCCGCGCTCTAACACACAGACAGACCAGCGAAAGTTGGGCACACTGCTGACTTCTAGAACAAAAGGCAAGCACCAGAATCCTGGATAAGAAAGGCATTGTTCTTGATATATATACCTACATACCTACATTGGCTTATCAGTGTGACTGGCATCAGGTGGCAAGCCAGCAAGCTTGGCACTACTGGCACGGATTGCCAAAGGGCGAGGGCAGCTAAAGGTTGGATCTGACAGTGGCCGATTAGAGGAGGAGGAGCAGGGAGAGCAGCAGGAGGAGGACCCACCTAGTCCCCTGTTGAAGGGAAAGCTGCGGGCAACATTTAACTGAACATAACTGCTGTGTGAACTGGGTGACCCGTAGCGTGTGTGTGTTTGTGTGTGTATGAGAGAGAGGAGGGGGGGAAGAGGGAGAGAGGCAGGGGAGAGAGGGAGAGAGGGGGGAGAGGGAGAAAGGAGGGGGGGAGGGGAGGGGAGAGAAAGGGAGGGAGGGAGAGAGAGGGAGGGAGGGAAAAAGAGATGGCGAGAGAGAGGGGTCGGGGAGGAAGAAAAAGAGACAGACAGACAGTATTCTTTTGTAATCTGAAATTTTTCTATGGAGAATAAAAATATAACCTCTTATGTGATTTTTTTTAAACATCAAGTCCCAGTGTGCATGGTTTCAATTTTTTTATGTTCCCACCGGCACACAATGGCCTACTCTTCCGAAAAGCGGAACAGGTTTTAACGTGTGCGCATGATGTTCTGCGAGCGTTAGCAAACGGGACCTCGGTTTATAGTCTCATCGGAAGGACTTTGGGGAGAGTGGAGTTGGCACTGATGTCAACACCAGGAGAAAAATCCCCTTGAACAGGATTCGAACCCGGATCAGCAGATCACGAGCACAATGAGCAACTCTCTCACCACGTGTGTGTGTGTGTGTGTGTGTGTGTGTGTGTGTGTGTGTGTTGTGTGTGTGTGTGTGTGTGTGTGTGTGTGTGTGTGTGTGTGCGTGCGTGCGTGCGTGCGTGTGTGTGTGTGCGTGTGTGTGTGTGTGTGTGTATGTGTGTATGTTGTGTGTGCGTGTGCGTGTTTGAGTCAGTCAGTGAATTGATCAGCTCTTGAACCACGCCAAAATAATAATGCATGGAGTTTATATAGCGCTGAATCTTGTAAAGCAACAAATCAAAGCGCTTACATTCGAAGCTTTCCACACACGCGATCTCACATAAATACGATAAACACATCAACTTTACACAAACACAACACACACACACACACACACACACACACACACACACACACACACACACACACACACACACACACACACACACACACCACACACACACACACAACACACACACACACACACACACACACACACACCACACACACACACACACTCGGAAAAGTAGGCCATTGTGTGCCGGTGGGAACGGATGACAAAATGTACAACAAATCGCATACACATGAGGACTGGATGAAAAAAAGTACATGACTGCTTATTCCATCATCCTTGACATAAAGAATAAAATAAATAAATAAAATAAAACACACACACAAAGCCATTCACACACCTTTCTCTGAATTTCTCCCCCTCGCTTCTGTCTGTCTGTCTCTCCCTCTCTACTCTACTCAACTCTATTCTACTACACTACACTACACTACACTCTCCTCTCCTCTCCTTTCCTCTCCTTTCCTCTCCTCTCCTCTACTCTAATAATAATAATAATGTATGGAATTTATATAGCGCTGAATCTTGTAAAGCAACAAATGAAAGCGCTCGGTTATGGTACATGGCTAAAGTGGACAGAAAGCTAGGTTACATTCAGGCTGGAAAACACCACAAACAAATCGTCTCAAAGAGCTATGCTTTAAAAAGAATCTCCCATTTCACTTTTCAAGTTATATCCTTTCATTTTCTTTCTTTTCCTGTGCAGTTTCATCATCTGTGATATGTCCATGTTGCTGTTTCCACAAATACCAGATCTCATCCTCACAATCACATCCTGGCTCTGACTCTCAAAGTCCAAAATCCACAAGGAGCTACTACTAATGCTAGGCTGCAGTAAGGCCATCAGAAGACGAGGCTGTGCACTGCTCTCCTCTCCTCTCCTCTCTTCACCTCTACTCTACTCTCCTCTCCTCTCTTCTCCTCTCCTCTCCTCTGCTCTACTCTCCTCTACCTTACTCTACTCTACCTTACTCTGCTCTGCTCTCCTCTGCTCTCCTCTCCTCTCCATGTCTTTACATCAGATTTTTCTGTTCCCTTTTCCCATTCCCCTCGTAAAGTCGATGGATGGGTGTAAGAATATGTTTGCACTTGCCTGAGCCTTGCCCTCGATAATAGAGACCTTACATTTGAATTCAATTTGAATTTAAATTTCAAGTTGGTTCTCTCTGTCTGCCTGTCCGTCTCTCTGTTTGTCTATCTATGTCTCTGTTGCTCTCTTTGTCTGTATGTCTTCCTGTCTGTCTGTCCGTGTCGGTCCGATTCTACCTGTCCTGTCTGTCTGTCTGTCTCTGTCTCTCTATGTCTGTCTGTTTCTCTTTCTCTCTCTTTCCCTCTCTCTCTCTCTCTCTCTCTCTCTCTCTCTCTCTCTCTCGCTCTTTCTGTGTGTCTAAGTCTGTCTTTCACTGTCTACCTCTGTATATCTGTCTATCTCTATCTTTGTCTTTCTATGTCTGTCTCTCTGTCTCTCACTTTGTGTCTGCCTCTCTGTCTCTCTCTCCTCTCTCTGTCTGTATCTATGTATATATCTCTCTCCTTCTCCCCCCCCACGCTCTCTCTTTCTCTTTCTCTCTCCCCTGCTCGCTCTCTCTCTCTAACCCTCTCTCAAAGTGTGCTTATTTCTCACTCCGATCCGGATCAGCGTTGTCCTCTAAACCCCCTCCTATTACTCACTGATCCCCCTAAGCTACAGGATGATTTGAATGGATGGATGAATGAAAGGATGGATGGACGGATGGGGGATGCTCACCGCAGCCTTGTTGCCCCGTCTTCTGCTGCAGCCAGCATCTTCCCTGCTTCCTTCAGACAGCAGTGCTTTCCAAACGATGTAATAACGGACGCCATAGCCGAGTGGTTACGACCCTTTGATTTCAGTCCCACGGGTCCGTGAAGTCCTGGGTTCGAATCTCGTCTCAGCGGGCACGCAGCGTCTGGCGGATTAAGGGTGGGAAATTTCTGCGGTCTCCCAAGTGCAGGCATGCCGGTGTCTCTATTTCCCTGTGTGTATACTTGATACACATGCAGAAGGTCAAGGTATATATGTTAAAGATCCCGTCATTCATGTCAGCGTTTGGTAGGTTACGGAACTACGTATACTATTACTATACCCAGCACACATCCTCGTAGTTGGAATGCGGCTACCTTCATGGTGGACAAGAAAACGGTCGCATAAGGAAAATGGCATCATTGATGAATGTCGAAGCTCTAGTTGGGGGACGTAAAAAAAAAACCTACAAAAACCAGCGCAGTACTTCATACTGCAACGGCATTGTCTTGACTGCGATCTCTGCAATCTCTTCACTGGCTGCCTGTCTCACAAAGACTGGAGTATAAGATCAATACCCTCTGTTTCAAATGTCTCCACAAATCTGCACCCTCTTATCTCTGTAACTATCTTCACCTGTATACTCCATCCCGTTCCCTTTGTTCAGCCGCAGATACTTTGTGCTTTCAAACACCCAGATTCAAACAAACCACTGTTGGCCGTCGCTCCTTCTCTGTTTCTGGTCCATACACCTGGAATGACCTCCCTCTTTCACTTCGCCCAAAGCCTTCACTTGATACCTTCAAATCCAGCCTCAAAACACACTTATTTCCTACCTGAGACTTCCCCCCCCATATCTGCCTCTAATTTTCAACAGCATCTTTCACCTCCTAAGTGTGTTCGCGAGTGTGTGTGTGTGTGTGTGTGTGTGTGTGTGTGTGTGTGTGTGTTGTGCTTATGTGTGTGTGTGTGTGTGTGTGCGTGTGTGCATGCGTGCGTACGTGCGCGCGCATGGATTTGAAATTTCTTGTTCATTATGTTTAAGGAGAGTTGCATGCGTGTAAATGATTTGAGTGCAAGCGCTTCGATTTGTTTGTTTTTTAAGATTCAGCGCTATATAAATTCACTATTATTATTATTGTTATTATTATTATTGACTGAGCGGAAACTCCAATCCGGCAGGCACAGTGCAATAGCTAAGCATATTACTTGTCAAGATTTTAGGTAAGTTTTTTTTTCCAAGACTGGTGATACTAATTTGGGGAGAAAACTTCTAAAAAGTGGTTAATTAATTAACCAAGGATGCAAACAAACAAGACACAAGATATAACACCACCTCAAGCCTCTTCCTCTTTATCCCCAAATCACACAAAATACAAACAATAAAAGAAAAAAGAAGAACCCCCAAAACAGAAGAAAAGAGTTTAATCCTAAAAGTATATGGTGCTCAGAATATACAACTAAACAATGCAGCTTTACATTTTCATATTTCACCAAAATAAAATCCAAAGAAAAGAGCAAAACAAAACAAAAACAACGGATCGTCATACATTCCACCATGTATCGTGTCTTCGATATCGCAAAGTTATACCCTTCCAACTTCACTGGAAACATATCAAAAGTAGTGAAAACAACATCACAGATCTGTTAACCCAAATCAGACTCCCAGCATCCAGAAAAAGCAGGCCGAAGTATCCACATGCAGACCTAGTCCCTGGCTGCGCCAACTTTGGTCATCACTCCAAGTGCCGGCAATCCCCGGGGAGCGCGGAAGCTAAATCACCAGACCCACCATCAGACACGTCGCCGCACTGCCCCTCAGTCACAGTGCTGGCGTCACGTCTGACAACGACGTCACCTAACCTAACTCTGCAGGAGGCTGTGCTGACGTCAGCACTGGTGACTTCACCGCTCCTTCCGGGCTGTGCAGTAAGTGGACTTACCTCCCCTGAAGAACAGACCATTAGCATAGCCTTTCACAGGCAGACAGACAGACAGACAGCGGCCATAAACCTGCAGACTGAAGTGGACCCAGCATCCACCACAGTGCACAGAGAAGGAGGGGGTGGGGGGGGGGGGGGTCTATGGGGAAATGGTCGTGTGAATAGAACAAGACAGCCGTAGACTTTTACGGCTTTTCTTAGTGGAAAGTGAAGAAAGTTTCACGAGGACTGGTTCCTTTCATGGCGTCACAGCACCTCCACTTTAAGGTTGGTACTTAAGAATGCCAGGCAAATGGCGACAACAGTTGGTCAATGCGCATCGAGGGACACGCCTGAAGCTGGTGATGAGCTGAATCTAGGAGATACTTCTCTTCCGCTTTACCGTGTACGTTTGTTTTTTTTCACACATCTTTGTCAGTTAGCAGTTGCGATGCAGTGTATATGAAATATTCCACAGTCATTAATACTTTCATGGAACAGTGAAAATGGCACTATATAGCTTTTAACCTTAATCATTTTTTGTTTAAGTCTGGAAAGATGGCATCTTTGTTCTGACTGAACAGAAAAAAGATCAATCTTTAAAACATGCTTTTTTTGATGAGTTTTTTTGTTTGTAATAGGGAAACAAATACGCATGCAGAAAGACAACGAAAACAAAATTCGTGTCGCTGCTCTTGTTGCGATGCACTCTTCCCAGGGAGAGCAACCCGAATTTTACAAGAGAAATATGCCATTTTTTAAATGGTAAAGGTGACCCATAACCTATAAGGTCGTAGGGGAGCGAAGCATCAGAGACCTCAGCTTCTCTAGGGCCAGCATATTGAGGGCAGCACCCGTCTCCTCTCCCTCACTGCTTTACCTTCCCTGACCCTAAAGAGGGCAGGTACCCATTGACAGTGATTTCAAGTGGAGAACGATACAAAACCGCTCAGTTTTTCGACTGCAATCTGCAAAACATTCCGGGAATATGGGCAGCGAGCGCTCTGACTCATGGTCAACAATGAATTCTCAGATCACTACTGTCCACACCACCTCCATCGTGTCTGTATTCCTACCACACTTTTAGTGTAACGTTACAACAGTATCCCCATGAACTTCAAGGCTTTTAGGAGATAACAGTTGTGGCTTGATTCCATGGATTCTGTCTCTGATTACAGTCTTGTATTGACTCACAGCAGTAGATCGAGTGGATGTCGTGCTAATGAAGAAGATTGGCAGCGGGAGTGGTCAGCGTACAGTACAGGCCCAGGCAAGCAGAGGGGTTGGACACAAGCATCAGACCGCGGGGTGAGGCTGTGGAGAGTTAGGGTCTGGGTGTAAGACGTGTCCCTCGGCATCTCCTGTTACTTTATGCAGCGCATGCCAATGTTTCCCACATTTAGACATAGAGATTGAGTATTTCAAACACCATGAAATAGTTTTCTAATTACGCCCACAGACACATGTGATGTATATGTATGTATGTATGTATGTATGTATGTATGTATGTATGTATGTATGTATGTATGTATGTATGTATGTATGTACGTATGTATATGTTATACACGCACACACCACACCACACCACACCACACTGCGCGAAGATTTAAGCATTAAACTATAAATTCCTCACACATGCCTTCCTAAAGCAAAAAATCACCCCCCCCCTCCCCAAACCCCCACCACCCCCCAAAACCCCCCACCCCAACCCAACAACAACCCCCCCCCCCCCCCCACCCCAACCAAACCAAAACAACCAAACCCACCTGACATACCTAAAATTACATATTCAACTTGCCTTATCAACTGCCACTTCACTCTGTCATAGACAGCAATCTGAAAGTGGCAGGCAGGCAGCTAGCTATTCTTGGCTGTAACATGCGATGCCTAATGCTATCTTAAAAGCCTGCCACGGAGAACACTCTCTACCTATAACAAGGGAAGCTGACATAAGCGGCACACTTAGAAACAAAGACACTCCTTAGTAATAAACAAAGACATCTATCCTCCACACACATAAAGAGTTGCACTAACACAATAACACATCTTTTACAGTCATATTGTGAATAAAGTATATAGGTAAGGAAAGGCTAGGACAAACATGAACCATTATAGATGCAGGTTGTTGGGTGGGTTTTGTTTTTTTAGCAAAAAGCACTAACTACAGCTTTGGATCGGTGGTCTAGAGGTAACGCACCTGCCTAGAAAGCGAAAAGTTCGGGTCGGAAATGTGCGGTGGTTCAAATCCCGTTTGGACCCGAAAGTTTCCCCCCATCTATTAGACCACGAGTGGTGGCCTGGGTGCTAGTCTTTCGGATGAGACGATAAACCGAGGTCCCGTGTGTTACACAAAATTATTTAACGCTTGTAAAAGAACCCACGGCAACAAGACATTTGTTCCTGACAAAATTGTGTAGAAAAAAGTCATTCTGATAGGGAAATACAGCTGCGGACAGAAAAAGAGAAAAAGGGTGGCGTTGCTCTTGTGCCGACGTGCTCTCTCCGGGGAGAGCAGCCCGAATTTCATGCAGAGAAATCTGCCGTGACTTTAAAGCAATATGAATAAATAAATAATTTTGTTCAGAACTTTCTTCAGAAGGTACATACAGTTTTCTATGGTTAGGAGTATAAATTAATGATCATTACCATGACTGTGACTTAACATCAAATGGTTTACGTAAACATAGTTCCACTCCATTGCTCGTCATCCATAGCACTTCCCTTGTAAACCATACGTTTACACACACACACACGCGCACGCGCGCGCGCGCGCGCGCATGCACGCACGCACACTCACGCACAAAGCGCGCGCGCACGCACACACACATTTATCCTTGAAATAGAAGAATTCTAACAATAAAAGAATTTAAAAAAAGATAAAAACAACCACACACTGACACACACACACTCACAGAAAAAGACAACACAACATACACCCCCCACACACTTTCACAACCAACAACCCCCCCCCCCCCCCCCCACCACACACACACACACACACACTCTTCCATAAAAAAAACCCCTTCAATATTCCTTAAGTATGCCTTGCTCAAACAAAAGACCCTCAGAAATGCTCATTATAAACTCCTTACTTAACCAGCCTTATCATGAGCTATTTCTAATCTGTCGTAGACGGAAATCTGGAAGCACTTAAAAGCTATTTATAGCTGCAGAGGCCTAATGCTACCTTCACAGCTTTCACAGAAAACACTGTATGTTACGGGCATCTCGACGTAATAAGTGGCACACTTCTAAACAAAGAACCTTTTCATTTATAAACAAAAGTGACTGTCTTCTGTACAAAATAATTAAAAGTGGAAATACAGTCAACAGATTTTTTTGGAATGAACAGCGTACAAAAATAATCAGACAGCGAACAATAAGAGGAAAAAATGCTATTTACAGACAAAAACACATATACTTGTTAATCTGACTTTTGCTACTACTAAATCTCCCCACTAATATATAATTTTGTTACAGAATTCTAGCCCAAGAAATTAAGGTGGTATGGTTTGATTTTTAAAAATGTTTACAGTTTGCGATTTCATGTAGAGTTTGCTTACACTACATTACACTACACTATACTACACTAGACTGCATATACTTCACTACACTGCACTGCACCATACTACAATATACACTGCACCGCAATGCACTACACTACACTACACTGCACTATACTACACTACATTACAGTATACTACAATACACTATACTACACCACTACACTACACTGCACTACACTACACTGTACTACATACACTACACTACACTGCACTGCACTGCATTGCACAATACTACGCTGCACACCACACCACACCACACAACACTTCAAAACACTCATCAATTCAATTCAATTCAATTCTTTTATTGTCCTCTGCTTAAAGGAAATTGGCTTTGCAGTGATTAAAACAATGTAAGAAAGTAATAGAAGACAGACATATATAGGGTGAATGCACACGATAAAAGGTAACATTTGTTAAACGCACACACATATAGTCACACACAATTCTATTTAAATAAATTTGTTTTACAATGATTAAAAACATCTCTAAATAACTAAGATTATATGGACATACATAAATTTGAACACACGGGATAAAAGGTAACAGTGATTAAACACACACACACACACACACACACACACACACACACACACACACACACACACACACACACACACACACAACACACACACACACACAAACCCACGCGCGCGCGCGCACCTACGCAAACGCAAACGCATGCGGGCACACATACTTATACACATACGCACGTGCGCAAACACACACACACACACACACACACACACACACACACACACACACACACACACACACACACACACACACACACACACACACACACCAAGCTAAAAGAATCAAACAATATTTAAAAAAATTAAAACTTAAAAATATTTTTAAAAAATAAATAATAATTATTTTTAAAAAGTCTCCAGTTGAACATTAAGATGCAAATGATGTTCAAACATATCAAATAAAAAATACAAAGGCAGCGCTAAAACAGCACCGAGTACAAAGTAAAGAGTGGGACAGCCAGAAGTCCGCTGACACAACTTAAATCTGGAATAGTGTGTAATTTTCTATTTTAAGGGCTGTTTGAAGTCAGGGAAAATGCACTCTTTCGTTGAGCAAACAACAGCTATTTCGAAATATGAAATTAATAATCTGATTAAAATTGCTTAAATGTGCCACGGGTAATTAATTTCCGTAATTCTTTCAAACGCATGCTCTGAAATAAACCTGCTCAAAGATACTTGACCTTGCCATGGGGTTAATTGACTCCTTTAATTATCCTAAACATTCCTCATTTCAGCTGTCTTTAAAATTGGCTACCAAGAGAGCTTTGGAAATTCTTCTTCTTCGTCGAACGCTCAGACAGCAACTATTGTTATCAGTTATATAAGCAAAAAATTCGTCACGCTGCCGTTAAGCGCCTGACAAGTCAGGCCCAGCGCATCCAACCTCGGCATGGAAGAGAATGGTTATCTTTTAGGTCTTTCTAGGAAAAAAGGCAGGAGAATGGACCAAGAAGGCAGAAAATAGACAAGAGGGAGGTGACAGGAAGAAAAGGATCAAGGCAGAAACAAAGGGAGTGAAAGAAAAGAGGGAATTCTTAGCACAGAATTTCAAGAATGTGGGGAGGCTATTTCTACTGACAGGTCCCCAGCATTCCCACAGGGGAAGCTTTGAAACATTCTAACGTTTCTTTTTTTGAAAATTTTGGAGCTTAAACCTTTACAGGCCGGATTTCTATATACAGCATTTCGTCTCACAGAGTTTATTTGGTATTTCTTGAAGCCTGCCACACAGAGATTCCTGCACTGCATTAATCTAACGGAGAACAGTTCTGGTTACAGCACTGCGTTTCTGATTTGGAAACTGTGGTTGGAGATAGAGCAGGGCCATCCAGTCAAACAGGAGTTTGTTGAGGGCAATACGGGCTCTGCTTCCATTGCCTCACTGGTCCTCTATACGATCCATAGACTGAGGTCTCGTGTGCAAAACAGACACAGAGTTACATACACACAAGCGGCGGGGTGGGGGGGGGGGGGGGGGGGGGGGTGTCAGCCTCGTGGTTAGAATGTTGCGCTCGCTTTTTGAAGGCCAGAGTTCGAGCCACCACAAAGACACTTATTGAAGGGGATTTTTCATCTAGAGTTAACATCAATATCGACTCCACTGCGCGCGCACTCACACAAACACACACACACACTACACATACACGTCCCCCCCCCCCCCCCCCCCCCTACACACACACATTCACGAAGCCTCAAAACCCACTAACCACACACACACAAACACACACCCACAGTAAACCACTTACCACCACCACCACCACTGCCACCACCACTACCACCATAGACAAGAGCATAACGGAATGGGGAGATGGAATGATAGGTTGCCTTTGGCACACTTTGCCTGCCACGTTCATTGTTTCAGGCAAAAGAACCACCCCCCCCCCCCGCCTCCCCCTAAAAAAAACCCAAAACAAAGCCAACACGAAAACAAAAACAACCAAAACCAAAACCAAACAAAAACCTGAAAAACCAACCTAAACCTTAGAAACAGAATGGTGGCGGTGGTGGTTTGTGCTGAAGCAGTTTGTGCTGAAGCATTTTCACTAAAATTTGTCACGATATAGAGGTAAAGGTAAAGGTGTCCCATAACCTATGTGGTCGTAGGGAAGCGAGGCGTCAGAGACCTCAACTTCTCCAGGGGCCAGCATATTGAGGGCGGCGCCCATCTCCTCACTCCCTCGCTGCTTTACCTTCCCTGACCCTAAAGAGGGCAGGTACCCATTTACAGCTGGGTGAACGGGGGGACGGTACTGAAGCCAAGGCGCACAAACGGTCACCCATCCAAGTGATAACCACGCTCGATGCTGCTTAACTTTGGCTGGGGGAAAGCGAGTGCTGTGGCCACTGAGCTATCCCGTCCCCGACATAAGTGTACAGGGATAAAAATAATTGGCTGTAATTAAGAGAGATACAAATACACATAACCAAACAAAATGACAATGAGTTAGAATACAGTATTGAGCATTACAGTCTGGTGCACTATACTACCTCATACTATGAGGGTTTGAGATTGAGAATTACACAAAAAACACCAACCCCAAACTGTCTTATTTGAAGGTGAGAAATGAAACGTGCCACCCTGCTTTACGGCCTACTGTATTCCACTACTCTACAGCAGAGCGCTGCCCAGGATATTGCACTCGTTATCTGCCGACCCGGGTTCGAATCTCGTTCAAGGAAATTTTCCCCCTGGAGTTAGACTCAGTGCCAACTCCACTTCCCACAAACGTCTATCGGATGAGACTATAAACCCGAGGTCCTGTGCACGAACGCATGCAGAACATCTTGCGCACACCTGTTCCGCTTTTCGGAGGCCATTGTGTGCCGGTGGGACCGGATGACAACAAACCCGCATACACACGGGGAGTAAATGTAACAAAAAAAGGACATGAGTGCTTCTTCCATTGTTCTCGAAAGAAGAGAATCAAATGAATCAAAAGAACGCTGACAAGTTACAGGCCCTTTGACGTGTAAACATCACCTTCTACATATCTGTGGGGACGGGATAGCTCAGTGGTCGGAGCACTCGCTTTCACCCAGCCAAGTTAAGCAGCGTCGAGCGTGGTTACCAGTTGGATGGGTGACCGTTTGCGCGCCTTGGCTTCAGTACAGTCCCCCGGTTCACCCAGCTGAAAATGGGTACCTGCCTCTTTAGGGTCATTTGTACAGAGTTCAGAGATGAAAGTTCTCTCTCTTTGTTTCTTGGCAAGAGCTCCGAGGTTCACCAAAAGTGATTTTGTTTTTGCGTATGAGAAACTTTTTGCCCACCATTAACCGTCTCCAAATTTTTCTTTTTTGTTTTCGGGGATGTACAAGATTGAAACCCAGGAACGCTCTCACTTCCTAGAGGAGCGTTTCATTTCTTGGCCACAAGGGCACAGCCATTGAAAATGTTAACCGAATATTGTCAACGAAACTTTCAGTCTTGGAAGCTAGTGTTTCAATTCTATCAGTGGAAAGTATGGGCATCTTCTGATCTTTAGCAGGCGCAGAGGACTTGAAAGAGCACATGAAAGGGAGCGCGGCAGATCGAAAGTTGAAAGAGTAAAGATGGAAGGAAAATAAGAAGAGAAAGTCAAAACTTCTGAAGTGCAACGTCTGACCACACTACAATAGAAAAGAGTTGACGATATTTTTCTTTGTTGTTGTTAGATATTTTCTTACCACGTTTACTTGTCTTTGGTTTCCTATACTGAGTATATTTCTTTGTCTCTCTATACTGATTATTATTATTGTTATTACTGTTAGTATTGTTACTACTACTGCTACTGCTACTACTACTACTACTACTACTGCTGCTGCTGCTGCTGCTGCTGCTGCTGCTGCTGCTGCTGCTGCTGCTGCTGCTACTACTACTACTACTACTGCTGCTGCTGCTGCTGCTGCTGCTGCTGCTGCTGCTGCTGCTGCTGCTGCTGCTACTACTACTACTGCTGCTGCTGCTGCTGCTGCTGCTGCTGCTGCTGCTGCTGCTACTGCTACTGCTGCTGCTGCTGCTGCTGCTGGTATCATCATCATCATCATCATCATCATCATCATCATCATCATCATCATCATCATCATTGAGTGTGTGTGTGTGTGTGTGAGAGAGAGAGAGAGAGAGAGAGAGAGGAGAGAGAGAGAGAGAGAGAGAGAGAGAGAGAGAGAGAACTCTGAACTCTGAAATTGTTTAATGTACATCGGCCTTTGGCCACAATACTCATTTAGGGGCAAAATACTGAAGATGAAAAGTTGAAGATGAAAAAAATTCACATAAGTTTGGTAAGACTTTGGCATAATACCCTGGAGTGCACTCATAACTGTATACTCTTGCATAAGCATATTCCAACATCATGCCTAAATAAAGACTGTCGTATGCCAACAAATCAAATCAAAACACAGCTAAAAACAAAAACTCATTTCACCTTAACCACTTCCCAGGGTACCACAAAAAGACAATAGACCTATTAACAAAGTTATTGATGAAACTATACCTGATATGTTAACACCTTCTCACCTACAAAATACAAACATCAAGCACATCATAAATCATAACATTTGAAATCATTAATGGTCATTAGGCTTTCTTGCATTTTCATAATATTTACTATACTCACAAGTTATTGCATTCTCAAAACATTCACCACTCCAGAAAAAATGTATACATCAAATACAACCATGTCAGCTCTAGGCTACTGCAATGCTTACACAATGCTGTATGGGAAAAAACAAAACCAAAAAAAAAGAAAAAAAACCCACACACAAACCCCACACACTGTGCTCTTTCATGTCATGTAACTTTTACGTCATAAAAAGAGAAGATAGGGTGTTAATCAAAACATTGCAAGATATCACTTCAGAAACAATATTCACTCATCACATGTCCTCTCAATCACATAAAATATGCACATTTTCATCGGACCGTCCTATGCTGGACACTTCCTCAACTGCCTTCATACACACACACACCCACACACGCGAACACACACACGCACGCATGCGCATGGGCATCCATCCGCTCTTACACTCTACCCCCTCCCTCCAAATCACTCATACCAACACATACACACATACACACACACTCACACGCACGCACGCACGCACAAACATACACACATGTTCGCGCGTGCACGAGCGCGTGCACACACACACACATACAAAATAAATGCTCAATGGCCGTTCTCATTAAATTATAGCAACACAACATTTAGATCAATGTTTCCACAATGAAGTTTTTTCTTCTGTTAATTGCATGGAACACGAACCTGGATAAATTGTGCGTGTGATTTGGATTTGTAGCCCTGAGTAGTGCATGAAACGGAAGCTTGGCTGATTCTTTTAGAAATTTAGCACGTAGATCCTCATACCTATCACATTTAAATATGAAATGTTGTTCATTTTCGATTTTTTTCTTTGCAACATGGACACATTTTATTTTGTACAATTTCACTGTAGCGATGCACATTATTGTTTAGAGGAAGAACATTACACCTTAATTGTGTTATAGCAACTCGGAAACAGTATATATCCATATCCAAAATATATCTTTCCTTCTCCAAAACAGCTTTAAATGTCCTATACGTTGTGTACCTGTCACGATCCCTAACAGCCCCATCCCATTCTTGCCTGAACATGTCAACAAGCCTCTGTTTGAATAAATGTAAAAATGCTTTTATATCCCCAACATCCTGTTGCAACCAAACTATATTAAAGCCAGTGACACACAGTATCTCTAATTTTTGAAGCCCAACACAGCTTACCACATTTATCAAGTTCAAGTAACATTTCATAAGCTTTACGTGGTAACCTTTCTTCACCCATTTTTTATAGTTTAAACCAAAATCTTAAGCATGCTACATATGTATTTACATACAATGGACATCTGCCCAATTCCCCATATACCATGTTGTTTGGGGTCCTGATTGGAACACCAAGAAACCTCTTACAAGCAGCTATATGAACCCTCTCTAAATGCTCTAATCTGTTTAGTCCCCAAATTTCAGCAGAATATATCAATATCGGTTGGATCTTAGCATCAAAAATCTTTAAGAATGTGTCTGCTGTTATTTCTTTACATTTTTGGAAACCCTTATTAACTTGAACTACTGCCTTGAGAGAGAGAGAGAGAGAGAGAGAGAGAGAGAGAGAGAGAGAGAGAGAGAGAGAGAGAGAGAGAGAGAGAGAGAGAGAGAGAGAGAGAGAGAAACTCTAACTGGCACTTGAACTCGAATATTTTATTAAGGGTAACTGAATAAGCCAGAGGCTTCTTTACACAAGGCCCTCAGTAAAAGAGAGAGAGAAAAAGAGACAGAGACAGAGAGAGACAAAAGGACAGGGAGAGACACAGAGAGAGACAAAGAGACAGAGACAGAGAGAGACAAAGAGACAGAGAGACAAAGAGACAGGTAAAGAGACAGAGAGAGAGACAGGGAGAGACCGAGAGAGAGAGAGAGAGACAAAGAGACAGGGAGAGACCGAGAGAGAGAGAGAGAGACAAAGAGACAGGGAGAGACCGAGAGAGAGAGAGAGAGACAAAGAGACAGGGAGAGACAAAGAGACAAGGGAGACACAGAGAGAGAGAGAGAGACAAAGAGACAGGGAGAGACAAAGAGACAAGGGAGACACAGAGAGAGAGACAAAGAGACAGAGAGAGACCAGGAGACAGAGAGAGAGACAAAGAGACAGAGAGAGAGAGAGAAACAGAGACAAAGAGAGACAGGCAGACAGACAGACAGACAGACAGAGAGTCTCTCCATCTTCGTCGTATGTCTGCTTACCCCCAACCCCGTCGCTCATGCCTTGAGTGTCTGTGTCATACTGTCTCTTTCCTCCCCCCTCCCCCACAGCCCTCTCCCCCCTCATGCCCCATCCTTTACCTACCACGCTCTGGTCTCTGCTACGTTCAGCTGTCTTTTCCAACTCTGCCCCCCCCCCCCCTCCCACACACGTACACACAAATACAGAGACGCGCGCGAGCGTGTATGTGTGCGCATACAGATCGTATCACGGAGTCTGTTGTGTGTAGTCAAGTCAAGTCGAATGTTTTTTTCCAGATGGTACATTGAATAAGCAATGCATTTGCTTTTTTCATCAAGCCATCTTTCTAAGAACAAATTTCTTAATGATTATACTGAAATACTTCATTATTACAGCATTTACCAATAAATTTAACCAGTAATGGAGGAAAATCGATAACATAATGCATTGGATAAAACAAATTACACACATATACATACACACGCACACACATAACTCATATACACCTGCGCGCACGCGTGCACGCACGCGTACACACACACTTAGATAAAGAATGTTTTAAGAATTAAAAAATAAAATCATAAAACATCAAGACAAACAAATTACTTCACCTACTATATCATCCATTCTTTCACGTTCATACTTTAGATAATAAAAAGGTACAGGAACAAAACGTTAGAAAATACTAGGCATTCATTGTGTCATTACTGACAATATTGCCTGCAATGACATCTCTCCTCTCCTCCTCCACCTATGCAAACGTGTGCTCATATGCGCTTATACTCTTCAAGTAGCGCTTTTTAAATATGATATATTCACACAAGCCAGCAAAGACAAATAAGACAATGATTATGATAACTATAATAGAAATACAATAATAACAACAATCACCATGAGACAACAATATAACAAATAATCCCCATCACCATGAGACAACAACATAACGATAATAACAGAAAATCATTGGAAAGGGTGGGGGTGGAGTATCAAAGGAGAAGAGGAAAAACATATTCAATTAAATAGAAAAAAAATAATAAAGAAACTATTAATGAGACGTTAATGGTGGGCAAAAAGTTTCGCATACGCAAACAAATATCACTTTTGTTGAACCTCGCAGCTCTTGCCGAGAAACAAAGAGAGAGAGAACTTTGTGTGTGTGTGTGTGTGTGTGTTTGTGTGTATGTGTGTTTGTGTGTGTGTTTGTGTGTGTGTGTGAGGGAGATAGACAGACAGGTAAGAAGACAGATAAACAGAAAGAGAGACAGGTAAGAAGGCTGATAGAAAGACAGACAGGTAAGAAGACAGATAAACAGAAAGAGAGACAGGTAAGAAGGCTGATAGAAAGACAGACAGGTAAGAAGACAGATAAACAGACAGACAGACAGGTAAGAAGACAGAAAGACAGACCGACACACAGGTAAGAAGACAGATAGACAGACAGGTAAGAAGACAGAAAGACAGACAGACAGACAGGTAAGAAGACAGATAGACAGACAGGTAAGAAGACAGATAGACAGAAAGACAAACAGGTAAGAAGACAGATAGAAAGACAGACAGACAGACAGGTAAGAAGACAGATAGACAGAAAGACAGACAGACAGGTAAGAAGGATGATAGAAAGACAGACAGGTCAGAAAGACAGACCGACACACAGGTAAGAAGACAGATAGACAGAAGGACAGACAGGTAAGAAGATAGATAAACAGAAAGACAGACAGGTAAGAAGACAGATAGACAGAGAGACAGACAGACAGACAGGTAAGAAGATAGATAAACAGAAAGACAGACAGGTAAGAAGACAGATAGACAGAAAGAAAGACAGACAGACAGGTAAGAAGATAGATAAACAGAAAGACAGACAGGTAAGAAGACAGACAGACAGGTAAGAAGATAGATAAACAGAAAGACAGACAGGTAAGAAGACAGACAGACAGACAGGTAAGAAGATAGAAAGACAGACAGACAGGCAGGTAAGAAGATAGATAAACAGAAAGACAGACAGGTAAGAAGACAGATAGACAGACAGACAGGTAAGAAGACAGATACACAGACAGACAGGTAAGAAGACAGACAGACAGACAGGTAAGAAGACAGAAAGACAGACAGACAAGTAAAAAGACAGATAGACAGAAAGACAGATAGGTAAGAATACTGATAGACAGAAAGACAGATAGACAGACAGGTAAGAAGACACATAGACAGAAAGACAGACAGACAGACAGGTAAGAAGATAGATAAATGACAGACAGACAGGTAAGAAGGCAGAAAGACAGACAGACAGACAGACAGGTAAGAAGACACATAGACAGAAAGACAGACAGACAGACAGGTAAGAAGATAGATAAATGACAGACAGACAGGTAAGAAGGCAGAAAGACAGACAGACAGACAGACAGGTAAAAAGACAGATAGACAGGTAAAAGGACAGTTAGAAAGACAGACAGGTAAGAAGACAGATAGACAGACAAGTAAGAAGACAGACAGACAGACAGGTAAGAAGACAGATAGACAGGTAAGAAGACAGATAGACAAAAATACAGACAGGTAAGAAGACAGACAGACAGAGAGACAGACAGGTAAGAAGACGGATAGACAAAAAGACAGACAAGTAAGAAGACAGAAATACAGACAGGTAAGAAGACAGAAAGACAGACAGGTAAGACAGACAGACAGACAAGTAAGAAGACAGATAGACAGACAGGTAAGAAGACAGACAGACAGGTAAGAAGACAGACATACAGACTGACAGACCGGTAAGAAGACAGAAATACAGACTGACACTGACAGATAAGAAAACATAGACAGACTGACATACCGACAGACAGACAGTTAGTTGAAGAGGCAGACATATAGATTTTGACCAAGATAGAGCATGGAAAAAACACGAGCAATTAAAAACTAGCCGATATTTAAGTGATAGGAAAAATAGAAAAGAACGGAGAGACAGACTTAGTTTTAGGAGAGAGCTCTGAGCTCTGAACATTTTAATTGTACTTCGGCCTTGGGCCACAATACATGTAAAGAGGACAAAAAGGGAACAAGCTGAAATATTTCAATGAACAGTTTTCTGTATACTGTCTAGTGATGCACACATTCTTCAAACACATAGCACACGACTGAGAGCATCGTCGTTATCATCATCCTCAACACAGGGTATTTAATATCATCATCAGTAATTACATTCAACACAATCCTCGTTATTATCTTCATCACCTTTGTCTTCATCATTGGTTTTGATATAGGCTATCAATTATGGAAAGGACATCTTGGTCATTTTTTTTCTTTTAGTTTACATCAGTATAAGCATGGTACTTGCCATCATTACTTGTTTGGCGATGGGGTAGCCTAGTGGTCAGAACATTGCGCTCGCAATCTGTCGACCCGGGTTCGATTCCCGATCAAGGGGAAATTTTCTTCTGGAGTTAACATCAGTGCAGACTCCATTCCCCCCAAAAGTCCTTCGGATGAGACTATAAACCAAGGTCCCGTGTGCGAACGCACGCAGAACATGTTGCGCACACGTTAAATCCTGTTCCGCTTTTCGTAAAAGTAGGCCATTGTGTGCCGGTGGGAACAGATGACAGAAATCACAAATCCGCATACACACGGGGACAGGATGTAAAAAGGCACATAAGTGTTTATTCTATTATCCTCGATATAAAAGAATAAAAACAATAAATAAATACAAAATAAAAATGCAATATTACGCACATGTGCGTGCGGTCGCGAGAAGAGATATAAAAAAAAAAAAATTCGAGGATAGTGGAATATGCCCTCATGTGCTTTTTTCACCCAGTCCCCGTGTGTATGCAGTGTTGTACAGTTTTTTATTCGTTCCCACCGGCACACAATGGCCTACTCTTCCAAAAAGCGGAACGGGTTTTATCGTGTGCGCAAGATGTTCTGCGTGCGTTCACACACGGAGCCTCGGTTTTTAGTCTCATCCGAAGGACTTGGGGAGAGTGGAGTCGGCACTGATGTTAACTCCGGAGGAAAAATCCTCTTGAACGAGAATCGAACTTGAAACGATAAGATCTGGCGTCAACCAGTCGACAAACAACACATACTAATAAATCAAGAACAAACAACAAGAAACAATGAACAAAACAATTACAAATGATAATAACTAGAACACTCTAGAGTGCTATATTCGACTATCCAATCAAATTCTATGTGAAATTTTCATCAGATTATTTTTTGCTTTGAGATTGCAGCAATAGCAATATATCTTTAAGTATATCTTTAAGTATTTTCAACAAAATATTAAACTAATTCTGTTAGAGAGAGAGAGAGAGAGAGAGAGAGAGAGAGAGAGAGAGAGAGAGAGAGAGAGAAGAGAGAGAGAGAGACAGACAGACAGGCAGACAGACAGACAGACAGATAGATAGACAGACATACGGACAGACGGTCAGATATATCAAATATTTTTGTCTTCAGGACAAAAAATGATCTATGCAGACTAGACAGTACCGTTGCGACACACACACAAACACACAAACACACACTCACACACTCAAACACACACACACACATACACACACACTCACACAGACAGACACGGAGGGAGGGGGGGGGGTGGCAGGAAAGCCTAGTGGTTAGAACATTGCGCTCGCAATCTGACGACCAGGGTTCGATTCTTGTTCAAGGGGATAATTTCCCCTGGAGTTAACATCAGTGCAGACTCCATTCTCCCCAAAGTCCTTCGGATGAGACTATAAACCGAGGCCCCGAGTGCGAGCGCACGCAGAACATCTTGGGCACACGTTAAATCCTGTTCCG
>CM054146.1:62879458-62881958 GCA_028751875.1 Rapana venosa
TGGATGGGTGACCGTTTGCGCGCCTTGGCTTCAGTACAGTTCCCCCAGTTCACCCAGCTGTAAATGGGTACCTACCTCTTTAGGGTCAGTGAAGGTAAAACAGCGAGGGAGAGGAGATGGACGCCGCCCTCAATATGCTGGTCCCTGGAGAAGTGAGATCTCTGTCACCTCGCTCCCCTACGACCTCATAGGTTATGGAACACCTACGCAACCCCCACCCCCCTTACTAATGGAAAAACAAACAAACAGAAAATAGGACACAGTGTGTTGTTATTCGATGCACTCTCTGGAAAAAGACTTGACTTCCACTGGACTGTGAATATTCATTGCCACTCCACGCCCCCTTTCGTAGCTGTCGTAGCATTCATTTATACTGTTGGGATGCGGTGTTCTGGATTTTGTTGTCTTTCCTATCGTATGAGTTGCGCTGTTTATGCTATTTCCCTCCGTCTGTTATTCGCTACTTTCCTGTGTACCGTCACCCCCCACTCCCCACCCCCCTCCCCTTATTTCCCATCTCTCTCTATGTCTGTCTCTCTATGTCTCTGTCTCTTTCTCTCTTATTAAAAAAAAAATCTTTCCACTGATATATATATATTGACTTTTTTTTTATCGGCATTACTGTGTGATTGATTTTCTGTGGAATCTATGTTTATTAGTTTGTCTATTTACTTTTGTATGATCATAAACTTTCCTCGACTGATGTCTCGATGTAAAAAAAAAAGGGGGAAAAACCCCTTTGTGAGTGTCTGTTCTTTTCCCTCAATAAAAAGTTTCATCAAAGTCCCCCTCCTCCCCCCCCCCCCCCCTACTCTCTCTCTCTCTCACTCTCCTCTCTCTCACTCTCTCTCTCTCTCTCTCTCTCTCTCTCTCTCTCTCTCTCTCTCTCTCACCTCTCTCTCTTCACCCTCTCACCCTCTTGTTTATTCACAAGTCCTCTCATTTTTTTCTTATCTTTTTTCTATCTTTGATTTGCTCTTGTATAATTTCCTGTCTGTTATTTTACTTGCCTTGTACCGACAACTCCCCCCCCCCCCCCCTTTAATCCTCCACCCTTTCTCTCTTAACAAACCCCCCCCCCCCCCTCCCCCTTCTCTCTTCTCTTACCCACATGTCACCACCACTTCACCACCCCTTAACGCTCTTCACCTCTCTCTCCCTCCACTCCTCCTCCTCCTTCTCTCTCCACTTCTTAACCCTTGTTATTCAGCAAGCGCCTCCATGTTCTTTCTATCGTTGTATACTCTTTAAAGTAATTTTCCTTATTTATTTATATTGTTATTTTATTACCGTCCTTTAATACTAACCTATCTCTCCGCACTATACCTCTCCTCCCTCTCTCCCTCTCTCTCTCTCCTCCTCCTTTTCTCTCTCTCCCTCCATCTCTCTCTCTCCCTCTCTCTCTCTCTCCCTCCTCCTCTCTCTCTCTCTCTCCTCCTCTCTCTCTCTCTCTCTCTCTCTCTCTCTCTCTCTCTCTCTCTTTCTCTCTTTGTTTATCCAGCAAGTCCTCTTACTTTCTTCATGTTGACGTCTGGGGTCTTCCAGTCCTCTCAAATCCTCATACTTCAATCCCCCCTTCGCCCTCCCCCCCCCCATCCTCAAACTCCCCACCCCTGGCCAACCCACTACCTCCAGAAAAAGACATACACACACACACACACAAAAATCGTACCTGTCAGAAGTGTCTGCACGCAACTGGAAGAATATGTACGTAAAGACGTTAGAAAGACAAAAAGGATAAAACAGGTGCCTCAACAACCCCCCCCCCCCCTCTCTCTCTCTCTCTCTCTCTTCTCACCCATCCTTAACAACACACAAAAATGGTGCATGCTAGGCAGAATGCTTTGATGCCAGCCACAAACCTGTTTCACCCTCTCTTCCCTGTTGATCGAAGGATGTCAGTCAATATTTCGCTTAAAAGTGCTGTGGGTGATTGTGTTTTCTGTCTCTGTCTGTCTGTCTGTCTGTCTGTCTGTCTGTCTGTCTGTCTCTCTCTCTCTCTCTCTCTCTCTCTTCTCTCTCTCTCTCTCTCTCTCTCCTCTCTCTTCTCTCTCTCTCTCTCTCTCTCTCCTCTCTCTCTCTCTCTCTAGCAGAACATCTTGCGTACACGTAAAATCCTGTTTCGCTTTTCGAAAGAGTTGGCCATTGTGGGCCGGTGGAAACAAATAACACAAATTTACAAAACCACATACACACGGGTACTGGATCTAAAAAAGGACACGAATGCTTGTTCCATTATCCTCAAACAAACGAATAAATAAGTAAATAAATTCTCTCTCTCTCTCTCTTCTCTCTCCTCTTCTCTTCTCCTCTCTCTCTCTCTCTCTCTCTCTCTCTCTCTCTCTCTCTCTCTCTCTCCTCTCTCTCTCTCTCTCTCTTCCTCTAGCAGAACATCTTGCGTACACGTAAAATCCTGTTCCGCTTTCCGAAAGAGTTGGCCATTGTGGGCCGGTGGAAACAAATAACACAAATTTACAAAACCACATACACACGGGTACTG
>CM054146.1:62899458-62916958 GCA_028751875.1 Rapana venosa
TTAACAACAACAAGTAATAGACATCTTGTTCTTCTCGACGTTCGCCTTTTACACTGTCAGATGTGTTGTGAAAAATAAAGGCCAGTCCTTTTCCAGCTCCTCTCGTGGGCCCGAACCAGCTTGATTGCAGGGTTATCTCCGTCAATCCACACAATCTTCCTCAGTCGCAGTATAACGTGCACCTCTGAAGGATGTTGCCACCAGTCCTGGTTTTTCTTTAACCAACAAAAGGCACATAGTAACGAGTTTTCAGCATTGTGGACATTGGTGATTAAAGCCTGATGTGCCCAGCTGCAAGTCTTAGAATAACGACTTGGTCTATCCCTCCTTATTAAATGGTGGTTGTCGTCCTTCCTAATACCCTCGTCGCGTGCCAGAGATTTGGATGATTGCGTCTTCTTTTTTAAAAAAAGATGAAATAATCTATACTCTGCATCCTTTCGAAGACTCATACATCCTAAACCTTCACAGTCGTCAGATAGAATCAGGCGGGAGGGAATTGAGGGGCTGTTAAAAGCGTGGTGTAAACCTTAACCTGGGTCACTCTCACCCTCTCAGTGGTAGGGGAGCCTGATTTAACCGCCTGATCAGGAGAAGGTAACTGTGTCTGGTGGGCGGAGTGACGAGCCCTTAGCCGTGTAATCCCACTCCTTCTTTGGGACAAATGGATACACAGTTTCCCCCCCACCTGGTGACCTTTGGGGAATTTCGTGACGTGTCGGGGCTGGTTTCTTGGTGTTTTTTTTCTTTCGGTTGGAGTTTTGTTTTTTGTTTTCAGTCAGGTAAGGGGTCCAAACGCGTGTCCCTAACTGGTAAAGAAAGATGTGAGTCTACATTAGTGGGCTGAAAACTTGTCTTGTTGTTTGTTGTTTTTGTTGTTGTTGTTTTTGGAAAGTGTGACAGCGATTTAACCTGGTTCTGTTCTTTTACATTGTTGTACCATTCAATTTAATGTTCATGCTTGTGCTACGACAATTTTTGTACTCAGTCACTGGCTGTGTGTGTGTGTGTATGTGTGTGTTGTGAGTGTTGTGTGTGTTGTGTGTGTGTGTGTGTGTAGTGTGTGTGTGTGGTCTGGCTTTTCTTTTAAACTAAAGTTTGCAGAGAGTCGAACTATTAAATTGCAATCAGGTTTTGGGGGTCTTCCTTTCTTGAATATATTAAATAGATGTTGATTGTGTTTTTGTGCTTGGCCTTTTTCTGTAGGGTTAGAAGGAAGTTTTCCCCAATTTCTGCGTTCAAACAGATAGCTTAAAGACGTTACAGGCCACTGTTCTGTAAACCAATCAGAATACAGGATGACAACGACGAAAATGATGATAACGGTAGTGGTGGTGATAAGACATGACATTACCATACATAGTGTTTTAATACAGGGCACTACGCTTTCCCATAAACATGTACGTACACTCCCCCCCCCCCCCCCGTTTTCTCTCATCCTCTCTCTCCTACTCGTCTCTCTCGTACCCATCAATTTCACCCCTCTCTCTCTCTTCTCCTTACTCTCCTCTTTCACACAAACACACACACACCACAACTACACAACACACACACACACACACAACACACACACACACAACACACACAACCGCACGCACGCACACCCCACACACACACACACACACGCACACACAAACACACAAACACACACACTCACACACACAACTATCTCACACACAAACACACAAACATACACACACAAACACGCACGACAACTCACACACACATACACACACAAACAAAACACACAATAAAACAAAACGCACACACACACTCACTCACAACACATACACAAACACAACATATTACACAACACAAACATCACGCACGCACGCACCGCACACACACAAACACATCCTACAGAGTACTTTTTCTTCTGTGGTGTGGCCGAGTGAGTATACCTGTAACGTTGTCAGATCCGATATACGTTGAACATTAATTAGAAACCCCAAAATTTTTTGAAACAAACTTCCTAAACGCTTATTTTTTTTAGGCATAGCACCTTACAGCATATGCTGATGACATGCCAAGGGATACATTCGTGTAGGCATGCACACACCGCAGTTTTCATGCAATACAGTCAGAGAGAGACTAAACGAGCAGGGCAGAGACCAGGAGAGCGTATGCCGTGAAGCATAGCTGTGTCTGATTCCCTGTGGTGTAGAGTGAACTGCAACCAATGATATGAAGCAGAAAGGATGAGACAAAGGAAAGGGTGAAAGGTGGAGGTGTGAGTGTTTGTGTGTGTGTGTGTGTGTGTGTGTGTGTGTGTGAGTGTATGGTGTGTGTGATAAGACAAAAGTGTGGGTGAGAGAATGTTTAATTGTGTGTGCGCGATTTAAAAAAAACCATCTTTTATATCGAGGTGGTATTGGCATCAAGCACTTACATGCTTTTTACATCCAAATGCCCCGTGTGTATATTTAACGTTTAGAAAAATCTGTCATTCTGTTGCCCACCGTCACACAAGGCCTACTCTTTTCGAAAAAGCGGAACCGTAAATGTAACGTGTGCGCAAGATGGTTTCTAGCGCGTCATTCGCACATGGGGCATCGGTTTATATACTCATGCGTGCACGAGTGTGATTGTGAAGTGCAGAGAGCTTGTGTGTGCTGTGTGCGTGCGTGAATGCATGTGTGCGTGAGAGTATGTGGGTTAAGTTGTGTAAGAGACCCAATACTCAAGTATTCACTAGCATTCCCCGAAGTCGGAATGCAGCAACCTGATTGTAGAAAAAATGAGGCAAAAACCACATCTCCCATGTATGAGAAACCTACGGAAGCCCCAGCTGAAAACAAAGAACATGGGTTAACGCCAGAATGCTTTTTGGACATTCCATTCCCGCTTCGTGAGTGCGGAGAGAGCGAGAGAGAGAGAGCGCGAGAGAGAGATAGAGAGAGACAGAGAGAGAGAGAGATATCATAGCGAGATGAGAAGAGATAGAGCGAGAGAGAGCGAGGGAGAGAGAGAGAGAAAGAGAGAGAGAGAGGAGAGGGAATATAAAGAAGAGAAGAAGAAAAGAGAGAGAGAAGACAGAGAGAGGGAGACAGAGAGAGGAGAGAGAGAGAGGAGAGAGAGAGAGAGAGAGATAGAAGAGAAAGAGAGAGGAGAGAGAAGCGAGAGAGAGAGAGAGAGAGACAGAGGGAGAGGGAGAGAAAAAGAGAGATGAGAGTGGAGAGTAGTAGGATAGGGAGAGAGAGAGAGAGAAAGAGAGAGAGAAGAAAGAGAGAAAGGAGTCGAGAGAGCAGAGATGAAGGATGGCGAGGTACAACTGTGCCCTCTCGCATCGTCTATCTGCTCACTCGCGCCTCTTCCCCCCTCTCGTCTGCCCTCTCTCTCTCCTCTTTCTCTCTGCTCCCTCACCTACTCGCTCCCTCTCTCTCTCCTCGCCCCTTTTTCGACTCTTGCTCACCCTCTCGAATCCTCGCCCTCACTACTCTCTCTCGCGCTCGCTCTCTCATCTCTCTCCTCTCTATCTCATTCTCCTTTCGCCCCCTTTCTCCCTGTCTTTCTCCAAGCCTCTTCTTCTCTTCTCTCTTTCTTCATCCTTCTCTCCCTCCCCTCCTCTCCCTCTGCCGCTCCCCCTCTCTCTTCTCCTCACACAACTCCTCGCCCCACTCTCTCGCCCTCCCTCTCTTTGCGCTCTCACCATTCCTCTGCCCTCCCTCTCTTCTCTCTATCTCGATCTCGCTCGCTCCCTCTCTCGCATTCTCTTTCTTCCCCCCTTTCTCTCTACTTGTTCTCTCGCTCTCTTTCGCTACTCTCGCTCCCTTCCCTCCCCCTTCTTCTCTCTCTCTCGCTCTCTCGCTCCTTCCCCAACAAAACAATACTCCTCAACTCCTTCACCATCTCGCTCGCTCTCTCGCTCGTCTCTCTCTCTCTCTCTCTCTCTCTCTCTTCTCCGCGCGCAGACGCCCTACTAGCTCTCGCCCGCTTCTGCTCCTCTGCGCCCTCGATATCTCTCGTTTCTTTCCCTCTCCGCAATATCTAGAGCTCTCGAGAGACATGCGCTAGAGACCTCTCGCTCGCTCGCCCGTTATCGAGAGCGGAAGCCCGCTCTAGCGCGCGGCGATAACGCCATCTCCCGAATAATCAACAAACACCTCCTAAGCCCCACATATACTGGGAGTGATGAACAACACATACCAACCCCCACCATGAAGCCTCTGCCCCAATAAAGACCAACTAATAAAACCAACAAATACAGTACCTTAAATATCTAATTAAAAAAGCAAGAATACAACAAAGGACCAATTCAAAAGTACGTCAGTCACAGAATACTCTGCTACAGCTACAAACTGCTCTACTCTGGAATCCAATTAACCCAGTACACCTGTCGCATGTGGGGGGGGGGGGGGGGGGGGGGGGAACCCCAATATAAAAAACCCAAAACATAATAGACTTAAGGAGAGAGAGATTGGCCCACCAAGGAATATCCTAAGCCCACAGAAAAAACAGAAAGGGACAAATGCAAAGCCGCAAAGAAACCGGACGGTCGAGGCCCGTTACCAACTGACCGCAGCTTTCCCAATGATCAACACCAGGGTGGAAGATGACAAGTCAGGCATACAGGATTTAAAACAATACTTAAGCACCCTAATAACAAATCAAACCATAGTACATGGAACGAACCGTACACTTACCATTGCGGAAAAAAATCAAAGAACTAGAGTATAGCATAGCCGATATAAATGGGCATTATTGGACTAGGAGAATTGAGATGAGACAAGATTTGTGAGACTTGACTGAAGAAGGCAACAAGATCTGGTACGTGGCCAAAAAACATCACCAACATGGAGTGTGTATTTATAGTCCTAAAGGAAGTATGTGGTTCATTATTCAGTTCTGTAACTACCCGGCTTCCCAGCAGATTACAGCATCCGGTGTCGGCCAAGCCCAAGAACCACACCATCGTCAACAAATCTATGCACCATCATCTGACCATTACAGATGAAGAAGTAGAAGAATATTTATGAAGATCTTGAAGTGACCCTATAAAAAATACCCAAAAGGACATCATCATCATCCAAGGGGATTTTTTTTAAACGCCAAAAGTAGTCCTGACTCTTACAACCAATGGGCCCGAACAGTTGGTCAGTTTAGGAACAGGGTAGACCAACGACATGGGACTACGTCTGCTGTAGAATTGCCCAGCAACCCACAACATACTATAGCCATCCTCTAAACAAAATCCGCGTCGAGGTCATTAGTATTGGTGGACAACCCTGCATGCGCCAAACGGGCAAGATCCATTACCAAAATAATTTTAACATACACCAGCGGCGCTTCAAATCCAGACATCACAACAGAGCCAAACAAGAACCTACCCTGGAGAGTGACATAGGCAGTGACCCAGAACTTGTGCAGCTAGGTCATTCCAAATGAAGTCTGCAAGAAAAACCAAACAGCCTGCAAACCCACTATCAAATTTGACGTGGACAACTAAAAGAACCAGATGTCGAGGAGATCTTCCAATCAAAGCTTGGCGGAGACGTATTTGTCGGCATTAACCCTCCTGGAAAACCCTCCTGGACCCATGACATTACAATGAACTCACCAACAACTTCAATGAGGCATACCGAAAAACAGCAGATAGGTACTCGGTCGTCATAGAGAAAAAACACCACCATGGATCTACCATGACCATCTTGGACCATCATGCGATACAAGAATACACTGAAACCAACCAGGTCTTTCCAACCCAAAGAATACCGGGAGGCCAACAATCTCGTGAAGAAGGTCCAATGTTAAAAGGAGCCAGAGAGAAGTGGATCAGTGATCAATGTGATGAGATCGAAAAAAACATGAAATTGGGCAACAGTAAAAAGGCATACGACAACCCTGAAGAAACTCACAAACCACTTCAAAACCAAATCATCATCATTGAAGACAGCTCCGGAAACTCCTCACAGAAAGCTCAGCTGCATTGAACATGTGGTCTAATATTGTCAAGAACAGTTACAACTACCCAATCAAACCAGACAAAGTATCATAAAAGAATAGAAAGCAGCAACATCAATAGCACCCTCGCATTACCTAACAGAGGAAGAAGTGGAAAAGCCATCCGCAGCTTAATAGGAAAGTCCCTCAGGGAGCAACAATATGACCAACCAGCAAGCTGGCTCAAGCATGGTGGCGAAACAGTCATCACATATATACAGCTATCTGTCAGAAGATTTGAGACTCAAACATTGGCCAACAGACTGTACACAATCCACACATCATACCCCAGGCCCAAAAAAGGGAATTTACGCCAATGCCCAAAACATAGAACAATCCGCCTCAATCAGCTCACGCCACAAGAATCAAAGCACAAAGATAAAATTGAATCGACTCAAGAAGGAGGCAGAATGAACACCATAGCAGAGGAACATTCAGGTTTTCAGGCACGGCTGGCAGGAGCACAAATCGAACAGAGTTTTAACTGCTCACACAATCATGATGGAAAAACAATCTTCAATCGATCAAGCGAGAACTGTTCCACCAACAACTTCATCGACATCCAAGAAGGCTTTTGACAGAGTATGGCATGCAGGGCCTGTGGCGGATTCCTCAAGAATACAGAATGTTTGGGCATTGAAGAAGACAAAGTGCACACCATTCAAGCACTATACAAACCCAGCAAGCAGTGCAGACCTATCTTAACAATCAGAACCGTCGGAGACTACTTCAAAACCTGACAGGTTGGGGTCCTACAATGGAAGCTCTATATCTACATCCAGGCTCTTTTCACTTCAATCTTTCTTGGGAAAACAATTATAATAGGCGATATGTTCAGGTCGGAGACAACTTACTTCAACAAAAACCACAGTTGGGTCCGAAAGGATGCCTGGTAACCTCCAGTCTGTTCAATCTGTTCTTGGAAAACATCATGAGAGAGACCCCTCCACCCTAACCATGCCATGGACTTCATCCCATTTCCAATCCACCCTATACCATCTCTATAGTAACTACCTCCAACATGCCGGGCGAGATGGCGCGGGCAGACCACCCCCATCAACAAAACAACTAAGCACGCCCCTCAAGAAGACCCCCTCAACAACTTAAGAAAACCCCACAAAAACAAAACGTATAATAAATATAAAAAATAACTTAAAACTTAATTACACAACCCCCCCTCAACAAAAACTTAACGGTTTGTTGGTGCCCGCCGAGAACATTGAACCTCAATGGGCTAAGTAAAACACAGAGCTGCAAGAATCTTACTATACTACCTAAGAAACTTACAAGAGCAAACAAAGAGCTGGAAGCCTATAAATGGGATTAGGTGAGCTCGTAGAAAAGTAAATATCTATGTGAAACATGCACGATCAATGCACCAGCTAAAATCTACATGAACGGCCAACAACTGGAGGAGGGGAAAAACGCTATTTAAAATACCTCGTCGGCGGCGCTACACTCACAAAGGACAGGCTATCGAACGACAGAGAATCAAAGTCAGAATATCCAAGGCAACAACTTCCAAGACAAAACTCACCACCATATGGAAAAAAAAGAGATCATATCCCAATCAAACTAAACTCTCAACAAACCCTAATTCATCGATCCTGCTGTACGTAGTGAAACCCAGGACAATGACGCTGAAACAGCAAGCGAAACCAGTCATTCGAACAAAATGCCATAGAAAAACTACTGGCATATCAGGATGAAAACGAAAGAGAACCAACGAATTTGTCAAGATCAAATAACAAAGGCTGCAGGTCCACAGAACCCCCTTCTCCCATCGTCAAAAGAAAAAGTGACATAGGTTCGAGCCACGACACCTCTCCACAAACACTCAGCCCAAAACAGTACTGCAGGTGAACACTCGAAGGTGGCAGAAGAGGGAAAGACATAACAAGTCATGGATGTACAACATTCTCAGAGAATGGACCAGGAAAATGACCCGCACTACTTCGGGCAGAATGAGCCGAGACCGAGATGGTATGGGGAGCATACCACGGCATCGTCTTTCATGTCTCCCCCACGACCGCCAAGTTCACGGGTCTGATGATGATGATACAAAAAAAATGCTAGTCGCTTATAATTCAATCGTTAGTATTAAAACAAAAGTATACCAATAGATAGAGAAAGAGAGAGAGAGAGAGAGTAGATATAGAGATAGAGAGAGAGAATCGAGAGAGAGAGGGGAGAGAGAGAGAGAGTATGAAGAGCTTGAGACTGAGAAAGAGAGAAACAGAGACACAGATATAAACTACGATCATCTGTTACGAAACGAAAATCGAAATGAACATTTTCTATTTTTTTTTTTTAATGTCAGGATGTCAACTTGATTTAGTTGTGGACTTCATCACAGAGTACTGACCTGAATACAATCTCACTCTGACAATATTGACTTTCTGCCTGAAAAGAAATCATATGAGATATCCCTGAAGCGGATGCCGCTAACGAGTGTTGGTTAAAATCGTGAACCTGTAGCTCTAACCATGTAAAGAGAAAAAGACAATGAAAGGGCGAGTAAAAAAGATTAACTGAACCTACCTCCATTCTTACAGGATAGCAAATCTGCATTGAATGTCCAATGTGCTTTTTTTGTTGCTTATCTTAGCCAATCCAATAAGAATTTCATTTTTTATTTGAGAAATCGAGCAATCCGAATAATAGATACAATGCTTTCTTTAATTTGTTATTAATTGTCAAAGAGATCTGTTTCTTGTTGTTGTTGTTGTTTGTTGTTGTGTGTTGTTTTCTTCTTTCATCTTCTTCTTTCTTCTATTCTTCTTCTTCTTCTTCTTCTTCTTCTTTTCCTATCCTTCTTGTTCTTGTTCTTCTCTTCTTGATCTTTTCTTCTTGTTCTTCATGAACTTGTTCTTGTTCTTCTTCTTGTTCTTCTTGTCTTCTTTTCTTCTTCTTCTTCTCTTCTTCATTTCTTTCTTCTCCATCTCTTTCATCATTCTCTTCTTTTTCCTTATCCTTCTTCTTCTTGTTCTTCATCTTATTCTTGTTCTTTCTTCTTTTTTTCTTTTTTTTCTTTTCTTCTTCATCATCTCATGTACTTTCATGATCTACTTGTTCTTCTTGTTCTTCTTCTTACTTTCTTCTTCTTCTTCTTCTTCTCCTTCTCCTCCCCTTCTTCTTCTGTCTTCTTTCTTCTTCTTCTTCTTTCTTCTAGTTTCTCTCTATCATCTTCTTCTTCTTTCATTCTTTCTTCATCTTCTTCTTCGTCTTCTATCGCAAATTCATCATCATCTTCGCAATTCATCTTCTTCTTCGCAATTCTCTTCTTTCTTCCTTCTTCTTCTAATTCTTTCTTTCTTCTTCTTTCTTCTTCTTCTCTCTTCTTCTCTATTCTTCTTCTTCTTCTTTTCTTCTTCTTCTTTTCTCGCAATTCTAATTCTTCGCAATTCTTCTTCTTTCGCAATCTTCTCTTCTTCTTCTCTTTCAAACTGTTTTATTTCTTTGGAGAAGACTATTGTGAGCTACGCAACAGAAAATAGTGTACCTATGTGCTATGAAAAGTAAAGCTTAGCAGACGAAAGCACCGGAAGGCAGTGTGTGATTTCTATGGGGGAGTAAGCTTAAACGAGTTCCGGTATAAAGACAAGTCAAGGGCAGTAAGCTGTCTATGTAACGGATGGACGGACTGATGTCCATGTGCAATTATCGCTAGCTCTTCCTCAGAACGCCTCGCCCTGTGGTTGGGGCTTTATGGACACTACAAAGTCCTCTCAGATGTGCAGCGCGCGCACCACGCACGCACGCACTCACATGCCACACACATGCACACACACACGCACGCACACACACGCACGCACGCAAACACGCACACATACACACGCGCGCGCGTACACCACGCACACACACCGCACATACGCATGCAAACACACACACACATAGACGCAAGCACGCACGCAAAACACACACATGCACACAACACGCACACACACACATGACGCGCGCACGCACGCCCCACGCAACACACACACAACCACCACCACCATCACCTTTACCACACACCAACATCACCACACAAGACTAGACCACACCACACAACGTTAACACAATACACTACACCATAACACAACACCCACACACACACACACACACACACACACACACACACACACCACCCACACACACACACACACACACACACACACACACACACACACACACCCACATGCACATACATGTTTGCAATGTAAGATTGTATCTGTTTCTGTTTTTTTCTTATTTGAATATTTGTGTTTAGGTTTTATTGTAGAAAAAGGAGAATTTGATTTGATTTCTACCTTGTCCAAATGCCCAGGCCTTCTGTGGTCATCTCTCTGCCTGACTGCCTCGCCCTCACAGACCTAACAAGCTCTTTGTTTCTGCTTGCTGCTGCAAGTCACACAAGCAGAAACTGCCCTCTCATCAAAAAAATGTCTAATTCAATTTGCCCCCTAAACCACTCGCACTCTAGATATTGATAAGCGCGCTATAAACAAAACACACAAACAAACACCTAAATAAATGGGATATGTAGAGGAAAAAATGAATGGAGAATTAGGAATAGATTGAGGGAAGATTAAATTTATGAAATACTGACCCAGTGTATGTGTTTGTGTGTGTGTGTATGTGTGGGCGCGCGTTGTGAGTGTTGTGTGATAAATGGTCAGTGTGTGTGCATGCGTGCATTTGTGCAGATATATATGCGTTCATGCATGCGTGCGTGTACACGAATGCGATGCATGTGTGTGTGTGTTGTCTGTATGTGTGTGTTTGGTGTGTGTGCTGCGTGTGCGCGCGTACGTGCATGCGTTGTGTGTGTATGTTTGTGAGTGTATTTTGTTGCCCAAAAAATTCCCCCAAAGGGAAAAACCCCTCCCCCCCGGCCACCCCTGCCCGGCCCGCCCCCCCCTAACCTAAACCAAAACCCCTTTTTCCCCCCTTGGTGAAAAACCACCCAAGCAAAAACTCCCTAAAAAACAAAAAAAAACCAACAAACCCCAAACCACCCAACCCAAAAAACCCAAAACCAAACAACAAACAAACAACAAAAAGAAACTGGGGTATGAAAGGGTTTTTTTTTTATAAAATTTTTGTTGGGGTTTTTAGGTTAAAAAAAAAGGGAAGTTTGTTTTCCCTTGAAATGCCCAGGTTTGGGGTTTTTTTGTGACCGTGCCCCCGGGCCCCCCTTTTTTTTTGCGTTTCCCGGTTTACAAAGGGGTTTGAAAAATTTTTAAATTTTCTTTGTAAAAGCCCCATTGTTTGATGCGGCATTAAAAAAAAAAAATTTAAAATAAATGGGTTATGTTGGGGGGGAAAAATGGAATGGGGTTGGTTGGAAGGGTTTGAGGGGTTAAATTTTAAAATCGCCGTGTATGTGGTTTGGGGTTTGGGTTTGGGGGGTTTTTTTGTTGTGATGTTTGTGATTGTATTTTGTGTGGTTTTCGTTGATTTTTGATAAAATTTTTGGTTAGATTTTCTTTTTTTCCTGAATGCTTTGCATTTTTGTTTTTGTTAATTTTTTTGTGCTCCCGTGTTTGGAGCGTGGTGGGCGGGGCAGGGTTGTGTGGTTTTTTGGGGTTATTGGGTTTGGGGGTGTTTTTTGGTTGTGCGGGGGCGGCAGGCGCGGTGTTTTTTTGTTGGTATTATTTTTTTTAAATTTCCGGTGGTTGTTATGTGTAGTGCGAAAGGGGCCCCGCGGGGCGAGTCCCGTTGTGTTTGGGCAATTTGGGGGAAAGGTCCTTAAAAAATCAAACTTTTTTAACACCCATGAAAAAGAAAAAGTGAAAAAAAAAAGCAAACACACGACTGACGGGACAAAAAACAACGTCCCCTCTGAAAAATTGATAGATAAAGAACTGATTAATAAACAATCAATCTCGGGGAAGCAAGGGGGCTTAATTTAAGGCCAGCAGAAAACACCCCCCAAATTGAAAATTTTTCAAGGAAACCTTTTTCCTTAAAATAAAAAAAAAACCCGAAATCACAGGAAGGCCTCGAGGGGAAAGGTTTAGATATTTTGGTTTTTCCCAAAATTTAAACAGAAATTTCTGGGTTTAAAACCCTTTCCCTAGACCTTTTTTTTCTTTTGGGGGGCCGGTTTTTTTTTGGTTTTGGTGTGTGTTTGTTTTGTGAGTGTGTGTGTGTTTGGGGTGTGTGTGTGGGGGTTGTGCGTGTGGGGGTTTTTGGCGCGGAGGAGGGAAGGGGGCCCCGTGCCAAACTGTGTTTTTTTATTTGGGTGCCTGCCTTTCTTTTAGTCTTTTTTTTTTTTTTAGGTTTAATGGAAATAAGGCAATCTTGTCCCTTTTTTTTACACCCCAGGCCCCGGGACGTATGCATTTTTGGGAAAAATTGGTTGGTTCCATCCGAAAAAAAGGTTTTTTTCCATGCGGCATTTCACTGCCCTACACAATGCTTTTTCCTTTTACGGGGTCTTTTCACTTCAAGGCAAAACTGCCCTAAAAAGGGGTTTTTGTTTGATGGTTTATTTATTCATTTAACCCCTTTAAGTTCCGTGGTTTTTCTCGGCTAAAATTATTCGGGCTGCTCTCCCCGGGGGGGGAGCACTCGCCACAAAGAGCAGGGGCCCCCCAATTTTTTTTTTTTCTTTTGCCCGGGTTGGCCAGCAGCATTTGTTTCCCTTTCAGAGTGGCTTTTTTTTTTTCCCTATTTTTGCCGGGGCAATTTTCTTGGGGTTTTTGGCCTTTGGGGTTTTTTTTCTTTGCGAAAAATTTAACCCTATTTTGAAACACACGGGCCCCGGGTTTTACCCTTCCCCATCAAAAAAGGACAAACCCCCAGACCAGCCCTATGATCTAAGGGGTTGGGGGGAAAAGTTTGGGGCCCCCCAAACGGGATTCGAAACCCCCGGGCACACTTCCAAAAGTGGATTTATCGTTTTCAAGACTGGCGCTTTGTCCTCTAGCCCCCTTCCCCCCCTTTAAAAATTAGGCTTTCTTTGGCTTTTTTTTTTCGTTTCCGCCGGGTTTTTCCGAGGCTTCCAAAACGGCGGGGATTTTGCGTAGCGACTGATTTTCCCACCCATGAAAGGGTTAAGGGGAAGCTGCATTCCAAACCTTCAGGGCTGCTTTTGCGGGGGTATGTCGTGTTTCCCTAAACCCCCTTTTACGCTGGTGAATAAAGGGGATTTTTTAAACCTTTTTGGGGTTTTTGTGTGTTATCCCCCAACAGGGAGGGAATTTCGGCACGTGGGGTCTTGCCCCCTTAAATTTTTAAAACAGGGGGAGATCTTTAAAATCCCTAGTTTAATTCACCAAAACCCCTTCCGGATTCGAACCCACAGGACTTCAGGGGTTTTCTGGGGGAGATTGAATTTAGAAGGGTTTTTTTAACCACTGGTTTAGGGTCTAAAAGGGCGAATTATTTAAATTTTTTTGAAAAAAAGTGTTGCATTTTAAAACCAAAAAAGAAATTTTTTGGGGCCACCCAAAATTTTTTTTTTTTTTGTTTCAAAATTTGCTCTTTTATACAGCCCCAAGGGTTTAAAGGAAAAGGAAAAGGGGTTTTCCATAACCTATAAGGTCGTAGGGGGCGAGGCGTCAGAACCTATTTCCCTTTTAGGGCCAGCATATTGGGGGCGGGCCCCCTTCTCCCCCTCCCCTCGCTGCTTTACCTTTCCCCTAAACCCTAAAGAGGGCGGTCCCCTTTTTACAGGCGGGGTTTGGACGGGGGGAAAAATTTGTACTGAAGCCAAGGGGCGCAAACGGGCACCCTTTTCCAATGGTAAAACCCGCTCGCGCTGTTTAACTTGGCTGGGAGGGAAAAGCAAAAGGGTGCTCCGAAAAATGGTTTATCGTCCCAAGCCAAAACCCAACAAAGAAAACCAACAATAAAGAATAAATCTGTTTTGTTTTTTTTCCCCCTTTTTTTTAAAAGGGAATTCAAAAAAGGGTGAAAGTTTTACAAACCCAAAAAAGGGGGGTTAAAGTAAATGCTTTTGGAAAAAATTTGGGCATCACTTTTTCGTTTTTAAATTTCTTAAAATAAACCAAAAAAAAGGTTTGTTATTTAAATCATGTTGCTAGATACCAAAAATCCCTTGAAGGACAAAATTTAAAAATTTTTTTTCCCAAAAAAAAGAAAAAGGATTTGTTGCAAAAAATGGTTTTTTTTTTTTTTTTTGAGCAAAGCCAAAACCCCTCCATCCGACGGGCCCTCAATTTTCTGGGGCCCCCCCCCGGGGAAAGCTTTCCCAAAAAACGGTAACCCCTTTTTTGATACCAAAAGCAGGCCTTTTCCTCCTGCATTTTCAAAAAAGTATAAAACAGGTAGAAAGGAGGTAAAGGAATGGGGTCTTCCCCCAAACTTCCCAAAAATCAACAGAATGGTTGGGGTTTCCCAGTGCGGGTTTTGGGGCCAACCCCCTTTGTTAACCAACCCATAAAACAGGCTGCACCCCGGGTTTTATTAATTTGGGGGTCATTTTTAGTTTTTTCTTCTATAGAGTGCGAGTCGAAAAAATTTTTGGTGTTTTTTTCACAGTTTTTTTTTTTAAAATAGGGGGAAAAAAACCCCCCACTGGCATTGTTTTTTGGGTTGAGGACTTTGAGCAATCCCAAGTAGTCAAAAAAAGGTTGGGGGAAAAAAAAAAATTCATAAAAATGGGGAAATTGCTTGTTTTCCCAATACATTTTTGGGACCCCGCGATGATTTTTGCGGGAAAAGGAAACTAGCGACGACAAAAGGGGACTGAGGGGGTACAGGTTTGCTAAAAAAATTTTAAAAAAAATTCAACCCCCCCAAAATTTGTTCAAAAATCCCCATGGGGTTTTTGTTTTAAGAGGTACTTTTCCAAAAAGTGGTTTTTATTTCTGTGGTTCCCCTTAGAAAGGGGCCCGGTTTATGAATTAAGGCCCCAATGGGAAAAAAAAGAAAAAAAATTTTGTGTTTTGGGTTTTAATTTACCGGTGTGTGGTTTTTTACTGAAAGCTATGGGCCCCTTAGCGCTTCCGGGTCGGTCTGATGGGCCCACAGGGCCCGGGTGTTGCCTGATCATTTTTTTTTCTGTAGCTGACCTGTTCGCTTTTCGTTTTTGTTTGATAATAGTAATATTTACTATTTCTAATACTACTACTACCTGCTGTGCTGTGCTGTGCTGGCTGCTACTTTACTACTATTTATTTATTTAAAAAGAAGAAAATAAAAGGGATTAGGGACGGCGGAAGAAGAAGAAAAATTTTGGAATTTATATTTTCTGAATCTTGGTAAAGAAAGCAAATCTAAGCGTTTTGCATTAAAACCCATTCACACGCATGGAAAAAAAATAAAAATTTACATTCACCCCAAAATCCACCCCACCCCACAACCCACCACACAAACAAACAAAACACACACACAAAAACCACACACAAAACCCCACACAACCAAAAGGGTAAAACACTAGGGCCCAGGGGGTGAGGGTGGAAAAGGCCCGGGGTTTGGGAAAGTGGGACAGATTTTGGGGTGAGGTGAAATTGGGGAAAGGGAAAAACCCTAGGTGGGAAAATTAATGGGGTTTACGTTGGTTTTAAAAAAGTGTCAATGAAGCTTTTTGGGCCCAAAGGGGAGAAAAGAGGGAAGGTTTTTCCCGGATAAAATGGCCCCAAAAATTTGAAAAAAAGAACGACGGTCGACAATGGATTTTTTGAGCCTGGGTATTTGTAAGCATATGGAATCTACAGCAGAACGGGGAAACGAGGAGTGTGTAGGTGAAGACAGTCACAGAGACAGAAGAGATAGGAGAAATAGTGCAGCTTGTCTGTCTTTTCTGAGAATTACGTCCTTTTTCTTCCTGTCTGTATACCTGTGCTAGTTTCTCTGTATGTCAGTTTGTCTCTCTGACTGTTTGTCTGCCTGTTTATCTTATATTGAGTAATATGTCTTGATCATCTGCTGCGATATGGGCACTCTGTATGTTTGTGTGTGTGGTTGTTTTTTTGGTTGTTTTCGGTTGGAGTTGGTGTCGGTTTTCAGCTTTCCGTAGCTACGTTCTCTAATTTGTTGAACAGTTTTAGGTTCTTTGCGCTCTATTTTTAGTCGCTTCTTGCGAACATCTTACTGAGACGGGATAGCCTAGTGGTTAGAACATTGCGCTCGCAATCTGACGACCCTGGTTCGATTCCCGTCAAAGGGGATATTTTCCCCTGGAGTTAACATCAGTGCAGACTCAGATGAGACTATAAACCGAGGCCCCGTGTGCGAATGTACGCAGAACAACTTGCGTACACGTTAAATCCTGTTCCGCTTTTTGTAAGAGTAGGCCATTGTGTGCCGGTGGGAACAGATGACAAAATTTACAAAACCGCATACACACGGGAACTGGATAAAAAAAAAGCACATAAGTGCTTATTCCATTATCCTCGATATACAAGAATAAAATAAATAAATAAATAAATAAATAAGATAAATTACTGGAGGGCTTATTGTATCATTGGCTACACCAGGCGAACCCAGTTGTATACAATCGCTGTGGTTTTGTTTGCTTTCTAAGTTTCAGCGCTAAATAAACTCCCTACATTGCTATAGTTACTATCATACCAAATAGGGACACCGCTGCTGTGACATAGCAATGACGGATTTGGGTTGTTGTTTTTTGGGAAAGGTGTTGTTGCTGTTGTTGTTGTTCTGCTTTTTTGTTGTTGTTGACTTGTGCGTGTGTGTGTGTGGGGGTGCGTGCGTTCGTGCGTGTATGTGTGTGTGTGTTTACGCGCGCGCGTGTGTGTGTGTGTGCGTGTGTGTGTGTGTTTGCGCGTGTGTGTGCGTGCGTGCGTGCGTGTGTGTGTACGATTATGCACGTGTGTGTGTGTGAGTGCGTGCGCACGTTCGCGCGTGCGTGCGTGCGCGTATGTAGGGGGTGAGGAGGAATGGAATCATCAGTTGCAATAGTTCTGAAGCCTTTCTCCTGTCCTGTACAACTGTGTAAGGTGAAGAACAAACACACACGCTTCATCAGCACACCATGCAGTATAGCACACAATTATAGAAAGAGCTGTGAGAGGATCGTCTTCCCGTCTTCTCTTTGCTCTAGTCCTTAACCTTAGCGAAGAACCACGCAGAAACATGGCGGGAGAAGCAGAAGAAGAAGAAGAAGAACACCGACTTCAAGTCAACTGAAAACAACAAAAACTTCTCACAGGCACTGTGGACATTCACCATGTACTAACTAGCATTTTACAGAGCTGAAGAAGGAGAAGCAGCAGCAGCAGCAGCATGTAATCAGCTTAGCAGCATGGGCAGTAGAATGACATTTTCTCCGAGGCTTAAAACTGAAATTCTACAACTGTAAAGGCTGTCCATGTTTCTTTACTGCAGCCGGTTCTAGCAGCTGAGTAGCACAGAGGAGAGTTGAGATTTTGTTTTGTTTTGTTTGGATTTTCGCTTTTATAATCGAGGTTGGGATTGGGGGGTGGGGGGTGGTAGGAGTGATTTTTTGTTTCGTTCTTTGGTTAGAGCTGTGAGGTTCACCCAAACGGAGAGAGGTTGGTGTATGTGACTGGGTTTTTTTGCGCACCATGAACGTAGCCGCATTCTGACTTCGGGGATGATGTCTACACACGACACCAGTGTGCAT
>CM054146.1:62924458-62934458 GCA_028751875.1 Rapana venosa
ATAGAGAGAGAGAGAGAGAGAGAGAGAGAGAGAGAGAGAGAGAGAGAGAGAGAATGCTGATCTACAAAGGATGATCATGGCTTTGGAGATGAGATGCCTCAGAAGACTCCTTGGCATTTCATACACAGACCACATTACCAACGAAGAAGTCCCACAAACCATCACCCAACAAGTAAAACAGTACGAAGACCTGCTGACCACAGTCAAGAAAAGGAAGCTCAGATGGTATGGACATGTGACAAGATCAGATGGACTCTCCAAGACCATACTGCAAGGAACAGTACAGGGGAAGAGAAGGCGAGGCAGGCCGAAGAAGAAATGGGCAGACAACATCCCTGAATGGACCAGGAAGAGCTTCTCCACAACCCAGTCACTTGCCTACAACCGCCGCAAATGGAGCCAACTGGTGCAACGTTCGTCCCTGCAGTGCCCCTACGACCCTGGTGGGGTGAAGGGGGTGGTTACGGGAGCAGATGAGATGAGATGAGATGAGATGAGATGAGACGATATCTATCTATCTATCTATCTATCTATCTATCTATCTATCTATCTATCTATCTATCTATCTATCTATCTATCTATCTAAGCGCTTCGATTTGTTTGTTTTTTACACGATTCAGTGCTATATACATTCCATATATTATTATTATTATTATTATTATTATTAGCTATCTATCTATCTATCTATCTATCTATCTATCTATCTATCTATCTATCTATCTATCTATCTATCTATCTATCTTAATCGTAGTGTAAAAATGATATTCTATCAAAAAACTAAGTCATGCTTTGGACACAAAGGGGGACAGTGAAGCTACACGACAATGGTTTTCTGTTATTGGCAATACACACAAGCGAGAATTGCATCACAGCTTTGGCTTTGGGGCAGACACAGTGTTGAAGTGTCCTCCGCGGTCTTTGAAGCATCAAGAATGTAAAAGGTAAAGGAGTCCCATAACCTATAAGGTCGTAGGGGAGCGAGGCGTCAGAGACCTCACTTCTCTAGGGCCAGCATATTGAGGGCGGCGCCCATCTCCTCTCCCTCGCTGCTTTACCTTCCCTGACCCTAAAGAGGGCAGGTACCCATTTACAGCTGGGTGAACTGGGGGAACTGTACTGAAGCCAAGGCGCGCAAACGGTCACCCATCCAAGTGGTAACCACGCTCGACGCTGCTTAACTTGGCTGGGGGAAAGCGAGTGCTCCGACCACTGAGCTATCCCGTCCCCATCAAGAATGGCCAGATTTTAATTAACTTGGTACATAAAGTGCAAGAAAAAGAAAACAAGCCCTGTTTTCCCCTCTCTCTCTCTCTCTGTTTCTCTGTCTTTCTTTCTCTCTGTTTCTGTTTGTTTGTCTCTCTGTCTCTATGTCTCTGTCTGGCTGGCTGGCTTGCTGGCTGTCTGTCTGTCAGTCTGCCCCCCCCCCCCCCTCCCCTCTTCTCTCTTTCTCTCTTTCTCTCTCTCTCTCTCTCTCTCTCTCTCTCTCTCTCTCTCTCTCTCTCTCTCTCTCTCTCTCTCTAGTGGCGTAAGACCGAAGTACAATAACACTTTTCTGTGTTCTCTCTGTCTGTCTGTCTTCCTCTCCGTCTGTCTGTCTCTGTCTGTCTGCCTGCCTGTTTGTCTGTTTCTCTTTCTCTCTCTCTCTCTCACTCTCTCTCTCTCTCTCTCTGTCTGTATGCCTGCCTCTCCGTACTGTCTGTCTGTCTGTCTGTCTCTCTCTCCCTCCTCCCTCACTCTTTCTCTGATATCACTGAACCTACTGTTTCATCCCAAGCCCAAGAAATGTATTGTGGCCCAGGTCCAATGTGCATAAAACCATTTCAGAGTTCTGAGTTCTGCTCTCTCTGTCTGTCTGTCTCTCTTTCTGACTGTCTGTCTGTCTGTCTCTCTCTCTCTCTCTCTCTCTCTCTCTCTCTCTCTCTCTCTCCCCTCTCTCTCTCTCTCTCTCTCTCTCTCTCCCCTCCCCCTAGTGGCCTAAGGCCAAAGTACAATAAAACTTTTCAGTGTTCAGTGTTCTCTCGATATGTCTGTCTCTCTGCCTCTCCGTCTGTCTGTCTCTAGCTCTGTCTGTCTGTCTGTCTGTCTGTCTGTCTCTCTCTGTCTCTCTCTCTCTCTCTCCTCTCTCTCTCTCTCTCTCTCTCTCTCTCTCTCTCTCTCTCTCTCTCTCTCTCTCTCTCTCTCCTTTCTTGTTGTGTGTGTAAGTTTCAGATGTCACCGTGTTTATTTTTCTCCCCTTTTTCACAATAGTCAAGTAAAGAGAAGCCTCTGGCTTCTTCAATTATCCTCAGTAGAACATTCGAGTTCTAGTTCAAGTTATTTCTAGTTATGCTATCTCAATCTCTGTCTCCGTCTTTCTGTCTGTGTGTCTCTGTCTCTCTCACATACACAAACATACACACACACGCAAGCAAGCAAGCAAGAGCCCCCCCCCCCACCCCTACAAGCCCTCCTCCCCGCCACACACGCCCTCCCCCCCCCCCACACACACACACATACACACCCCGACCCCCACCCCCACACATATACCCCCCGCCCCTGCCCCTCCACCCCCACCCCACACAGACACACTCACCAGACATCCCCTAAAGCAAAGAAAAATTAAGGATGAATTTTAGACTAGTGTTGTTTCTATCATCATCATCATCATCAGTCCCGTGACCTTGGCGGTCGTGGGGTAGACACGAAAGACGATGCCGTGGTAAGCCTCCTCCATCCATCTCGGTCCTCGGCTCTGCGCAGTAGTGCCGAGTCATTCATCCTGGTCCATTCTCTGATGTCGTCCATCCATGACTTGTTCTGTCTTCCCCTCTTTCTGCCACCTTCGAGTGTTCCCTGCAGTACTGTTTTTGGCAGAGTGTTGTGGCGAGTGACGTGATAATCAAAGAGACGCAATATTTTATGGCAGTCTAATAAAAAGAACAACAAAATAATAAAACAGAAAAACGCGACTTCTGAGCTTCCAAATTTAAATGCTCTCTTTGCTAAAAAAAAAAAAGAAAGAAAAAAACCCAACACAAACCCAACAAAACCCCAAAAGTTTTTTGTAAAGTTCTCGAATATACATCCCGATGATTTATTTTTGGGGGGATGTTAGGCATTCCTAAGATTAACACTCTGGGGGGTCACCCAGAACATGCACTCTCTCTCTCTCATCCCACCTGGGAATCTCTGTGTGAGACTGTTAAGTGCTCACTGGATGAGAAGTTTGAGTGTATGGCTTGTCTTCAAGTACCTTACCATACAGGCAGCCACACTCCAACTTCAGAGGACTTTTTTCCCGCTTCCTTCAATGGAGAGCACAGGGTGTTGAGCTAAGAGCTTGTCCTGGCTGAAGACAACCTCAACATAACATCTCAAAGCACAACAACATTGTAACTCATGCAGGCCTAGACATTAATATTAGCTTATGTCAATGGTTGGATGAATGAGGACGAATGAGAGCGCTTTGATTTGTTTTATGCAAGATATAGCGCTGTATGAATTCCATGTATTATTATTATTATTATTATTATTATTGGTTGACAAAGCGTTCTCTCGCCTGGGTCAAGTTCAATGGTTCAATCTTAGTTTCATTACAGGAAGCTGAGAACGGTAGGGAATAGAGGAATCTGGTTACAACATCTTCAGTTATGCCCCAAGGGTCGACATGAGTATGGGACAGTGAAGATGAATGTGAAGGTCAAAATCATCCGAGTGAGAAGGTACAGAAGAGAAGAAGATTTTGGTTTTGTTGTTGTTGCTGTTGTTGTATTTTGTTGGTTTTTTTTAGGCAAAGTACATTATGTACATTATGTGTAACGGCTTCAAGTCGAATTGATACAACAAAAAATGATGAAAAGCGCGTGACAAAATGGAGAGTGTAAGTATTGTTGATGTTGTTGTTGTTGTTGTTGTTGTTGTTGTTGCTGCTGCTGTTGCTGTTGTTGTTGCTGTTAAAGCGCGATTGCTTTTGAGTATATATACTCGAATCTTTGAATGTTTATCATAAAATCATGAAATAGTGAGATACTGATAAATCCTCTTTGGTTGTACCAATAAATGTATGAATATAACTAAGATTACTCATATGAGCTCACGCGCGCGTGCGCGCACACACACACACACACACACACACTTTAGATAGATGGCTTGATGAAAAAAAGCAAATGCACTGCTTATTCAATGTACCATCTGAAAATAAAAGTTTGACTTTGACTTTGACTTGACTTTGACTTTGACACACACACACGCGCGCGAACCTCCCTCAGACACACAACATACACGCGCGCGCGCACACACACAAACACTCCCTCCTCACCCCCCCCACCACACACACACACATCACACACACACACACACCCACACCCACACACACACACACACACACACACACACACACACACACGGATAGTCCATATTTCCTGACAATAACATGATACTTTTTGTGGCATGAAAATTACCGGCAAGATCTTTACTCGTTTTGTATTTCTGCTTGAGACAAACGACAAAATGATTATCAGAATTTCTGTGGAGACCTTGAAAAGTGCGTTTATTCTTTCTTTCTTTCTGTCTGTCTGTCTGTCTGTCTGTCTGTCTGTCTTTCTTTCTTCCTTCACTTTCGTTCTCTTTCTTTCTTCCTTCATCTTCCTTCCTTTCCTTCCTTCTTTTCCTTCCTTCCTTCCTTCCTTTCTTCCTTCCTTCTCTTCTTCTTCCTTTTCCTTCCTTCCTTCTTTCCTTCCTTCCTTCCTTCCTTTCTTTCTTCCTTCTTCTTTCTTTCTTTCTTTCTTTCTTTTTTTCTTCTTTCTTTCTCTCTTTCTTTCTTTCTTTCTTCCTCTTCTTCTTCATCGAACGCTCAGACAGCAACTATTGTTGTCTGTTAAATGATCGAAAATGCGTCACGCTGACGTTAAGCTCCTGTCAAGTCAGGCCCTGCGCATCCCACTTCGGCACAAGAGAGAATTGTTATCTTTTAAGTCTTTCTGTTAAAAAACAACAAGGCAGGAGAATGGACCAAGAAGTCAGAAACTAGACAAGAAAGAGGTGACAAGGAGAAAAGAAACAAGGAAGAAACAAAGAAAGTGATAGATAGGTAAAGGGTAAAGGTGTCCCATAACCTATAAGGTCGTAGGGGAGTGAGGCGTCAGAGACCTCACTTCTCTAGGGCCAGCATATTGAGGGCGGCGCCCATCTCCTCTCCCTCGCTGCTTTACCTTCCCTAACCCTAAAGAGGGCAGGTACCCATTTACAGCTGGGTGAACTGGGGGAACTGTACTGAAGCCAAAGCGCGCAAACGGTCACCCATCCAACTGGTAACCACGCTCGACGCTGCTTAACTTGGCTGGGGGAAAGCGAGTGCTCCGACCACTGCTCTGAAAGTGATAGAAAAGAGGAAATTCTTAGCACAGAATTTCCAGAGTGTGGGGATGCTGTTTATACTGACAGGTCCCTGGCATCCACACGGGGGATTGTTTTCTCTCTAGCATAGAAAAACATTAACTTAGAAAAGTGGGCGAAAGGAAAGTTAGAAGAAATGGAAGAAAGAAGAAACCGAAGTAGGAAGGAAGAAAAGTAGGAAATAGGAAGAAAAAAGTACACGGACAATAAAAAAAAAGTAAAAAATTATCTATGAACAAAGAAAAGTATATAAAGTAAGTCAGAAAAAAGTTAACCGGACATCAAAATAGGGGGGAGCAGAAAGAAAGAGATTCCTCCCTTAAGAAACAGAATCGTATTCTGTAACACCCCCCAAAAATAAGGGAAAGAGAAGTAGAAAGAAAGAGAGAAAGAAAGGGGAAAATAAAAATACAGACAGACAGAAAGACAGACAGACAGAAAGAAAGAAACTGCTGAATGAGAGACGTAAAAAAGTTCTTCAAACAAAACTGTAAAAGAAAAGAAACAAACAAAAACTAAAAAATGAACCAACCAAACAAACCAACAAGCAAAAATACAATACAAAACAAAAATACTGTGGGTTTTTCTAATTTTTCTTCGGGAACTTTACTCAGTCAGAACCATGAACTAGATATTTTTAATTGGTTTTGGGGGGGGCCTTATTTTCATTCAAGTCACATTTCAACTTGATTTATTATTTTAAACTAAACAAACAAAAAACAAAACACACCAGACCGTGGTATCAATAAAATACTGCATACCGCTAACGGTGTTAAATCTTCATTTTGTACATTAATTTTCATTACGGTCTGATATAGACTACATCCATGTATATGAAGTCACAATAACACACGACACGTCACAGACATGCAAACACATAATGCGTGTGTACGGGCACAAGATAGATAGATAGATATAGATAGAGAGAGAGAAAGAAAGAATGACAAATTCTTTATTTCTTGTCATTCCTTTAGGAAATGGTGGATTTTACATAACATCAATGATAAAAAACACCATAACTGAATAAATAATGCACCATGTAACTGGATATTTGAACACATTACCTATAGAACTAACAATTGTCTGTTTACACATATCAAACTCCTTGGAAGCAAAGTTTACATGTTATTTCTGATAGTATTGATCATTTCAACAAACATTGAGCAGAGTCTTCTTATTTGATGAAGGAAAGAGTTGTTCACACTTCAAAGTGGTTTTTTCCCCCAGACAGACAGACAGACAAACAGACAGACACACAGACATACAGACAGACAGGCAGACACACAGACAGGCAGACCTATACAATCAACTTTTCAGCAAAACTTGCACAGCACATGGTGAGCTCATGGTCGTGTAAACTGGTTTTTTTTTCTCTCATTTTCCCCCTCATCATGACTCGCTTACTACCCTAGTTTCTTCATCACCCCTTCTCCCCCCCCCCCTCTCCGGTCGTCCCCCCCCCCCCCCCACCAACACACTCATACACACAGAGAGTTTGGCTCTGACTTCAAAGCAGATCTGGGTGAATAATTACAACACACTCAAGGTCGCCAGGTGGAACACCCAGCATCCTGTAAATGCTGTTAGTCCCTGTCTGTGTCTGTGTCTGTCTGTCTGTCTGATTCTCTGTCTGTCTGTCTGTGTGTCTGTGTCTGTCTGTCTGATTCTCTGTCTGTCTGTCTGTCTGTCTGACTGTTTGTTTGTTTTCACGTGGCCAAGAAAGAGTTGCCATCCTTGTTTTCCTTTTTGTTTGATTTTTTTTTTGCTGCCAGTCTTGTTCGTATCGCTGTTCATGTTGTTATTGCTTTCTTTGTTGCTTTTGTTGATGTTGTTGCTACTGCTGCAGCTGCTAGCAGCTGCTGCCGCTATTATAATGGCTGTGAGCTAGATGGGAGAAGAGAGGAGAGGAGAGAGACAGACAGACAGACAGGCAGAGAGAGAGAGAGAGAGCGAGAGAGAGAGAGAGGGGGAGGGGAGAGCTGGAGATCTGTATGTAGATGTCAGGCAAGAAAAACCAGAACCTGGCGCCTCTGGTACCAGAATTTCTACCTCCCTGTGTTTCTGCAGTTACCCATCCCCCCAGTTAAGTGAGTTTCAGGGCCACTTTGCTGATCAAAGATCGTGATTTGAGTTAGTTCCTCTTGGTGGTGTAGTACAAGGCTCCACTCCTGCTTTCCATTTTGTCACCTTTTCCTTCTGTTGTCTCTCTCTCTCTCCTCTCTCTCTCTCTCTCCTCTCTCTCTCTCTCTCTCTCCTCTCTCTTCCCCTCCCTCTCTCTCTCTCCTCTCTCTCCTCCTCTCTCTCCCCCCCCCCCCTCTCTCTACCCTCTCTCTCCCTCACTCTCTCTCTCTCCTTCTCCCTCCTTCTCTTCCACTCACTCTCTCTCTTTCTCCCTCTCTCTCTCTCCCACTACCTCCGTCTCTCTCTATTTCTCTCTCTTGTCTTTCTCTCTCTATGACTCTTGCATTCATACCGCACGTACTAAGGCATCCATAGAAATAACAAACACTTTTTTTTGTAAAAGACTAGCCACTGAGTGAAATCTTGGGTTTAAAAGATGTCCCATAACTATAAGGTCGTAGGGGAGCGAGGCGTCAGAGACCTCACTTCTCTAGGGGCCAGCATATTGAGGGCGGCGCCCATCTCTTCTCCCTCGCTGCTTTACCTTCCCTGACCCTAAAGAGGGCAGGTACCCATTTACAGCTGGGTGAACTGGGGGACCGTAATGAAGCCAAGGCGGCGCAAACGGTCACCCATCCAAGTGATAACCACGCTCGATGCTGCTTAACCTTGGCTGGGGGAAAGCGAGTACTCCGACCACTGAACTACGTGTAATTTTGCATACATTTTGTAGTTCAAAATTGAAATAACAATCAGCAAACACTGTACCCATCAGTCCTTTATCGTCTGCAAGCTTCCTAACCGCAATATTCAAGCGCGGGGTTAACTCTGTAGGAACACAGGCAATCCTCATTTGATGATCATCTCCCACTGTCTCATCACTACCTGGTATTGGTCTATGTCCTCATCCCCCCAAACAAGTGCACAGTGCATTTTATTTTATACTTTAAAAAATCTGAAAATCAGCACACATTTCCCCGTCTGGCACTTTATAGAAGATACTACATGACCTGCAAGCTAATGCAGGAGTGGGGCCATGAGACAGCCAGAGAAAATGATGGGAAGACATCGTCACAGTCCTTGTGGAACAACTTGCTACAAAAAGCTGAAAAACCGCGAGGAGTGGAGGAAGCTGGCTATAAAATCTTCAGTGGTGCCGCAACGGTCTATTAGACTACGGGATAGGTGAAGGTGGATGTGTAGTGGCTCAAGTAGTAATAGTAGTAGAAGTAGAAGTAGTAGTAGTAGTAGTAAGTAGTAGTAGTAGTAGTAGTAGTAGTAGTAGTAGTAGTAGTAGTAGTAGTAATAGAAACAGTAGCAGTAGAAGCAGCAGCAGCAGTAGTAGTAGTAGTAGTAGTAGTAGTAGTAGTTTGAAGTAGCAACAGAAGAAGTAGTAGTAGTAGTAGTAGTAGTTGTAGTAGTTGTTGTTGTTGCTGTTGTTGTAGCAGCGGCAGAAGAAGCAGTAATAGTAGTAGTAGCAGCAGAAGTAGCAGCAGGAGCAGTAGCAGCAGGAGCAGTAGCAGCAGGAGCAGTAGCAGCAGGAGCAGTAGTAGTAGTAGTAGTAGTAGTAGTAGTAGTAGTAGTAGTAGTAGAAGTAGTAGTGGTAGTAGTAGAAGTAGTAGTAGTGGTAGTAGTCGAACTAACAGTATAGTGGTGGTCGAAGTGGTAGTAGTAGAAGCAGCAATAGTACCAGTAGTTGTTGTAGATGTTGCAGTTTTAGTACAAACAATTCCATTCACTTTTTTGACTGAGCTTGTTCAGAGAAATATCTTACTGTAGTTAAGGACAAGACGTCCATTTAAGGACACCACAGACGTCACCTTGGGCTTTTATCATGTTGCTTTTTTGTGTGGAAGAGGGGAGATCATTGGCAGGGGAGGTAAGGAAATGGCTGGTTCCGGATAGAGTGCAGGTTTTCCCAAGTAACACTTTCTGCCTCTGGGGAAAGAGAGAGAGAGAGGGGGAAAGAGAGAGGGAGAGAGAGAGATGGGGAGGGAGGGAGAGAGAGAGATGGGAAGAGGGGAGGATGAGAGAGGGGGAGGGAGGGAGAGAGGGAGTGGGAGAGGGAAAGAGAGGGAAAGAGAGGGAGGGAGTGGGAGAGAGAGGGAGGAGAGAGAGAGAGAGAGAGGGAGGAGAGAGAGAGAGGGGGGTTGGGACAATGACAATGACAAATGACAATGACAAATTGTTTTATTTCGAGGATAATGAATAAGCACTCATGTGCTTTTTTACATCCAGTCCCCGCCCGTAGGGATACATATTAATAATAACCCAATACTCATACTCTCACACAGTAGAACAAAGGGAAATAACCCTTTCAAAAAACAAAAACAAAACAAAGAACAACAACAACAACAAAAAAGACCAAACAAATAAAAGAAAAAACCCCAAACAACCCTCCCCCATCAAAAAAAAGAAAGAAAACCCCCCAACAAAAAGACCCACCCCCAAAACCCCCCACAAAATCAACAGGAAAAAAAAGAAGAAAAAGAGAAAAACCAACAAA
>CM054146.1:62936958-62946958 GCA_028751875.1 Rapana venosa
GAGAGCAGCAAACAGACAGACACACATAGAGACTATCATAAAATAATACAAAGATCACAAACCCACCTCAACTCCATTTTCAATACCATGGGATGCTCAAAGTTCTCCAGCCATTCTGACAAGTACATGGAACAGAATCTTGCCCTAAGTTCCTGTCCACCTGACGTTTGCCTCTGTGACTAAATCATTCATGGAAGCGAAGAAGCTGTCTTGAAAGGGTAAAAAAGAAATGGGTAGGTTAGGTAGACAGTGATTGCGTCATACTGCGCAGGTCTTGTCATCGATTTCCGTTTCCGCCTCGCTCAGTTCCTTTTCTACCTCATGTCGCAAAAGAGTTACAAAATTTACAATGCTGCAAGCATGCACGCGGGGACTAGGTATAAAAATAGCAACTACAAGAGTGTGTATCTGTTATCTTTGTAATACAAGAATGATTACAGCAAAAGAGAAAACGATTCTTTCACTTAATGAGAACAGTTGTTTCTGTTTATATGATCTGCTTTGTGTTTGTGTTTGTGCGCGCGCGCACGTCACACAAACACGCACGCAGGCACGCATGCACACGCTCGCACGCACACACACAAAAAGGCACACACACACACACACACGCGCGCGCTCGTGCGCGCGCGTGTCAGCACATGATTTCGCCTGCGCTATTACCCTGGCACACACACACACACACACATATACATAGGTGTGTCTGTGTGCGCATATGCGAAAACATGCACTCATATGCATACACACCTGCTTACATGCAAGCACATAATAATTATGCAGATGATTGCAAACGTGTGTGCGCGCGCACACACACACACCACCACAACACACACACACACCACACACCACACCACACACACACACACACACACCACATCGGACACACACACACACGGACACACACAGACACCACACACCCACGACACACACACACACACACACACACACACACACACACCATCCTGGAGCTTATCATTTCTGATCATTGGTCAAGTGTGACACTACTAACTGTCTTGCACGTTCGGCAAACCCACAACAATGCACCATCACAAGCCTGTCTTCCAAACTCCTGTGGTTTTCATTCGTGAACAGTTAGGTCGCTCCCAAATTGTCTGAGACGTCTAGTGTGGGTTTGTCTTCTCGTTCCTCGCTAGAGCTCCGAGTTCACAATGGTGGATTTTCGAATGCGACTGGTTTTCCTAGACACAGTAAGGTACTGCATTTCCGACTTCGGTGTTGTGAACACGCACCAGCTGCTGGGTTTTGACATTTTGTCATCCGTTCCTCGAGCACGAATGCTCGACTTTCCAAAGTGGAGTAGTTTTCAACGTTATAATCCAAAATATTCTGCGAGCATTTGCACATGGGACCTCGGTTTATGGTCTCATCCGAAGGATTTTTGAGGGAGAAGAGTCGGTACAGATGTTAACTTCAAGAAGGAAAAAATTCCCCACGAACGGGTGCCTGGGTGGTAGCTGGAACCTAGGCTGTCAGGTCAAAAGTGCAATGTTCTAACCACCCATCCCCCGCCCTTCCATACCCCCTTCCCCCCCTTTCGAAGGTTTGAATGGTCTAAAGAGGAGTTGCATGTATCAAATTTAAGTTTCCTATGACACTAGGGGACGGGATAGCTCAGTGGTCGGAGCACTCGCTTTCCCCCAGCCAAGTTAAGCAGCGTCGAGCGTGGTTACCAGTTGGATGGGTGTCCGTTTGCGCGCCTTGACTTCAGTACAGTTCCCCCAGTTCACCCAGCTGTAAATGGGTACCTGCCCTCTTTAGGGTCAGGGAAAGTAAAGCAGCGAGGGAGAGGAGATGAGCGCCGCCCTCAATATGCTGGCCCTAGAGAAGTGAGGTCTCTGACGCCTCGCTCCCCTACGACGTTATAGGTTATGGGACTCCTTTACCTTTTTTACCTATGACACAAGGCCTGAAAAGTGACATGGCCAGATGTTACAGGAAAAAACAAGTGAGACTGTCAGCTTCTATCATCGTCATTATTATTATACCATTATGAGTGTTTTGTTGTTTTCGTTGTTGTTATCCGACAATCATGGAAATGACACTCGTGTGCTTTTTTTCAGCATCCAATCCCTGTGTGAATGCAGTGTGGACCTTTTTTATTTGTCAGATAGACTTGTTCTAAGTTAGTTATAGACTAGTCATTCTAACATAGTTAAGCAACACTTCTTTGATGGTGATGTTGGTAGTAGTCGTGGTAGAAATGATGATGATAATGATGGATGATGATGATGATATTTATTATAATTGTGATGATGATAACTTATATTACTATGATGATGAAAAAGCGAATAATACAATTATTAATACAGGAAGACCCCTAAAATAAGACCTTTCTCTTTTTGAGAAAAAAACCAAGTTTCTACTTTGAAACATCCCTAGCTGAAGGAAAGGAGGAACACTGACATGTTCCGCAAATGACAGAAGGACAGGCAGTGGTTGAGGACAGTGACCAGGGGAAGTGTGATGAATGGTCAGTGTGGGTGCTATGCCATCCAGTCTGCTGCTGAATCCCTCTGGTATCTGGAGTCAAAGACAGCTAGAACGTCACGTGCAAAAATAACTCAGGCTCTGTCACTGTCTGAATGTGTTTTTGACTGTCTGTGTAATGTATTGTATTGTATTGTAATGTATTGTATAATTATTGCATACCACTTTAAGTCACGGCAGATTTCTCTGCATGAAATCCGGGCTGCTCTCTCCGAGGAGAGCACGTCGCCACAAGAGCAGCGCCACCCATTACTTTTTTCTTTTTTCTGTCTGCAACTGTATTTGTTTCCCTATTAGAGTGATTTTTTCTACAGAATTTTGCGAGGTTCAATTTCCTTGTTGCCGTGGATTCTTTTAAGTGCGTTATTATGTATAACACACTGGGCCTCGATTTATCGCCTCTTCCGAAAGACTAGCACCCAGGTCACCATTCACGGTCTAGTGGATGTGGAACAATTTTTTTGTACAAACGGGGATCGAACAACCGCGCACTTCGAAGCTGAACTTCTCGCTTTCTATGCAGGTACGCTACCTCTAGACCACCGATCAGTGTTATCAGTGGGTACGATTTTTATATCCATATGTCTGTCTCATGGATTGGGCAATCTATCTGTTGATTGTCTATAGGATTGTCTTTTTAGTTTTCTTGTTTGTACGTTCGTATCTTTTTCTATCTGTCTGTCTGTCTGTCAGTCAGGGTTTAAAGTGTGATTAGTCTTTATTTTTTTCTCTGTGAGGGATGCAAAAGGCCAAATAGCCGTAACATCGGCTGCTTTGTCTCAGCTAGTCATGCACGGGGACGGGATAGCTCAGTGGTCAGAGCACTCGTTTCCCCAAGTGAAGGTTAAGCAGCATCGAGCGTGGTTACCATTTAGATGAGTGACCGTTTGCGCGCTTGGTTTCAGTACAGTCCCCCAGTTCACCCAGCTGTAAATGGGCACCTGCCCTATTTAGTGTCAGGGAAGGTAAAGCAGCGAGGGAGAGGAGATGGGCGCCGCCCTGCTGGCCCTTTGAGAAATTGAGGTCTCTGATGCCTCGCTCCCCTACGACCTTATAGGTTATTGGGACACCTTGACCTTTAGTCATGCATGGTGTTTATTGTTTGGGTGTTACAGTGTATGACCACCCTTACTGCTTATAACAATCTGAAATGTATTCTTCTTGTGTCTTGTGAGATAATTATAGGTATCAATGTGCCTTCAGTATTGTAATTGCCCTTCATGGGATGATTAAAGTGTTTTTGACTTGACTTGACTTGACTTGACTGTGTTGTGTGTCAACATTACTCTAGTTTTATATCTCTCAGTGTCTGTCTGAATTTTGGTAAAGGCTTCTTGGATCAGCTCTTGTAAGACTGCATAAACTCAATCAATCAATCAATCAATCAATCTATCTATCTATCAATCACTCTATCTATCTATCTATCTATCTATCTCATCATCTTCTATCTATCATCTATTATTATCTACCACCAATGAAAAATGAGTCTTAAAAATCATGTTTGTTTTTGTGCCCGCATAGAATTATAAAACCATTTCATGTAATGAAGTCCAATTACCTTAAAACCCTTTTTTCCCAAAAGAAAACCCCAGCAATCCCCTTTCTGAGTAATGCTTTTTTTAGAAAAAAAAAAAGGAACAAACCACACTTATCTATTGGAAAAAAAACGTATTATACCCTTCCAGCAGTGATTTTGAATAATTAAGCATTTTTTTCTCTCCCTTTTCTCTCCTCCCCCTCTTTTCTCCTCTCTCTCTCTCTCTCTTTGAGACAAAGTTTTGGCTACGTAGGAAACATAAATTGTATGATGAAAATTTTTTTAATATATTTTCCCCTATTGTGTATAGTGGCCCCAGAATTCCCAGGTCTCTCCTCCTCTCTCTCCCCCATGCCCTCATTCTTTTGGCTTGACCTTAGGCCGATCTACAGTAAAAGTCTGAAGTCCTCTCTCTCTCTCTCTCTCTGTCTCAAGGGCTTACTCTCCTTTTACCCCCCACCCCTACCCCACCCCCTATCTATCTTTCCATCCCTTTCTCCTCACAAGCAGCAGACACAACAAAGAGCCGCCATGCCCACAGGTGGCCCAGGGTTGGGTGGCTGGGTCACCAGTCAGTGTGGTCCCGCCTTTCCCTGTACTGGCCAGTGCAGCACACCGCCAAATGGCGGTTTAACCTCCGGCTGCACTCCTGCTTCACATTTTGCCACTTTTTCCTTCTGTTTTTCTAGTAGACTTTTACATTCGTACGAGTATCTCTTATATTTATATTTCCTGGGAGGCCTGTCAGTATAAACAGCATCCCCTCTTTTTTAGGAAATTCTGTGCTTGCAAATTTCCTCTTTTCTATCCCTCTCTTTGTTTCTGCTTTGTTCCTTTTCTTCTTGTCACCGCCTTCTAGTCTATTTTCTCCGTTCTTGGTCCATTCTCCTGCCTTTCTCTCTTCTCTCTCTCTCTCTCTCTCTCTCTCTCTCTCTCTCTCTCTCTCTCTCTCTCTCTCTCTCTCTCTCTCCCTTCCTCTCTCTCTCTCTCTCCTCCCTATCTCTGTCTCTCTCTCTGTCTCTGTCTCTCTCCCTCCCCCCATCCCCCCCACTTAAAAGATGTTTTCTCTCTCATGACGAAGTCAGATGTGCTGGGCCTGACTTGTCAGGCGCTTAACGGCAGCGCTACGCGCTTTCGCTCATATGACAGACAACAATAGTTGCTGTTTGAGCGTTCGATGACGACGAAGAAGAATATTCATGCGACACCTACTAAGGCATCCACAGAGATAAAAACCATTTTTTGTGTGTGAATGACAAGCCTCTGACTCAAAGCTCATTTGATTTCGCACAAAATTTGGTAGGTTTAATTTTTAAAATTTATTTCAGCAAACACTCAGTCCTTTGTCGTCTGCTAGCTTCCTAACCATAATATTCATGCGCGGGGTCAACACTATAGGAACACAAGCAACCCTCATTTAATGATCGTTTCCAGCTTTCTCGTGACTGCCTGGTATTGGTCTTTGTCCTCAATCCCCCAAAACAAGTACACCGTGCAATTTTTTCATTATAAAATAAAAAATTTGTAAAAATTACCAAAAGTATTTCCGACTAGCACTCTATACAAGATACTACATGACCCGAAAGCTAACTCAGGAGTGTGACCCGTATACCACCCCCACCCCCTCCCTCCCGGCCTCCACCCTCCACCTGACCCTCTCTTATACCCCCCCCCCCTCCCCCCATCCCCTCACATCTTCTCCCCGGCCGATTTATCAGCCTCCATCTCTTATCTGATATCTCTTTGACCTTTTTATTTCTTTTACTCTGGGTGCTGTGTTTGTATGGTTTTCATATGTCCTTTCTATTATGTTGTTTCCAGGGAGATGTTGGATGGAGTGGTGTTTGTGCTGTGTGTGATGGTGTGTTGTATTGTGTTGTGTTGTGTTGTGTTGTGTTGTGTGTGTGTGTGTGTGTGTGTGTGTGTGTGTGTGTGTGTGGTTGAGTGCATTAGCATACATATATGCATGAATCCGGAGTTCTGCGGTCAGATCATAGATAAATCCCCAAAAATTCATTTTGCTCAAAGAATTATTTGAACAGTTCATTCAAATGCTCATTTTAGTGTTTTATATCAAAACTTATGTGCACAATTCATTCCGATTCAAATGCTGAATGTTGATAAAGGCTCTTTGGATCAGCTCTGGCAAGACTGCATAAAATAAGGCCTTATGAAGGTGCATGCTCTATGTTTGTTCCACGCTGTGTGAATCAGCTCATGTAGAGTGTTTCAACGAAAATCCGGCATTTCCCTATTACTGGGTTATGCTTTTGCAAGGCGCTACGATATTCAGTTTAATTCTGTTGAAATATTCTGTCATCTCACAAACAGAAAAAATCCATGCTGGTCACAAGCCATACATAATAAAACGAGTGAACTGGAAAACGTTTATCACAGAAAAATACCACAGCACAGTATCCAAAAGTTAGCACGCGCCAATCACAAGATAATACAAATAATCACCCAAACATCAACAACACATAAGCCAGTCGTAAAACTCATCAGTGCAAAAATCACATGCAGTCATGCACGAGCACCAGTATGCTCATAATCCCGTATAATCCCGTTTAGAACCGAAAATTTTTCCCCATCCACTAGACCTTGAGTGGTGGTCTGGGCGCTAGTCTTTCGGATGAGACGATAAACCGAGGTCCCGTGTGTTACACAAAAATTATTTAGCGCACATAAAAGAACCCACGGCAATAAGAGAGTTGTCCCTGGCAAAATTCTGTAGAAAAAAGCCAATCTGATAGGAAACAAATGTAGTTGTAGACAGAAAAAAAAGGGTGGCGCTGCTCTGTGGCGACGCGCTCTCCCCGGGAAGAGCAGCCCGAATTTCACGCAGAGAAATCTGACGTGACTTTAAGTGATATAAATCAATATAAAGTAAATAAATGCGCGCGCACGCACACACACACACACACACACACACACACCACACACACACACACACACACACACACACACACACACACACACACACACACACACACACACACACACACAGAGTCACACACACACACATAGAGGACATATTCGCTTATAATATACTTTCTTATTAAACAGCTTATTCCCTCTCTTGAACTCGTTGATTGATGTTGGGATTGAAGATATTGATTGTGTCTGCCCATGTTTAGCAGAAGTCCCCTTAGGGGGATGTGGAAGGGGGGGGGGGCGTGGGGGGAATGGTGGTGGTGAGGGGGGGGGGGGGTTGAAACTGTTCTCAGCATTGCAAGGTTTGATGTGAATTTGATCAAGATTTGTGTTTCGTCCATGAAGAAGGTCAGAAACAATTTTAATGGAAGGGTGTTGGGAAGGCACCGTCCATTGCTGGTAGGTCCTGGTGTTTTGGGATCTATGTTTACTGGTCTGTGCATAAAAACAGCTCTCCATACCCATTCCTCGCTTTTGTCGTCGTCGTCATCATCATCATCATAATCATCATCATCATCATCATCATCATCATCATCATCATCATCATCATCATCATCATCCTCGTCGTCGTCGTCGTCATCGTCGTCGTCGTCGTCACCACCACCACCACAACCACCACCACCACCATTATCATCATCATCATCATCATCATCATCATCGTCATCGTCGTCGTCATCGTCGTCGTCGTCGTCACCACCACCACCACCACCACCACCACCACCATCATCATCATCATCATCATCATCATCATCATCATCTTCTTCTTCTTCTTCTTCTTCTTCTCTTTTCTTCTTCTTCTTCTTCTTCTTCTTCTTCTTCTTCTTCTTCTTTTGCTTCTTCTTCGGCATCTTCTAAGTCGCACTTCTTCTGCTTCTTGGCACATATTCTTTGCAATTCTTCATCGCAATTCTTCTGCTTTTTCTTGTTCTTCATGTTCGTGTTGTTATTGTTGTTGTTGCTGCTACTGTTGTTGTTGTAGTATTTGTTGTTGTTCTTCTCCTTCCCATTCTTCTTTTTCGCAATTCTTCGCAATTCTTCTTCTTCGCTATTCTTGTTGTTGTTGTTGTTGTTGTTGTTGTTGTTGTTGTTCTTCTTCTTCTTCTTCTTCTTCTTCTTCTTCTCTTCTTCTTCTTCTTCTTCTTCTTCTTCTTCTTCTTCTTGTTCTTCTTCCTCTTCTTCTTCTTCTTCTCTTCTTCTTCTTCTTCTTTTTCTTCTTCTTCTTCTTCTTCTTCTTCTTCTTCTTCTCTTCTTCTTCTTCTTCTTCTTCTTCTTCTTCTTTCTTCTTCTTCTTCTTCTTCTTCGCAATTCTTCATTCTTCCTCTTCGCAATTCTTCTTTTATCCTCGCACTTCTTCTTTTTCTTCGCAATATTTCTTCTTCCCAATTCTTCTTCTTCTTCTTCTTCTTGTTCTTCTTGTTCTTCTTGTTCTTGTTCTTGTTGTTGTTGTTGTTGTTCTTCTTCTTCTTCTTCTTCTTCTTCTTCTTCTTCTTCTTCTTCTCTTCCCTTCTCCTTCTTCTTCTTCTTCTTCTTCTTCTTCTTCTTCTTCTAAATAAATACACAGCTACTACAGGACTTCGTTAGAGAAGACACATTAGTTCGTGTCTGCTGAGCATGCACTGGACACAGGCTGTTCGTCATCCATCTGCTCCAGAAGATAGAAATCTAGAACAGCACTAAAGAATCCAGTAGACAATCTGGACTCAGACCAGATTTGAGACTACTAATATCTAGCTTTATAGATGGCAGTAATGACAATATGTTTGTGGATGTTGTGCTTTAGCCTTTCATGAATAAGCAATCCTAACAGGATTCCTACTGCATTGATTAAAAAGATCATTGCCTTGTGTGGATTTGCTTGTTTGCACACACATCACTTATCTGTCAAGGATGTTTGTTGTTTTTTTTCGAAGAGATTCTAATCTCGAAGGTTCGAAGGCAAAGCTAATGCTATAAAGGCGGTGGTAGCTCATGCGCATGCACGCACGCATTCACTCCCCCCCCCCTCCCCCTGCCATACACACACACACTCTCTCTCTCTTTCCTCTCTTTTCTCTTTTTTTCTTTTATTTCGGGAATAATCGAATAAGCTCTCCTGTGCTTGTTTTACATCCAGTCCCCTTGTGAATGTGTTTTTTGTAATTTTTTGTCATCCATTCCCACCACCAGACAATGGCCTACTCATCCAAAAAAGCGGAATAGGTTTTAACGTGTGTACAAGACGTTCTGCATCTTGCATCTGCATTATTCACTCACACAATCATGCGCTGTTATACACATTCATGAGTGTTTATATTGCACATGTGTGCATCAGTGCAGACATGGTTGTACATCAAGAGTCATATGACAGATATATGTGTGAAACAGTGTCAGAAAAGGGGGACAGTACTGATTTGTCCTCACGCTCCTCTCCCTGATGGATGGAGCAGGTCACATGAGGCAGGCTGGGTCAGGTCGTGTGGATGAAGTGTGCTGTCAGCTACTGATTATGATAGATCTGATCTTTCAACCACAATCACGGAATTTTTTTTCTTTTTTTTTTTGGAAGTGAAATAAAAGAGCATGATTAATTTTCTTGGAGTTGAGCCAATAATGCGTGTGTGTGTGTGTGTGTGTGTGTGTGTGTGTGTGTGTGTGTGTGTGTGTGTGTGTGTGTAAGTGTGTGTGTGTGTGTGTGTGAGTGTGTGTGTGTGTGTTGTGTGTGTGAGTATGTGTGTGTGTGTGTGAGTGTGTGTAAACTGAAAAATTGAAGGGACTCCCCCCTCCCCTCTCCTCTCCCGCAGGTATATTTCATTAAAGTCTGAACCATCTCTGACAGTTATTCCAGTTACAGGGATTTTTCAAATTTGCAATTTTTTTATTATCCAAGTATGAATGTGAAATAAACTTAATCACATGTACCTGGAAATCTGTGTCTACTTAGAGGATCTAGTACACTAAACTGATTTTTGCAAACTAATTTTTATGGGAGATCAAGTCAAGTCAAGTCAAAATTACTTTAATTATCCCACGAAGAGCAATTACAAC
>CM054146.1:62956958-62959458 GCA_028751875.1 Rapana venosa
CTCTCTCTCTCTGTCTCTGTCTCTCTCTCTCTCTCTGTCTCTCTCTCTCTCCTCTCCTCTCCTCTCCTCTCCTTTACTCTACTATACTGTACTCTCCAGCTATTTGCATTTTGTTGTTTTTCTACTTCATATATGATTTTGTGACTGTATGCTCGTGTTTTTGTAAAACGATAAGGGTATATGCGCAGAATATGTTGGGGGGGGGGGAGGGGGGGGGGGTGTTTGTTTGGGTTTTTTGTTGTTTGCTTGTTGTTGTTGTTTTGGGGGGGTGGGGGGGGGGGGGGTTTGCATTTGGACAATATGATGGATTCCTTTTTCTTCTTCATACATACATTAAAAAAAAAAAATTTGGTCTTTGTTTTGGTACATATTTGCTTGTTTGCTATTCTTCTTCTTTTTATGCCCAGAGGGCTGGTTGTAAACAAGTGTTTGCTTATGCCATTACCCTCTTTAAATAACATTCATTCATTCATTCATTCATTCATTCATTCATTCATTCATTCATTCATTCATCCTCTCTCTCTCATGTTCTCTATATCTTGCTTGCCTTCCAGTATGTGTGTGTGTGTGTGTGTGTGCGTGTGTGCGCGCGCGTGCGTCTATGTGAGTATTGTTTTCCATGCAATTCTATATCAGCATGCATATTTTCCCTTCTTGATACTTTTTTTTTTTAGGGCTGGATGTAAGAAAGCATGTAATGCTTAATCTATTACCCTCTGAAAAATAAAAATTGTTCAAAAATTGTTCACATTGTTCTCTGCATATCATTACTTTATTCCATCCCTGTTCCTCTGACATTGAATTCATATATTGGTGTATGGTGTGCGTGGGCGTGTTCGCACACACACGTACGTGCGTGTGTACGTGCTGCGTATATGCGTGCGTAAAAATAAGTTTTTTATGTCTTCTAGTCAATGGGTTTAAAATTGTGTTCACAATTGATGTTTGTGCGCATGCGCGCGTGTGTGTGGTGTGTGTGTGTGTGTTGTGTGTGTGTGTGTGTGTGTCGTGACATTTTATTTCAAAACCAATATGAAATATAGCTTTTGTGTCTTTGATATATTTGATGTGTATCAATCTGCCTGTCAGTATTGTAATTGCCCTTCATGGGATGATTAAAGTGTTTTTGACTTGACTTGACTTGACTTGACTCTCTCTGTGATTATCATTAATTCTGTCTTTATGTAGCTGTTCTTGTGGTCTGTTTGTGTGTATATCTGTTTTGATTGTCTGTGTCTGTGTGCGTGTCTCAATGTCTGTATGTTTGTGACGCTATTTTTGGGTTTTTTTGTTATATCTGTGTGTGTTTGTCTGTGCACTGTTTCTCTATTTCCATCTGTGCTCTGTGCTGCTCTATGCTCTGTGTGTGTGTGTTCGTGTGTCTGTGTGTGTGTGTGTACATACATCTGTGGCGCGCGCGCGTGTGTGTGTGTGTGTGTCTGTGGCACTGTTTCTGCATTTCCATCTGTGCTCAGTGCTGTGTGTGAATGTGTGTGCGTATGTGCGCCTGTGTATGTGCGTGTGTGTGTGTGCGCGCAAGTGCGTGTGTGTGTGCTTTGTGTGAGCTGTGTGTGTGTCACTATCTCTTTCCTTTCGTCTGTGCTATCTGTGATGGTCGGTGTGTCTCCTTTGTCCGTGATTCTCTGTAATTGATGGAATGCTGAAGGACAGAAAAGAAAATAGACCACACCTTGACTGGTTCTTTTTAAAATTTATGACAGTTTGATAATTATTACTGCTACTGAATGAGCGCTTTGATTTGTTGCTTTACAAGATTCAGCGCTATATAAATACCATACGTTATTATTATCATTATTATTATTATCATCATTATTATTATCGTTATTATTATCATTATTATTATTGTTATCGTTGTTATTATTATTATTATTATTATTATTATTATTATTATTATCTTTCCATGTTTGTGTCTGCTGTTTATTTCTCTTGACCTATTATTCTTGGGCTCTTTCTCCGTCTCTGTCGGTAATATCTATCCGTCTGTCTGTCTGTCTCTCCTCTCCCTGTCTGACTCTCTGTCTGTCTACCTGTCTCTGTCTGTCTTTCTGTCTGTCTCTCTGTGTCTGTCTGTCTGCCTGTCTCTGTCTGTCTCTGTCTGTCTATCTGCCTGTCTCTGCCTGTCTGTCTATATGCCTGTCTCTGTCTTTCTGTCTCTGTCTATCTGTCTGTCTGTCTGTCTATCTGCCTCTCCGTCTGTCTATCTGCCTGTCTCTGTCAGTCTCTGTCTGTCTGTCTATCTGCCTGTCTCTGTCTGTCTGTCTGTCTATCTGCCTGTCTCTGTCTATCTGTCTGTCTATCTCGCTGCCGCTGTCTGTGTTTCTGTCTGTCTCTGTCTCTCTCTTTCTCTTTCTCCTCTCCAGGTCTTTCTGACTCTGTCTCCGCCTCTGTCGTCTGTTTCTATATGTTTGTTTGTCTCTATCTCTTTCTCTGTCTATGTCTGTCTCTCTCTTTCTTCCCCCACACACACACACACACACAC
>CM054146.1:62966958-62969458 GCA_028751875.1 Rapana venosa
GTAGGGGAGCGAGGCGTCAGAGACCTCACTTCTCTAGGGCCAGCATATTGAGGGCGGCGCCCATCTCCTCTCCCTCGCTGCTTTACCTTCCCTGACCCTATAGAGGGCAGGTACCCATTTACAGCTGGGTGAACTGGGGGAACTGTACTGAAGCCAAGGCGCGCAAACGGTCACCCATCCAACTGGTAACCACGCTCGACGCTGCTTAACTTGGCTGGGGGAAAGCGAGTGCTCCGACCACTGAGCTATCCCGTCCCCTGTGAATGTCATAAGGAGAGAAAAAAGAGAGGAAAAAAGAGAAAACGGCATTAAATTTTACAGCTGAACAATATCTAGCTACTCTATCATTCAGCGGAGGTCCTTCAAGTGTTCCTGTCTGTTTCCTTTCAAGAACCATTGTCAGAGGTGCCGAGTCGCTCAAAGACTGAAGCGGGATATCTGTCTGGCATCAACACGATCTTGAGACTCCCTGAGCAATGGCGCTCTCTCGGACTTGGTTGAGAGGAACCTCCACGTAACAAGACGACAGAGAATGACAGACTCGTTCCTAGAGAGAGATGGTGCTTTCCTCTTCTCCAGTGAAATTGTAGTGTGTTGGGGGACTTTGAGTTATATCGGAATGTAATAAGAAACTTTGACTTATATCGAAATGTAATGAGGAACTTTGACTTATATCGGAATGTAATAAGAATTTTTGAGTTATATCGGAATGTAATGAGGAACTTTGACTTATATCGGAATGTAATAAGAAACTTTGAGTTATATCGGAATGTAATAAGAAACTTTGAGTTATATCGGAATGTAATAAGAATTTTTGAGTTATATCGGAATGTAATGAGGAACTTTGACTTATATCGGAATATAATGAGAAACTTTGAGTTATATCGGAATGTAATAAGAAACTTTGAGTTATATCGGAATATAATGAGAAACTTTGAGTTATATCGGAATGTAATAAGAAACTTTGAGTTATATCGGAATGTAATGAGAAACTTTGAGTTATATCGGAATGTAATGAGAAACTTTGACTTATATCGAAATGTAATGAGAAACTTTGACTTATATCGAAATGTAATGAGAAACTTTGACTTATATCGAAATGTAATGAGAAACTTTGACTTATATCGAAATATAATGAGAAACTTTGACTTATATCGAAATGTAATGAGAAACTTTGACTTATATCGAAATATAATAAGAAACTTTGACTTATATCGACATGCAATAAGAAACTTTGACTTATATCGAAATGTATTAAGAAACTTCGACCTTTTCCCACGAATTATTTGATCACACTCGATCTGCAGAATTGCTTCGAAAATCGTCGCTCTTTGCAAAATATCTAAAGGTCGCACATACATACGCCTTTAACATAATATTGCATGTGAAGTAGATACAGCCAATGTTAGCTTTGCTCTTGAACTTTGGGCAGTAGATTTTCTTCTGGCTGGTGTTCTTGCATGGATGAAAATGAAAAATCAGCCAGTCTAAGAAAATAATGTCATACTCTGTCTGTCTCTTTGTGTCTGTGTTAGTTTGTCTGTCTGTCTATCTGTTTTTTTTCTCTTAAACACACACATACACATATACATACACGCACGCACGGGCATACGAACGCACGCACATACACACACATACAGAGAGAGAGAGAGAGAGAGAGAGAGAGAGAGAGAGAGAGAGAGAGAGAGAGAGAGAGAGAGAGAGAGAGAGACGCACATTAATAATAATAATAATAATGTATGGAATTTATATAGCATTCTCTGTCTGTCTGTCTGACTTTCTATCTGTCTGTCTGTCTCTTTGTCTCTGTCTGTCTACCTGTCTGTCTGTCTGTCTCTCTCCTTCCACCTCTGTCTGTCTGTCTGTCTCTCTGTCTGTCTGTCTGACTGTCTGTCTTGCTCTCTCTCTCTCTCTCCTCCCCACTCTGTCTGTCGGTCTGTCTCTCTATTTTCTCTCTTTGTCTTTCTTTCTTTCTTTCTTTTTGGAGGTTTTTTTTTTTTGGGGGGGGGGGTGATTTTTGTTTGTTTGGTTGATTGTTGTTTTTAAAAAAAAGTTTCTTCCTTTGTTTTTACAGTGTGAGTGTATGAGTATTGGGTTTATTATACAGACGTATCCCTACGGGCAAAGACTGGATTTACAAAAGCACATGAGTGCTTATTCATTATCTTGGAAATAAAAGAATTTGTCATGGTCATTGTCATTGTCTCTCCCGCTCTCTATCTCTGTCTCTGTCTCTCTCTCTCTCTCTCTCACTCTCTCTCTCTCTCCTCTCTCTCTCCCGCTCTCCCTCTCTCTCTCTCTCTCTCTCTCTCTCTCTCTCTCTCTCCCTCTCTCTCTCTCTCCCTCTCTTACTGGTACTTTTACTTTCAGCCAGCCAGACATTACCGCAGCTTCCCCAGCCTCGCACATAGGATGCCAGGGAGTTCACAGGCTGAGCAGCTCAGCTACCTTTGCACTCGCTGTCTTCCTTTTGCTGGGCCTGGGTTGTTGTTGTTGTTGT
>CM054146.1:62976958-62989458 GCA_028751875.1 Rapana venosa
CTAACACTGGCAGCTGTCTTAGAATTTGTAGCTTCATGTGTGTATCATGCCTTCATTACAGATCTCTTCAGATGTCTTTGGGAGATTCTGTGCTCCCTTACACAGCATACGCACTCACACATACGCGCACTCACACAAAAACACACACAACGTGTCTCATCAGCATAATTTATCTACCTATCTATCTTTAATAATAATAAAACATGAAATTTATATTGCGCTATATCTATCTATCGTGAAGGAAGGTGGCAGGATGGTTAAGACGTTTGCCTGCCAACAAGTAAACCGTGAGGTTCTGGGTTCGATCCCCAGCCTCGCCCTTTCTTCCCAGTTTGATCAAAAAATCGAACTGAATGTCAAAGTCCTTCGGATGAGACTATAAACTGAGGCCCCGTGTGCGAACACATGCAGAACATCTTGCGCACACGTTAAATCCTGTTCCACTTTTCGAAACAGTAGGCCATTTTGTGCCGGTGGGAATAGATGACAAAATTTACAAAACCGCATACACAAGGGGACTAGATGTAAAAAAAAAAGCACCTGAGTGCTTATTCCATTGTCCTCGAAAAAAAATCTGAGCGCTTCGATTTGTTGCTTTACAAGATTCAGCGCTATATACATTCCATACATTATTATTATTATTATTATTATTATTATTATTATTATTATTATTATTACTATTATTATTATATATTATTATTATTATTATTATTATTATTATTATTATTATCTTGCAACAAAACAAATCAAAGCGCTTTCACTCATCCTACTCATTCACATGCAGCTAGTTACAATGAATAGGATTTTTTTTTACAAGTTCAAATGTATACACACACGCTCGCACACACGCATGCACACAAACACGCACCACACACACACACACACACACACACACACACACACACACACACACACACACACACACACACACACACACCCTTGCACACACGCACGCATACACACACACACACAGATTTACTCTCCGGCAGGGTGATGGCGTTTTGGCTGTTGAGGGCAAGGACAAAAATGAAATGGAACAAGAGGGGAGAATCCTAGCTTTGAAATAAATGTGTCTTGAGGCCGGATTTAAAAGCGTCATAAGAAGGCTTTTGGCGAAGGGAGAGAGGGAGGTCATTCCAGATCAATAGACCAGAAAAAGAAAAAGAGCGACGGCCAACGGTGAACTGGTTGAATCTAGGTATTCTTAAGCACAAGATATCTGCAGCAGAGCGGAGGGAACGTGAAGAAGTGTACAGGTTAAGACATTCACAGAGGTAGGAAGGTGCTGTTTTGTGGAGGTATTTGTAACAGAGGGTACTGATCTTATAGTTTACTCTCTGTGACACAGGCAACCAGTGGAGAGATCGCAAGAGAGGAGTAATGTCCTCAGATTTTTTTCTTTTTGAGGACTAGGCGAACTGCAGAGTTTTGTATACGTTGAAGGGAGAGGAAAGATGATGCTGGCAGACTATCTATCCATCTCTCTCTCTCTCTCTCTCTCTCTCTCTCTCTCTCTCTCTCTCTCTCTCTCTCTCTCCTCTCTCTCCTCTCTCTCCTCTCTCTCTCTCTCTATCTATCTATCTATCTATCTATCTATCTATCTCTCTATCTCTCTCTCTCTCTCTCTCTATATATATATATATATAATATATATATATATTCATACATACATACATACATATTTTCTATCACCTGCACAACTAAGTTCCACATCACAACAACACACACTGCGGCACGGACAGCAGATCTCAGAGCCTCAGCAAAGCCCTGGTTCCCACCTCCATCCTGCAGCCTTCCCCTGACCTGACCTGACCCCTGATGCTTCCTGCAGGGACGCCTGCTGCAGATCACAGGAGGCAGGGGTGCTACTGGCTTCCACGGAGCAGGCTCCACAGGCAGGCAGGCAGGCCCCGGGCCGTCTGACCCCGGCACCCTGCAGGAGACAGACCTCTGCAGTCGTGGTCACAGGCAGGCAGCACTGGCAGAGTCTGAGAGCTGAGCAGTTCAATGCCCACGTCATGGTGGTGGTGGTGGTGGTGGTGGTGGTGGTGGTGGTGGTGGTGGTGGTGGTGGAATCAAGAATCAAGAATCGAGAATCGAGAATCAAGAATCGAGAATCGAGAATCAAAAACTTTATTGCCATTAAGTCACAACAAGATTTATTTAACACCAAACATACATAGTCAATTTTTTTTAAAAGATGTAGATTCTTAGATTGATGTATTTTCTCTATGCTCTGGCTCTTCTGGAAAAAGTATCATGCACATAATTATTTGATCATGTCTAACAGATAGTCCTCGTTGTTGAAAAAAACCTTACTCACATTCTCGTTGTTATTCATGACATTTATTTGTTTATTTTTAACATTAGATAAAAAGTTTAACATTTGGTAAATCACCGGCTGATTGTTACATCACCATATTGTTTCCTACTGTTGACAGTCATCCCTGAATCAGTCCTGATAACACTATGTTAGAATGTTCTGCTGCTCTAGGTTCTGTCATATGGAGTGTTTAGCACAGAGAATTCTCTGTCAGCCCGCATCCTCTCTAAACCTGTCATCTTTGTGGTCTTACAGGGGTTGGGGTGTTTTGTGGTTTTGTTCCTCGGCTTAACTTACAAGAGTCATCAATCTACAAAATTTATTCAAAAATTTACCGCTGGTGGAGGTGGTGGTGGTGGTGGTGGTGGTGGTCTAGTCAAGTCAAGTCAAAACCACTTAAATCATTTCATGAAGGGCAATTACAATACTGACAGGCAGATTGATACGTATCATCATCTCGAAAGACACTAGAAAAACACACTGTTGGTTGTGGTGGTGTGTGTATGTGTGTGTGTGTGTGAGTGAGTGTGTGTATGTGCGTGTGTATGTACGTACGTGCGTGCGTGAGTGTGTGAGTGAGTGTGTGTGTGTGCGTGCGTGCGTGTAAATGAGTGTGTGTGCGTGCGTGTGTACAATGTGTGTGTGTGTATGAGTGAGTGAGTGAGTGTATGTCAGCGTTATAGAAACACGAACATACCCAGAATACGTCCCAGAAGTTGAAATGCGGGTACCTTCACAATGGACAAAAATGGCCGCATACGCAACATCTCACCCTTGATGAACCTCGTAAGTTAAGCCGAGGAACAAAACCACAAAACACACCCCAACCGCTGTAAGAACCCAAAGATGGGAGGTTTAGAGAAGATGCGGGCTGACAGACATTTCTCTGTGCTAAACACTCCACATGTCCGTACATTCCATGTGCCAATGATGGTGTTGTTTCTGGCACGAATTTTGCTGCGTTTTACATCAGTAGCATACTTTCGACAACTGTCCTGATGAGCAACAGAAGGCGCGGTCCTTGGTAACCCGGGCGACGACCGATCCGGTATGGAGATTCTGGCTGTCTTTTTCATGGGTGTATCTTGGGCAAATCAAACCTGGCGGAGCCCATCCCTCTCCAGGTCGGATTTTTTTTATTGGGTTTACTCCCCACATGTGGCAGGTGGTACTGGGTTACATGGTTACCAGTAGCAGAGGGAGTCTCTGACCTGACCTACCATCATTGGCACATGGAATGTACAGACACTACGAGCTGCAGGCAAAGTGGAAGAACTGACACATGAGATGTCCAGATATCAATGGCACATCCTTGGGCTCTGCGAAGTCAGGTGGAAAAACATGGGAGAAACAACGACCCAGGAAGACCACAAATTATACTACAGTGGAAAACAGGATAAACATGAACACGGCGTGGGGTTTCTCGTTCACAAAGACACCGTGAACACCGTCATGAGCTGTCAGCCTGTGTCCAGCAGACTTATTACCATCCGCCTGAGAGCAACCCCCTTTAACATAACTATAGTACAGGCATACGCCCCTACATCAGACTGCACAGATGAAGCCGTAGAAGAATTTTATGACCAGCTACAAGAGTTCTGAATCAAACTCCCAGGAAAGACATCCTCGTTGTGCAAGGTGACTGGAACGCCAAGGTAGGAGAAGATGCATGGAAAGACTGGAGGGCGTTTGTGGGCCACATTGTAATAACCAATCAAATGAAAGAGGCTTGAGACTCCTGGAGTTTGCCAGTAACAACCACCCCAGCTAGTGAATACACTTGGCCCACACAAGAAATCCAGAAAATGGACATGGCATAGCCCAAATGGAGAACACCACAACCAAATAGATTACATCATGGTGAAAAGACGGTTTCAGTCTAGCGTTAACATCGCACAGACACGAAGTTTTCCAGGAGCAGACATAGGGAGTGATCATGATCTTGTGATGATGACTTTCCGACTACGTCTAAAGAAAATCCACAAGCGGAACAACATCAGGATCAAATTTGACCTCGAGAAGCTGAAGGACCCAGAGGTATTAGAAATTTTTCAAGCAAGGATAGGTGGAAAGTTTGCAGCACTCACTGTGATAGACTCAGACATAGATACACTGACGAATAGTTTCAATACAGCAGTGACTGAAACAGCAAACGAGCTTCTTGGCAAACACCGACCAGTCAAAAAACCATGGGTCACACCTAACATCCTACAACTATGCGACAAGCGTAGAGAGTTGAAGAAAAGAAATGAAACAAAAGAAAGAGCAGAACAATATAGGGCAGTCAACAAAAGAATCAGGAAGTCCATGACGGAGGCAAAAGAGAAATGGATCGGTGAACAGTGCCAAGACATTGAAGAGAACATCAAGAGAAACAATAGCAAGAAAGCATATCAGCTGGTGAAAGGCCTGACTAGCACGAAACAGAGAAAAGGTTTAAACAATCCAAGACAAAAATGGGAAGTGTCTCACTGACGACCAGGATATCTGAACAGATGGACAGAATACTGCTCCGACCTGTATAACTATAGAACCGCAGGAGATCCAGAAGTCCTTAATGTACCCGCAAGCAAAGACACAGACAGTCACCCTATCCTCCGAGAAGAAGTGGAAACAGCAGTCAGATCGCTGAAAAAGGGAAGTCAGCAGGGGCTGACAACATTCCAGCTGAGTTGGTCCAAGCTGGAGGGAAGCCATGATCAGCGCCCTACTAAGAATCTGCAACAAGATCTGGCAGACAGGAAAATGGCCAACACCAGGACACAGTCACTCATCATCACCCTCCCCAAGAAAGGAAATCTACAACAAAGCCATAATTACCGTACAATCAGCCTCATATGTCACCCAAGCAAGGTCATGCTGCAGATAATATTGAATAGACTGAAGCCACAAGCAGAGACCATCATTGCTGAGGAACAAGCAGGTTTCAGAGCAGGGCGCAGCACAACAGAACAGATATTCAACCTCAGAATACTATGTGAGCGGTACCTTCAACATCAACAAGACCTTTACCACGTATTATATCGATTTTAAGAAGGCATTTGACAGGTGTGGCATGCAGCTTTGTGGGCAACCATGAATTTGTACAGCATCAATGCAAACCTGATCAGAGTCATCAAACAGCTGTACAGCGAGGCCACCAGTGCAGTGTACTACAACAACAACATTGGAGAATGGTTTCGAACAACAGTTGGAGTAAGGCAGGGCTGTCTACTCTCACCCACTCTTTTCAACATCTTCCTTGAGAGAATCATGGCTGATGCACTGGAACATCATGAAGGATCAGTCAGCATTGGTGGCAGAACGATCACAAACCTCCGCTTCGCAGATGACATTGATGGAATAGCAGGATCAGAAAAAGAGCTTGCCAGCCTAACAGAACACTTGAATAAGGCCTCCAAAACGTACGGCATGGAAATCAGTGCAGAGAAGACCAAACTGATGACTAATAACACCAACGGCATTAGCACTGATATCAGGGTTAATGACCAAAAGCTGGAAACAGTTCAAAGCTTCAAGTACCTGGGAGCCATTGTATCAGACCAGGGATCCAAGCCAGAAGTAGTATGCAGGACTGCACAGACAATAACAGCTTTGTCAAAACTAAACACCATCTGGAGAGATAAGAATATCTCACTTATGTCCAAGATCAGACTAATGCGCTCCCTTGTCATATCCATATTTCTGTATGGCTGTGAATCATGGACCCTGACTGCAGATTTGGAGAGAAGAGTACAGGCAGTGGAGATGAGATGCTTTCGGAGACTCCTTGGCATCTCCTACAAAGACCACATAAGTAACGAAAGCGTGCATAACAGAATCCAGCAAACCATTGGACCCTATGAGAACCTTCTAACGATTGTGAAAAAGCGTAAACTTAAATGGTATGGGCATGTCACAAGATCCCAAGGAATTACAAAGACAGTTTTGCAAGGCACTGTCCAAGGAGGAAGAAGAAGAGGCAGACCAAGGAAGAGCTGGGAGGATAACATCAGCGAATGGACAGGCCTAGAACTCAACAAAACCCTGAAAAAGGCAGAACAGAGAGAGGAATGGAGGGAACTGGTTGTTGAGTCTTTGAGGGTGCCCCCACGGTCGTCAGACTACGGGACAGATAGATAGATAGATAGAAACACTCCACATGACAAAACCTAGAGCATCAGGACATTCTAATATAGTGTTATCAGGACTGATTCATTGGTGAATGTGAACAGTGTGAAACAATATTGTGATGTAACAATCAGCCGGTGATTTCTGTGATGAATATGACTGTTAGAGTGTGTTTGTCTCCCTAATTCTGTCTGTCTGTCTGTCTGTCTGTCTGCCTCTCTCTCTCTCTCTCGCTCTTGCAAGGGCCGGATGAAAAAAATTGTCAATACTTATCTGTAACCAATTGAAATAAAGATTATTAATCAGTCAAACAATAAATCAGTCTTCAGTACTGACAAACAGACAGACGGAATGGTTAACAGATTGACAGACTGTTGTTTTTGTTGTTGTTGTTGTTGTTGTGCGTTCCCCCAGCTTAACACTCTGGGGGTCACCCAGAACATGCACTCTGACTCACTCATCATCCCACCTGGGAATCACTGTGAGATTGAAACTCCACATTGAATGAGAAGTTGGCGTGGTGTGACTAGTTTTCTTTTCAAAAGTACCTCGCCATTATATAGGCAGCCATACTCTGATTTCCGGTTGTGATGTTAAGAGCTTGTCATAGCTGAAGGCAACCTCGACACAACATTTCACAACGTAACACTAATCATTTTAGTGTAGGTCTTGGCAGTGAGCCGACATCAATAACTGACACAGCTTTTTTTTTTTTGGCCTGGCCCAGATTGACAGACCGACAACTTTGCCCTCTGCCCCCCCTCCCCCACCTTCACCCTCCCTCCCTCCCTCCTCCCCTCCTCTCTGCCCCCCCGCCCCTCCCCCAGTCTGCTGGCTAATTGATTAGCGTGTAGAGCACCACAGACAATACAGGGGGCTTCAAGAACTGGGGAAAGGAAAAGGCTCACTTTGTGCTGCCTGCTGCCACCAGTCAGCCTTTGTCTGTGTGTGTGTGTGTGTGTGTGTGTGAGTGTGTGTGTGTGTTTGTGTGTGTGCTGTGTGTTTGTGTGTGTACGTGTGTGTGTAAGTGTGTGTGTGTGTGTGTGTGTGTGTGTGTGTGTGTGTGTGTGTTTGTGTGTAAGTGTGTGTGTGTGTATTTGTTTGTGTGTATGTGTTTGTTTGTTTGTGAGAGAGTGTGTGTGCGTGCGTACATGCGTGTGTGTGTCTGTTTATGACTGGTTCGGCCTGTCTGATTATCTTTCTGTCTCTTTCAGTCAGTCAGTCAGTCAGTCTGTCTGTCTGTCTGTTTGTCTGTCTGTCTATCGGTCTGTCTGTCTGTCTGTCTGTCTGTCTCTCTCTCTCTCCCTCTCTGTTTTCGTCTCGCTGTCTATCTGTCTTTCTGTGATTGTTTAGTGCTGTTCATATTGTCGTTGTTCCCCCTACCCCTTCCCCCCCCCCCCCCCCCCCCCCCCCGGTATGTTTATCTTTTTCTTCCCTTTTTGTCGCAGTCATACGTCTCTGTAATATTTTTGTGACATAAGGCCGGGGATTGGATGCAAAAATAAGCACGTCCGAGCTTATGTTATGTTACCTTTCAAGTAAAGAATTTACCTTGCCTTGCCCTTCCTTGTCTTTCCCCTTTCCCCTTCTTCCTCTATCTTTCTATCTGTCTGTCTGTCCGTCTGAATGACTGTCTGTCTGTCCGTCTGTCTGATTGTTTGTCTGTCTGATTTGTTTGCATTTTCCATTTTTGCTCCTCAAAGTGTATTGTGGCCTAAGGCAGATGTACATTAAACCAGTTCAGAGTTCAGAGTTTCTCTCTCTCTCTTCTCTTCTTTCTCTCTCTCTCTCACTCTCTCTTTCTCTCTCCTCTCTCTCTTGTGTCTGGGGTGATCATGGGGTCTTGACACTGCTTTGGCATTGCAGACTCCAAGTCCTACTCCTACCTCTGCGTGGTGCCACCTGGGTAACGCTAGCAGGAGAAGAGGGCTGTTGTCAGAAGGCAATGGCAAACCACTGACAGGTTTCTTTGTGCTAAAAACTCCACTTGACAAAACGTAGAGCAGCAGGACATTCTAACATTCTAACATGGAGGCATCATGGCTGATCCAGTGATGACTGTAAACAGTGTGAAACAATCGGTGATGTAACAGTCAGCTGGTAATCTCTGTGCTGAATATGACTGTTATGGTGTGTGTGTGTGTGTGTGTGTGTGGTGTGTGGTGTGTGTGTGTTGTTGTGTGTGTGTGTGTGTGTGTGTGTGTGTGTTGTGTTGTGTTGTCTCTCTCACTTCTCTCTCTCTCTTCTCTCTCTCTCTCATCCCGTCTCTCTCTCTCTCTCTCCTCTCTCTGCTCTGCAGTATGAAAGCGATGCGCGTTATGCAACTCACATACCATACATAGACATACACACACACACCACACACACACCGCGCTGCGCGCCGCGCGGCACACACAAACACGAACACTTCCCCCCACCACCACCACACACACACCACTCGAACACCACTACCCAACCCTCACCCCCCACCCCCACACACGTACAAACACAGTCCCCCCCCCCCCCCAATCCACTAACCAACGCCAACATAATTGTGTCTGTCCTGCCCTATGTTGCAGAATGCTCCTACACAGTAATTATATATACACCAGTTTTACCCATACACTGATTAATACCTTGCTATGTCTCTCCCCTGTCCCATGCTGCAGAATTCTCCTACATAATATACACACACCAGTTTCCCCATACACAGACCATAACCATTACACATCTCTCTCCTGCTCTATATTGCAGAATGCTCCTGCATATACATACCCAAGTTACCCCCCCCCCCCCTCCACACACACACACACTGACCCCTACAATCTCACATCTCTCCCCTACTCTATGTTGCAGAATGCTCCTACATAATATACGTACACCAGATTTACTTGACCATTACAATCTCATATCTCTGTCCTGCTCTATGCTGCAGAATGCTCCTGCATAATATACATACCCAATTTAAAACACCCCCCCCCCACACACACACACTGACCACTACAACGTCACATCTCTCCCCTGTCCCGTGTTGCAGAATGTTCCTGCATAACATACATACACAAGTTCCCCCCCCCCCCCCCCACACACACACACACTGAACCCTACAATCTCACATCTCTGTCCTGCTCTATGTTGCAGAATGCTCCCTACATCATACATATACACACAACAGCTTTTCCCATACACTGACCCCTACAATCTCACATCTCTGTCCTGCCCCGTGTTGCAGACTGCTCCTGCATATACATACACCAGTCCCCCCCCCCCCCAAACACACACACACACACACTGACCCCAACAATCTCACACCTCTCCCCTGCTCTATGTTGCAGAATGCTCCTACATAATAACATACATACACCAGTTTTACTTGACCCCTACAATGTCACATGTCTCCCCTGTCCCATGTTGCAGAATGCTCCTACATAATAATATACACACACTGACCCCTACAACCTCACACCTCTCCCCTGCCCTATGTTGCAGAATGCTCCTACATCATACATATACACACAACAGTTTTTCCCATACACTGACCCCTACAATCTCACACCTCTGTCCTGCCTAATGTTGCAGAATGCTCCTACATAATATACATACACCAGTTTTACTTGACCCCTACAATGTCACATGTCTCCCCTGTCCCATGTTGCAGAATGCTCCTACATACTAATATACACACACTGACCCCTACAATCTCACATCTCTGTCGTGCCCCATGTTGCAGAGTGCTCCTACATAATAATATACATACACTGACCCCTACAATGTCATATATCTCTCCCCTGCCCCGTGTTGCAGAGTGCTCCCACATAATAATATACACACACTGACCCCTACAATCTCACACCTCTCCCCTGCTCTATGTTGCAGAGTGCTCCCACATAATAATATACACACACTGACCCCTACAATCTCACACCTCTCCCCTGCTCTATGTTGCAGAGTGCTCCTACATAATATACACACACGAGTTCCCCTCACACACCGACCACTACAATCTCACATCTTTCACCTGCCCTATGTTGCAGAATGCTCCTACATCATACATATGCACACACTGACCCCTACAATCTCACACCTCTCCCCTGCTCTATGTTGCAGAATGCTCCTACATCATACATATACACACAACAGCTTTTCCCACACACTGACCCCTACAATCCCACATCTCTGTCCTGCTCTATGTTGCAGAATGCTCCTACATCATACATATACACACAACAGCTTTTCCCACACACTGACCACTACAATCTCACACCTCTCCCCTGCCCTATATTGCAGACTGCTCCTACATAATAATATACATGCACTGACCCCTACAATCTCACATCTCTGCCCTGCCCTATGTTGCAGAGTGCTCCTACATAATATACATACACCAGTTTTACTTGACCCCTACAATGTCACACCTCTGCCCTGCTCTATATTGCAGAATGCTCCTGCATAATAATATACACACACTGACCCCTACAATCTCACATCTCTGCCCTGCCCCATGTTGCAGAGTGCTCCTTCATCATACATATACACACAACAGCTTTTCCCATACACTGACCCCTACAATGTCACATCTCTGTCCTGCTCTATATTGCAGAATGCTCCTACATAATAATATACACACACTGACCCCTACAATGTCACATGTCTCCCCTGTCCCATGTTGCAGAGTGCTTCTACATACTAATATACACACACTGACCCCTACAATCTCACATCTCTCTCCTGCTCTATGTTGCAGAATGCTCCTACATAATAATATACACACACTGACCCCTACAATGTCACATGTCTCCCCTGTCCCATGTTGCAGAATGCTCCTACATCATACATATACACACAACAGTTTTTCCCACACACTGACCCCTACAATGTCACATCTCTGCCCTGCCCTATGTTGCAGAGTGCTCCTACATAATAATATACATACACTGACCCCTACAATCTCACACCTCTCCCCTGCTCTATGTTGCAGAATGCTCCTACACCATGCATATACACACAACAGTTTTTCCCACACACTGACCCCTACAATCTCACATCTCTGTCCTGCTCTATGTTGCAGAATGCTCCTACATCATACACATACACACAACAGTTCCCCCCACACATTGACCCTTACAATCTCACACCTCTGCCCTGCTCCATGTTGCAGACTGCTCCTGCCTGTACGGGCAGTGTCGGGGCGGGCCTGCAGGCGATGGCCGCTGTGTACCTGGCTCCTGCAGGGCTGGCTTTGAGGGCGACAGGTGTGACCAGGAGAAGAAGCGCTGCGGACATGTCCGCCTGACCTGCCACCTCCGCGCCCTCTGCGTGCTGAGAGGCTCCGTGTACCGGTCAGTGCTGATCGATTGATTGATGGATTGATTGATTGATTTCTTTGTCCGTTTTGGTTTGAAGGAGTGACCAGGTTTTTGTTTGTTTTATTTGTTGGTGGTGGTGGTCGTGGTGGTGGTGGTGTCCATTCTTACTTTGGCTGGCTAGGAAGTGTGTCTGTCTGTGTTGATGTATCTATGTATCTGTCGATTAGGGGAATGGTTGTGTGTGTGTGTGTGTGTGGGGGGGGGGGGTGGGGTAGGTGAGGGTGTGTGTGTGTGTGGGGGGGGGTGTGCGTGTGTGTGTATCTGTCGATGTATCGATCTGTCTATCTTTTTGCCCCGGGGGGGTGGGTGGGGGGGAGTTCACACATCCCTCCTCATTCCCCCCACCCCCTATCCAAACTAAGAAACAAAATTCCTCCCTTTTGCTTTTCCCCATTTGTTTTTCTTAAGTATCTCGCATTGAACATTTTGAAACATTTCAACTCTGATGAGTAGAGTCTTACCAAAACAACAACAACAAAAACCACCCTTCCCAAGGACTTGAATGTTCTTAAGAATATTGAATTTAGGGAGCATTTAAACTTTAAGGCTGAAAACCTGGAAATATCATCCCCATCTTCTGGAAATAATATGCTACAAATTTCCTCTTTTCTATCCCCCTCTCGGTATTTCTTCCTTGTTATTTTTTTTCCTGTTACCCACCTCTCTTTTTATTTTCTGTCATCTTGGTCCATTGTCCTGCGGTCCATTTTTCTTTCAAGAAA
>CM054146.1:62994458-63022819 GCA_028751875.1 Rapana venosa
GGGCAACCACCACCACCACCACCACAACCACCACCACAACCACCTCCACCACGTTACAGTGGAGACTGGGAAATCAACCTAAACACCATCTGCAATTGTCTTTCTCGCATTGACTTTTTTTTTTTTTATCCCCCTTGCGTATGTCGGGGTCCTATCAGTATAAATAGCATCCCCACCTTCTGGAAATGATGTGCTAGGATTTCCCTCCTTTCTTTAGCTCTCTTTGTTTCTGCCTTGTTTCTTTTCGTCCTGTCACCTTCTTCTTGTCTAATTCTTTTTTTTTACCTTCTTGGTCAATTCTTCCACGTGTTTTCCATAAGGACTTAAAAGATAACAGTTCCCACTTATGCTGAAGTTGGATGCGCTGGGCCTGACTTGTCAGGCGCTCAACGGCAGCGTGACGCATTTTCGCTCATATAACAGACAACAATAGTTGCTGTCCGAGTGTTCAATGAAGAAGAATTGCAAAAAATTGGGAAAAAGAAGATGATGGTGTGGTAATGATAACGATGATGATGATGATGATGATGATGATGATGATGATGATGATGATGATGATGATGATGATGATGATGGTGGTGGTGGTGGTGGTGGTGTTGATGATGGTGATGATGATGATGATGATGATGATGATGGTGGTGATGGTGATGATGATGATGATGATGATGATGATGATGGAGGAGGAGGAGGAGGAAGAAGAAGAATTGAGAAGAAAAAGAAGTTGACGTGTTGAGCATGGTAAGAACCAGACACCAGGCAAACAAACCACAGACCTGTTTCATTGGCTTCATTCGTGTTTAACTTTGAATAAAAACAGGGACCTCGGCAAACTGAGCACAGGCAGAGGAGGTTGGTTGGGGGGTGGGGGGGGGGGGGGCGGATAAGAGGAGACGGTCTGTTGAGCTTGTACTGTACGTAGGCCTACATCCTGAACAGAATGATCAGCGGAGTTTTACAAATCGGGAGTTAAAATGTTTTGTTTCTTGGGGAAAAACCTTAAAATCAAATCAATGTTTTGGGTGGGTTTTTTCCCCCAATCAATGGAGGTTGGAGGTTTCTGGTGGTCCGAGCATGATCTGACGGCCCAGGTGAGGTCCACTGCACCAGGACTTGTTCAGAGGGAGTGTTCTCTTTACGGCCCACACCAGTGCCGGCTTTACTCTCCCCTAAATGTCCTTCGGGTGAGATTATTACTCGTGGCCTTCTTATAAACATACGCAGAACGTCTTGAGCACACGTTAAAACCCATTTTTGAATGAGGAAGCCATTGCGTGCTGGTAAGAACGGATGGAGATATATATATATATATATATATATATATATATATATATATATATATATATATATATATTAAAATGGCAATAAAAACACAACTATGCTCAGCTTCATTTCTCCTTTTATTTCCGTCAGCAAATTGTCGCTTCCATCTGAAGCTTCCTTATATATTTATATATACCACACAGAGTGAAAGCATAACAACCAACATATATAGATGTTTCCCAATATTTCGGCTTTCGCCTTCCTGGTTTTTTAAATATTATAATGACGTGATGGAATGACGTCAATCTCAATTATACGTCATTGTGAATTTTTTTTTTTTATGACATCGTAAATTAAGCATCATACTGAGACCATGAGAGAGAGAGAGAGAGGGAGAGAGAGAGAGAGAGAGAGAGAGAGAGAGACGCTTTTTTTTTGACGCTTTGACCAATTTATTGTCATTGCCCAATGTGGCCTATTGACAAGGGGGGTTATACACGATTTTCTTTTGTAAATACAAATAAACACAAGAAAAATCACATGATGCATTTAACGTAATGAAAACCAAAAAACAAACAAACCCAAAAGAGCTCTCTATAAATGGATACGATTTTAAGCTCTGACATGAACTCAGTTTCAAACTGAACACAAAGTAATAGCAAGGATGAACAACAGGAACTAATAAGCAATAGCTAAAATAATAAAAAGAACATTCTAGAATGCTATATTAGACCATCCAATGAAATTGTATGTGAAATTTTCAATAAATATTCTTGCTGGAGATTACAGCGTAATTATAAATGTTTCTTTAGGTGTGTCACAAAATGCTGGAGAAAGAGAGACAGAGAGAGAGAGAGAGAGAGAGAGAGAGAGAGAGAGAAGAGGAGAGAGAGAGAGAGAGAACTTAGCGTGGGACAATTATGGTCATATAGTTAAGGTTCACACACACACACACACACTTCCGAAAAGCGGAACGGGTTTTAACGTATGCGCAAGATGTTCTGCGTGCGTTCGCACACTGGATCTCGGTTTATAGTCTTATCCGAAGGACTTTTCGGGGGAGTGTGGAGTCGGCACTGATGTTAGTTCCAGAGGGAAAAAAATCCTGTTTAACGAGATTCGAACCCGGGTCAGCAGATCACGAGCGCTTCGCAACGCAAAGCAACACGCTTCACTCTAACCACTAGGCTATCCGGACAAGACGAGGGGAGGGAGTGGGGGTGGGGGGAGAAGGACAGAAAGGAGACTATAAATAGATAAGGGGACACGATTTCTGTAGAGGGTACTGACAGTTACGAGCTAGTTCTCTGCCCCTTCACTGTCGTCTGCTGTAGTGCACAGACTACTGATCATTCTCTTTCTTTCTTTCTGTCTGTCTGTCTGTCTTTCTTTCTTTCCTTCCTTCTGGCTTTCTGTTTGTATGTCTTTCTTCCTTCTGTCTTTATTTCTTTCTGTCTGTCTGTTTTTCTTTCTTTTTTTCCTTCCTTCATCCATTCTTTCTTTCTTTCTGTCTGTCTTTCTTTCTGTCTTTCCATCTTTCTTTCTTTTTGTCTGTCTTTCTGTCTGTCTTTCTTTCCTTCCTTCTTTCTGTCTTTCTTTCCTTCCTTCGGCCATTTTTTTCTTCTTTTTTTCCTTCTTTCTGTCTGTCTGTCTTTCTTTCGTGCTGTCTTTCTGTCTGTCTTTCTGTCTGTCTTTTTTCTTTCTATCTTTCTTTTTTTCTTTCTGTCTGTCTGTCTGTCTGTCTTTTTTCTTTCTATCTTTCTATTTTTTTTCTGTCTGTCTGTCTGTCTTTCTTTCTTGCTGTCTTTCTGTCTGTCTTTTTTCTTTCTATCTTTCTTTCTGTCTTTCTGTCTGTCTGTCTTTCTTTCTTTCTTTCCTTCCTTCATCCATTCCTTCTTTCTTTCTTTTTTCTTTGTTTCTTTCTTTCTTTCCTTCCTTCCTTCCTTCTTTCTTTCTTTCTTTCTTTCTTTCGTTCTTGTGACTTTCATTTTTCCAAGAGACACCCCACTCTGTCCTCACGAGGTCTTCGTAAAGGGGACGATCCACTGTCCGTCACCTACAGACCGGAATAGTGTGACGTGAACATCATGATGTACAATAGACTAGACAACCAGGTAGATCGGTGGTCCAGAGGTAACCCACCTGCCTACAAATCGAAAAGTATGGGTTTGATCCCCGTATGTGCCAACACTCCTCCCCCCCCACCCACCCACCCATCCACCCGCCATCCACTAGACCTCGAGTGGTGGTCTGGGTACTAGTCTCTAAGATGAGACACAAAAAAACCGAGTTTTTTTTTAAAAGGTTTTTTTTTTTTTTTGAGGATAATGGGATAAGCACTCATGTGTTTTTGCATCAAGTCCCCGTGCGTATGCAGTTTTTTGTAAATTGTGTCATCCTTTCCCACTCCTATACGCAAGACGCTTTCAATGCATGTAAAAGAATCCACGGCAACAAGAGAGTTGTCCCTGGCAAGATTATGTAGTAAAAAGCTATTCTGATAGAGGAACAATTGCGTCAACAAACAGAAAAATAAAGATTGAAAAATGGGTGGCGCTGCTCTTGTGGCGACGCGCTCTCCCAAGAAAGAAGAGCCCGAAATTCACGCAGAGAAATCTGCCGTGACTGAAAGTGGTATTGAATTCAGTTGGATTCAACACTATTCAATTCCATATTCTTTGGGGGTAGGGGTGGGGGGATGCTAAGAGGGATCAGTGTGTAAGAACTCAGCTCAGTGTCTGTAAATCCAGTTTGAAACACTGTCGCCAATAAAGTATATGTCATAATGGAGTCCTGTATTTGTTGGATGATGTCACAGACAACCTAACTGCTCTTCAGCTGCAATCAATAATAATAACAATAACAACAATAATAATAATAATAAGAAGAAGAAGAACAACAATAACGACAATAATCATAACCATAATAACAATCATAATTATAATCATGAGAAGAAGATGATGAACAACAACAAAACCAACAAAACCAACACTTATAATAATAATAATAAAAAAATAATTATAATAAATGGGATTTATATAGCATTATATCTTGTAAAAAAACAACAACACCCAAGCGCTTCCATTCGACGCACTCCTACACATGCAACAATTATTGATTAACAGTTTTTAAGTCAAGTCAAGTCAAGACACATTTTTATATCCAGATGGTACATTGAATAAGCAATGCATTTGCTTTTTTTCATCAAGCCATCTTTCTAAGAACAGATTTCTTAATGATTATACTGAAATACTACATTATTGCAACATCTACCAGTAAATTGAACCAGTAAAAAGAGAAACATCGATAAGATAATACATCGGAAAATAAAAATTACACATATATACATACACAGGCACACAGATACTCATACACACCTGCGCGCGTGCGCGCACGCGTACACACACACACACACACTTAAATAAAGAATGCTTTACGAATTTTAAAAAAAAGTCATAAATCGTCAGGACAAACAAATTACTTCACCTACTATATCATCGATTCTTTCACGTTTATACTTTAGATAATAAAAAGGTACAGGAACAAAAGGTTAGAAAATACTAGGCATTCATTGCGTCATTACTGACAATATTGCCTGCAATGACATCCCTCCTCTCCTCCTCCACCCACACAAACGTGTGCTCATATGCACTCATACTCTTCAAATAGCACTTTTTAAATACAATATTTTCACACAATAACTATCAAGCAAGCAAAGTAAGTGAAATAAGACAACGATAATGATACTTATAATAGAGATACAATAATAACAACAAGCACCCATCACCATAAGACAACAATATAACGAATAATCCCCATCACCATGAGACAACAACATAACGATAATAACAGAAAAGCATTGGAAAGGATGAGGGGTGGGGGTGGAGTATCAAAGGGGAAGGGGGACAACACATTCAATGAAATAGAAAAATAACAATAAAGAAACTGTTAATGTTCACTGCTGTGATGGCAAAGACGTCTGAGGGAACTTGACAGTGAAAAAAAAAATCAACGAAAAGAGCAATGCTTGGAATAAACCAATAGCAAGTCCTCCATTTGATTCCTTAAATATGATAATTTATGCCAGATAGATTTGTGGCTGTGTCGAGATATATAGAAGCTGAATAAAGGTTGGTATTGTTACTTATTGACTTACTTATATGCTCTCTATCAGCAGTCACAGACACAGACGCAGACACAGACACACACGCACACACACGCACGCACGCACGCACGCACAGACAGACAGACCCACAGACATAGACACAGACAGACACAGACGCACACACACAGACCCACACACAGAGACACAGACATAGACACAGAAAGACACAGACAGACACAGATGCACACACACAGACCCACACACAGACCCACAGACCCACAGACATAGACACAGACACAGACGCACACACACAGACCCACACACAGAGACACACACACACAGACACAGACAGACACAGACGCACACACACAGAGACACAGACACACAGACAGACACACACACGCACGCACGCGTGCGCGCACGCACGCACTCAGATTTAACATCAGTGCCGACTCCACTCCACCCAAAAAGCCTTCGGATGAGACTATAATCCAAGCCACGCAGAACATCTTGCAAACACGTAAAAATTTGTTCTTCCTTTTGAAAGAGTAGGCCATTACGATCCTGCGGGAACGGATGACAATCACAAAACTGCGTAAACACGGGGACTGGATGTAAAACGGTATATGAGGGTTTGTTCGTTTATCGTTGATATAAAAGAGTAAAATAGGATGAAGTAAAAATTGATACACACACTAACACACACGCGCACGCGCACACGCACACACACACACACACACACACGCACACACACACACACACACACACACACTCACACCACCACCACCACCACCACCACCACCACCACCACCACCACCACCACCACCGCATCAACAACAACAACAAATCAACACAATGTAATGCGACACACACATGTGCACAGTATTGTTCTTAGCTGCTGTTATTTCATTAACCTCGAAATAAAATAAAATAATTAACGAATAAATAGCCAAAATAACACACGTTATTGTTGCTAGTTGTAAGTGCTTATTTTTATTATCCTCAAAGGAAAACAATAAACAAATAAACAAATAGCTACCCCCTCCTCCCCCCCCCCCAAACATACACACACATACACACACATACACACACAACACACACATACACACACATACTTTCTCTCTCTCTCTCTCTCTCTCTCGGGCGGGACTGGATGTAAAATAGCACATGTGTGCTTATTCATTATCCTCGAAATAAAAGAATTTGTCATTGTCATTGTCATTGTCTCTCTCTCAGTGTTTCACACCTAGGGGAGATTACCCCCTGTTGTGTTTTAAAATCAGACGAAATCAAATAACAAACAATTAAACCCCAGTTCACACCATTCTTTAAGCGCCCTCCAGCCATTTAGAGTTCAGATTTTACACACCTCAGAGAACTTAAAACAAAACTAGCCACAATAATTGGCAAAAATGCAAGGGCAGGACCATTAACACAAGAATAATGACGATCAAAGGGATTGCACTTCAAAGAAGTGATGTTTGTTAAGTTTTTTTTCTTCTAAATACATGACATTAAGGGTAATGACACTGTTGTTTTCTTTCATTGCGCAAGAGTGGAGGAAGCTGGTTTCAAAATCTTTAGTGGTGCCCCAAAGGTCTACTAGACTACGGGCTGTGTGAAAGTAAAGAAGATAACCCAAGAAGAGTAAACAAGGAATAAACGTGCTTGCTGTTCAAATACAAACTTTGACAACATTCAGTTCAAGTGGATCCAATACAATGTTGTCTCATGAAGATAAATTCTAGCAGATGAAGCTCTACTGAAAAAAACAACAACAAACATTCAGAACAAACACTAAAAAAACAACACCTCACCCCATAAGGCACATATTTCTATTCTCTTCAACATGAAGTAGCTGACATTTATCAGACATTGGAGAGAGAGAGAACAGCAGAATACCAACATGAGAACCCATCATGGTTTCAGATATACAGGCATTCCACTCTGCATGATAAAACATCGGAAGATTTGGCCAAGTTTTGAAGTACCAATCCATCCCCCAAAAAGCAACAATGATTCATTTTAAGTATGAAGAACTTACCATACACATCCCCCACATCGTATTATGACCGTACACATGCGCGTGTCCTTACATATCTATCTATCTATCTATCTATCTATCTATCTATCTATCTATCTATCTATCTATCTATCTATCTATCTATCTATCTATCTATCTATCTATCTATCTATCTATCTATCAATCTATCTATCATCTATCTATCTATCTATCTATCTCTCTATCTATCTATCTATCTATCTATCTATCTATCTATATATCTATCTACCTATCTGTCTGTCTGTCTGCCTGCCTGCCTGCCTGCCTGCCTGCCTGCCTGTCTGTCTCTCTCTCTCTATCTACCTATCTATCTATCTATCTATCCATCTAGCTATCTAGCTATCTATCTATCTATCTATAAAATTCTTCGTCTTCGTCGAACGCTCAAATAGCAACTATTGTTGTCTCTTCTATGGACGAAAATGCGTCACGCTGCCGTTAAGCGCCCGACAGGTCAGGCCCTGCGCATCCCACTTTGGCATAAGAGAGAATAGTTACCTTTTTAGTCTTTCTGCAAAATAGGCAGGAGAACGCACCAAGAAGGCAGAAAATAGACAAGAAGGAGGTGACAGGAAGAAAAAGAACAAGGCAGAAGCAAAGAGAGGGACAGAAAAGAGGGAATTTCTAGCACAGAGTTTCCAGAAAGTGGGAATGCTTTTTGTACTGACAGGTCCCGGCATCCCCACAGGGGATGTGTATATATATATACGGAGAAAAGTAAAGTAAAGTAAAGTACTTGTGAACAGCACTAGCAATGCCACCGCTAAAATTTACATGAACGGCCAACAACTGGAGGAGGTAGACGCTTTTAAATACCTCGGCGCTACACTCACAAAGGACGGGCGATCGACGACAGAAATCAAAGTCAGAATAGCCATGGCAACATCTTCCATGACAAAACTCACCACCATATGGAAAAGTGAAGAGATCAGTTTCCCAATCAAACTAAAGCTCTACAAAGCCCTAATTCAGTCGATCCTGCTGTACGGAAGTGAAACCTGGACATTGACTGCTGAAACAGCAAAGCGAATCCAGTCATTCGAAACAAAATGCCATAGAAAACTACTGGGCATATCCTGGAGAGAACGAAAGACCAACGAATTTGTCAAGAGTCAAATAACACGGCTGGCAGGTCCACAGGAACCCCTTCTCACCATGGTCAAGAAGAAAAAGCTGACATGGTTCGGCCACGTCACCCGCCACAACACTCTGCCCAAAACAGTACTGCAGGGAACACTCGAAGGTGGCAGAAGGAGGGGAAGACAGAACAAGTCATGGATGGACAACATCAGAGAATGGACCAGGATGAATGACTCGGCACTACTGCGCAGAGCCGAGGACCGAGATGGATGGAGGAGGCTTACCACGGCATCGTCTTTCATGTCTCACCCACGACCGCCAAGGTCACGGGTCTGATGATGATGATATATATATATATATATATATATATATATATATATATATATATATATATATATATATATATATATATATATATATAAAGCACAGAGAGAACAGGCTAATGAACCAACTCTAATTTCTGCATGTCATCCGGCCATAATGGCCAATGAACTATTACGCTAAAGAGGAATGGACAATTGTCTATACAGCTACCATCAAGATGAGAGAAATCATAATAATTATACATGTGTTTCCCCCCAAAAAAAACCCCATAAATACAACAAAACAACAACAACAACAACAAAAACCCGAACTAATCGCACGAATAAAGTGTCCCTGCAACTGGCAAATCTTGAATTTGAATTTGTATATGACCTCAAATCACCCCCACTCTCTCGGCCAAGAGGGCATACGGGAAGGCCAACTAACCTCCAGGGCTGCAGCGCATAAAGACTGTGCGAGTAAAGCCTCCTAGTCAGAGAGTCATAGTCGATCACTAAAGACTAAGCTGTAAAGTGGAATTCCATGAGTGGGAAAGAAAGCCACTGGCCATACAGCCTCTCACTTTGCTGTTGCTCCCAGCGTGAATGGTTCAATCAAGAACTGTGATAAAGTCCAGGCGCTGAAAAATAACTCTGCCTGCCTTAGGCCACAAAGGTGACCAACCTTCCAACACAGCTATCTGCATCCTTTTTGGCGCCGTAGCTGGTCTGTCGATGTTGGCGCTGGAAAATCTTATCATTGCGCAGTGGAGGGCCACTGACACCAGGCCAGCAGACGGGGGACGGGGACAGCCTAGTGGTTAGAGCGGTGTGCCTGTAATCGTTCTGTCGACCTGGGTTCGAGCCACCGTTCCTTCAAGGGGATATTTTCCCCTGGAGTTAACTAGCATCAGTGCCGATTACGCCCCATCCCCCCAAAGTCCTTCGGATAGCAGAATAAATCGAGGTCTTGCGCAGTCGTCAAAAATGGGGATAGCCTGGTGGATAGAGTGATGTGTTCGTGATCTGCAGACCCGGGCTCAAATCTCGTTCAAGAGGATTTTTCCTCTGGAGTTAACATCAGTGCTGACTCCACTATCCCCAAAAGTCCTTCGGATGAGACTATAAACTGAGGTCTCTTATGCGAACGCACGCAGAACAACTTGCGCACACGTTAAAACCCGTTCCGCTTTTCGGAAGAGTAGGCCATTGTGTGCCAGTGGGAACGGATGACAAAATTGACAAAACTGCATACACACGAGGACAGGATGAACCCCCCCCCCCCCCCCACATTAGTGCTTATTCCATTATCCTCGAAATAAAAGAATAAAATTATAAAAAAAACCCTCATACCGCCTTTTGAACGAGCAGGCCATTCATGTGTTTAAGAACATATAACAAAACAAAAAAATAATAAACGGTTATACGGTTATTTTGTCTATACCGTTCGTTGTGTGTAAACACCATCTCCTTTAAGTCGAAATGTGACTACCTTATCAATGATGCGTAAACAAAAACAACAACAAAAACCTACAAATACGCAAAACATCACCATTAGTGACCCTTGGAGTTCTGGCAAAAGGACAAAAAACAACAACAACACAACCAAGTTTAGGGTGGTTCAGTTTAATCTGGACTGTTGCAAGAAAAAAAAATCTCCCACCTTTAACTCCCTAGACGCAGCTGCCTAGATTCGAACCCACGACTTGATGGAGGCACAGAAAGAGCAACCAAACACCCCTATCCACTCAGAGGTGTATCGCGTGTGTCATTTTTCTCTCTCCCTGTTTCTTGTTTATGGCCATGCAATGTGCTCCGTGTTGGATACCCACTCCCGTACTTCGGTTTCTGATGTGATGATCTCTGTCAACTTAATGATGTGAAACAGGATTGAAAGGGAGGAGGCGAGGGGTGGGGGGATGGGGATAGGAAGGCAAAAAAAAAGAAAGAAAACAGAGAGAGAAAGAGAGAGAGAGAGAGAGAGAGAGAGAGAGAGGAGAGAGAGAGAGTGTGTGTGTGTGTGTGTTTGTGTGTGAGAGGGAGGAGGAGGAGGAGGAGGAGGAGGATGAGAGAGAGAGAGAGAGACAGACAGACAGACAGAGACAGAGAGACAGAGATTGATTAAGGGATTGATTAATTGATAGATAGATTGATTGATAAATTTATGATATAGCCTTACGAATACAAGAGAGAGAGACACAGACAGACAGATAGATTGACAGACAGAGGCAAAGGCAGGCAGAGAGAGAGAGAGAGAGAGAGAGAGAGAGAGAGAGAAGAGAGAGAGAGAGAGAGAGAGGAGAGAGAGAGAGAGAGGGAAGAAGAAGAACAAGAACAAGAACAAGAACAAGAAAAGCAAAACGATAAAAACAACGTTGCATGAATGCAATAACCATTAAAAAAAACATACGGCCCACAACGTACACACAAACGCGTTTGCACTCATACTGTGCGCATGAACACACGCACAAACACACACACATATGAATACATATACACACAATCGCACACTCACGCATGCATGCACACACACACACACATGAACACACACACACACTCACCGCAAACACACTGACTCATTCATTCACACACTTACACACACACACTCACACACACACACACACACACACACACACACACACACACACACACACACACACACATCTCTATGGAGTTTCACAGGTTTGCGTGCAACTCTCACCAGAACACTATTTTATGTCGTTTTGTGCGGCGTTTTTGTTGTTGTTGTTTTTTGTTTTGTTTTGTTTTGTCTTTTCCCTTCTTCTCGTTACCTTATAACCGGATACATTTTGTCACGGCCGTGTTTTTAACCTGGAACTGAAAATCGAATGTGATCCTGAAGAGTATAAACCCTGCTTCCTCCTGACAGCCAAAATCATAGAGAGGACAGGAAGAGACAAGGAAGAAAAAAGATAGTGGAATAGGGAAGAAAGGGGAAAAACAGGAGGAGAAGTATGGAAAAAATTGTGAGACAAAAGAAGATGAGGAGGAAAGAAGAAGAAGAAGAAGAAGAAGAAAAATGGGAAGAAGAAGAAAAAGAGGAGGAGAAGGAGAAGAAGAACAGAAGAAGAAGAAGTAGAATGAGAAGAATGCAAAAGAAGAAGAATGCAAAGATGAAGAATGCAAAGAAAGAGAATGCATAAAAGAAGAATGCAAGGAAGACAAGTGTAAAGAAGAAGAATGCAAGGAAGACAAGTGTAAAGAAGAAGAATGCAAAGAATAAGAATGCAAAGGTGAATAATGCAAAGATGGAGAATACAAAGAAGAAGAATGCAAAGAAGAAGAATGCAAAGAAGACAAGTGTAAAGAATAAGAATGCAAAGAAGAAGAATGCAAAGAAGAAGAAGAATGCAAAGAAGAAGAAGAATGCAACATCCCCCTTCCTTCCTCCCCCCAAACCTATTCCTCCATTAACTACCCCAACACCCCATCCTTAGCTTATCCCCTAAATACCCCCTCCCTACCCTGTCCTCCATCCTTCTCATTCCATATCCCACTCCCTCACCACCCACTAACCTCTCCCCGTCCCCCCTTTTATAAAGAAGCACGAACATGGGAAGAAAGACGACACATCTCCTCTGAACTTCAAAGGATTAGAAGTTATTGCGGTGATCCCCGCAGAGATCTGGAATTCTTAACTCACAGAAAACTTGTGTTGTGATTTTTATAGCATAGTATCAAACTATACCACAGCCGCCAAGGATTAAATTCTGACGTGCAGAGTGACAGCTAGCCAGTTTGCCTACATACACTTACGATTATAATGACCAATATTAGCGTGGGAAACAATGAATCTGTGCCTCCCCAACTGACCTTAGCTACCCCTCCCTCCACCCCTAGCTACCTTTTCCTGCTATCCCTCCCCCCCTGTACTCCCCTCCCAAGCTATCCCTCCCCCCTCCCTGTACTCCCCTCTCCCTCCCTGTACCCCCCTCCAAACTTAAATTCCTCCCCAATCCTCTATTTCCCTCCCCCACCAGCTACCCCTCCCTCCTCTATTTCCCTCTCCTCCCCACCAAGTTACCCCTCCCTCCCTTCTTTCCCCAGCTACCCCTTCCCAAAATTAAAATTGAAAAAAAGAAAGCACAAACATGAGAAGATAGACAACACATCTCCTCCATACTTAAGAGGATTAGAAGTTACAAGTGATCCTCATAAAGATCACAGTTTCCTTTAGCTCACAGCTAAGTTGCTGCAGTTATAGTTTTACAACGTTTTATTGAAACTAACAGTTCCAAACTGTAAAGGTGTCTTTTCCTGTATTAGTTCGGAAATAGCAAAAATGCTTATTCTAAATACTCAGTTTCAGCCTGTACTCATTTCAGACAGGTAAACAGTAGAGTCTACAATTCTATATAAAAATTGCTGCTATATTTCCATCAGATATAAACTTTTATCAGGACTTCTGAGCAATGTCAAACAATTAAAAGGAATGTAACTGTTTGTGTTAGCCTATGAATGGGAGGTAATATTGCCATCAGATACAGTGAAGGCTTTACTTCGCACATATGTGTCCAAACGCTAAATACAGTTGAGCAATGTTTATATGCAGCATACTTTAACACACGTAAAATAGCTTATACTTTGAAGAAAGTTTAGGAGGATTAGGAGGTCTTCATCTTAAATTGAAGTGGAAGTTGTTACAGTTATTGAAGCTGAGTGAGGTGACAGTCAAAATATGACATTCATGGTCAGTAGGGCTTTAAACAACATGAAATGAAATGATAATATCAATGATAATAATAATAATAATAATAATATGTAAATTATATGGCGCTTTATCTTGTAAGAACATATCAAAGCACTTGTGTTCAACCTATTCTTATGCATACAACCAAATCACAAATAGTTTTACAAATTGAAATTCTCTCTCTCTCTCTCTCTCTCTCTCTCTCGCTCTCTTCACTCACTCACACACACACACACACACACACACATGAAGGTTATACACTTTGGCCGGGTGATGGGAATTTTGGCTGTTGAAGGCAGGGACAGATATGAGATGAAACAGAACGGGAAATCTTAGATTTGAAATAAGTTTGTCTGGAGGCTGGATTTAAAAGTGTCATTAGTAGGCATTCAGTGAAGAGAGAGAAGAAGGTCGTTCCAGATCAATGGACCAGAAATAGAGAAATATAAACACAAACACACGCACGCACGCACGCACGCACGCATGCACGCACGCACCATTACACACACACACTTTCAACACATACATACAAACGCACGGCCATTCACACACGGACTTATTAGAGCGCACGAGTACATGATACGATATTTAGACACATTATATTGATATGCAGATAGGGTGAGACAGAGACCGAGACAGAGAGAGAAACACATATATACGTATCGAGGGATATAAAGGAGTTAGAATGATTGTTTTCCCTGTTCAATAATAAAAAATGTATGGATTGTTTGAATCTAAGCAGCCCCCCACCTTTCAGTTTATTGTCTAGGTCATATGGCACCAGTTCGCTGCTCAAAATCCTCTTGCTTCAATCAAATCCCAAGGTTTTCTTCTTCTTCGTCATCGAACGCTCAGACAGCAACTACTGTTGTTTGTCACATGAGCGAAAATGCGACAAATCGGGCCCGGCGCATCTGACTTTGGCATGGGAGAGATTTGTTATTGTATAAGTCTTTCTGGAAAAAGGCGGGAGAATGGACCAAGAAGTCAGAAAATAAGACAAGAATGAGGTGACAAGAAGAAAAGGAACAAGGCAGAAACAAAGAGAACGATAGAAAAGAGGAAATTCCTAGCACAGAATTTCCCCTCACCCCTCCCCGCATCCCCATGGAGTAAATCCCAAGGTTTTAAGTCCCGCCGATCACAGAAGTCGAATTAGACATATCGCCTTATAAATGTGAAATTGTCATATTAAATCCATCCCCTTAGTCTGAATGTTCCTACAACCTTAACGGTGGGTAAATGGCCGCATATAGAAAATCTCTCCACTGGTGAACGTGGGAGCTCTAGCAGAAAAAAAGCCAAGCAATTATTTACGATTAAAACAAGGTTAAAACCAGCTCTTCTGTCGTTCCTGGTATCAACACCCCAGCCAACCATAAGGGTCAAACAAAGATGGTAACTGCGTTGTAAGAACCCCCATTAATGACACGTAGAAATGAAATGAAACCTGAAAAAACACCCAAAAAACAAACCCTAAAAATGAAAAAAAAAGCATAAAATGTGTTCCTGATAAAGATTGATATGCTAACCATGTTAACTAATACCATCATCCTCTTTGACTGTGTCTTTATCTTGAAGACGTTCATTTTTAGTGTATCAAAATCATTGTGTCCAGAGTATTTTATTTTACGCTGTCACTTTTGCAACATTTTAGGAGACAAATTCCCCCCACCCCACCCCTATAATAAGAATAAATGTTAACAAACAAACATGAAATGAAATAAGCAGGCCACCACAAAGGCAGTGTGACCAAATTGTTCGTTTCATTATATTTTCATTTATTTAATTTGCACTTGCATGTGTAACTGTTTTGCTTTAAGGGTGACAGTTTCTACAGAAACTTTGCAAGTGAGTGGGGGTAGGGGGGGAGGAGTGAGGAAGGTTTATAGTCTCATCCGAAGGACTGTTAGGGAGAGTGGAGTCTTCACTGATGTTAACTCCAGGGCATAAATCCCCTTGAACAGGATGCGAACCCAGCTCATCAAGTTGTTAGTGCAACGTTCTAACCGTAAGGTCAGGTGAGGGAGGGGGATAGATCAGGGAGGGGTAGATTTTGGGAAGGGAAGAGGTGAAAAGATAATGGGGAGGAGAGTGGTAGGTTAGAAAGAGGGGATAGGTTGGTGGAAGGAGGTAGGTTAGTGGGAGGAAGGGTAGGTATTTGGGGTAGTTTAGGTGGAAGGAAGAGGGGATAGAGTAGGGGAGGGAAGGGCAGGGGTAGTTTAGGGAAAGGTTTACATTTGTCATGGTCTATGATAAGTAGGCCGTATATCTTTAAGTATGAAATTAAGTGGGAAACAGATGGTCAATACAGTGTTTCCCATACCAGTATTGTAGAGGAGGATCCAAAGTATGTGTATGCCAAAAGGCATGCTGTCACTCTTATTTGCAGGTTTTGACCAACATCCTTGCATTAGCGGCTGGACTACTAACCATTCCAAACTTTGAAGGCGTCTTCCTATGCCAGTTTGGAAATTCTAAAAACAAATTGTAACTACAACCATTTAATTTCATCCTATATTTCTTCCGGACAGGTAAACAGCAAATGTTACGATTTCAACTAAAAATTGTTGCTTCATTTCTATGACATGAAAGCTTTCATCCGGACTAGTAAGCAATTTTAAACAATAACAAAGAATAACATTGTTTAAGATAGACTGGGAAGGGAAACACACAAACACACACACATACACACACACACACACACACACACACACACACACACACACACACACACACACACACACACACACACACACACACACACACACACACACTCACACACACACTCACACACATACACACAAACATGCACGCACGCACTCACGAACACACACATCCTTCTGATGAGACTATAAACAAAGGTCCCGTGTGCGAACGCACGCAGAACATCTTGCGCAGACGTTAAAATCCATTCCGCTTTTCGGAAGAGTAGGCCATTGCGTGTCAGTGGGAACGGATGACAAAACTGACAACTATTTGTGGACGGTTGCATGCGTGTGAATGGTTTGAATGCAAGCGCTTCGATTTGTTTACTTTACAAGATTCAGCGCTATATAAATTCCATACATTATTATCATTATTACTATTATTATTATCATTATTATTATTGTTATTTAAAGCAGCATACGCACGGGGACTGGATTTACAACGCACATGCGTGCTTATTCCATTATCCTCCAAATAAAAGAAGAAATGATAAAATTTAAAAAACACACACAGCCACACTTAAGACAGGTGACGTTCTTCAATATTGTGTGTTGTGTTCTTTCAGTTTTTTTTTTTAGTTTCCAATTTTCAATTAAATCCTATGTGCTAAAGGTTTTTTTTTTTAATCCCTTATAAAAAGCTGGTCACTTGACATGGCAACAGATTGCACAGCACAGAAATGTGTTGCTGCTTGATCACGGAATAATTCAGTGGTCAGAGCACTCCCTTTCCCCAAACTAAGGTTAAGCAGCATCGAGCGTTGTTACCAAATGGATGGGTGACCGTTTGCACACGCCTTAGCTTCAGTGCAATTCCCCAGTTCACCCAGCTGTCAATGGGTACCTGCCCCCTCTAGGGACAGGGAAGGTAAAGCAGCGAGGGAGAGGAGATGGGCGCCACCGCCCTCAATATGCTGGCCCCTGGAGAAGCTGAGGTCTCTGATGCCTCGCTCTCCGAATACCACATAGGTTATAGGAATACTTTTATCTTTTTTCTTACCTTGATGACCCAGACTTTGTTATTGTTGTTGCTGTTATTGTTAATGTTGTTGTTGTCCTTCAGATGTGAATGCCAGACTGGCTTTGAAGGGGATGGCAAGGTCTGCACTGAAGTGGACCCCTGTCAGAAACCCAGCCGTGGACACTGCCACACTCAGGTAATGATGAATTTAGGAATCTGTATGTGTGTGCTTGCTTGTGCATTTGTTTTAGAGTGTTTGCTTTTGTGTTTGTTTTGTGTGTGTGTGTGTGTGTGTGTGTGTGTGTGTGTGTGTGTGTGTGTGTGTGTGTGTGTGTTTGTTTCGGGATTTGTTTGTGTGTGTTTGCTTTTGTGTTTGTTTTGTGTGTGTGTGTGTGTGTGTGTGTGTGTGTGTGTTTGTTTGTGTGTTTTTGTTTGTATGTGTTTGTTTCTGTGTGTTTTTGTTTGTATGTGTGTGTTTTTGTTTGTATGTGTGTGTGTTTGTTTCTGTGTGTTTTTGTTTGTATGTGTGTGTGTTTGTTTCTATGTGTTTGTGTGTTCGCTTGTGTTTGTTTTTGTTTGTGTGTGTTTGTGTGTGTGTGTTTGTGTGTGTTTGTTTGTGTGTGTTTGTGTGTGTTTGTTTGTGTGCGTTTGTTTGTGTGTGTTTGCTTGTGTATGTTTGTGTCTGTGAGCGTATGTGTGTTTGTGTGTGTGTTTGCTTTTGTGTGTTTGTTTTGTTCTTAGATAGATGGCTTGGTGAAAAAAAGCAAATGCATTGCTTGTTAAATGCACCATCCGGAAATAAAAGTTTGGTCTGACTTGACTTGTTTTGTGTGTTTGTTTGTGTGTGTTTGCTGTGTGTGTTTGTGTCTGTTTTGTTTGTGCGTGTGTGTTTGCTTTTGTGTGTTTGTGTTTGTGTGTGTGGTTGCTTTTGTGTGTTTAGTTTTGTGTGTTAAGTTGTGTTATAACTTGATGTTGGTTTATTATTGCGTGTTTACTTGTGCGTTTGCTTGTGTGTTTGCTTGTGCATTTCCTTGTGTGTTTGTTTTTGTGTTTTTGCTTCTGTGGCTGCTTCTTTGTTTGGTTCTTCTCAGTAATTCTTCTTGCTGTCTAATCCGCTCTGACACTCCTGTCCTTTTATCTCTCCCCCCTTCCCCCTCTCTCGCTCCTTGTTCTGATCTTTCCACCCCCATTTATACCCAGACTGGTCCAGTCATGTCCTCAGGGATCAGAACATCTCACGCACACGTTAAAACCCGTTCCACTTTTCGGAAGAGTAGGCCATTGTGTGCTGGTGGGAACGGATTACAAAATTTATAAAACAACATACACATGGGGACTGAATGTAAAATGAGCGCTTATTCCATCATCTTCTAAATAAAAGAATACAAAACAATATATAAACACCTTCAATATGAAGGGACAGAAAACGGCAATGGTCTTTGGAAGAGTAATAACAAAAAAATGAGAAAGAGTGCAGAAGAAGATGACGAGAAAAAGGTAAACAACAAAAGGGCAAGAGGGTGGGGTTAGACAGACGAAAAAGAAGAGTTAAGAGAAGAAACAAGAGGGGAAAGTGAGGAGCAGGAGCTGGAGGAGAAGGATGAGGAGGAGGAGGGGGGGTGGTGGAAGAGGAGGAGGGGAAGAAGGAGAGGGAGGAGGAGAGAGGGAGAGAAGGAGGAGGGGGAGAAGGATGAGGAGGAGGAGGAGAAGGATGAGGAGGAGGAGGAAAAAGAGAAGGAAGAGTAGGAAGAGGGTGGGAAGGAGGAGGAGGAGTAGGAGGAGATGGAGGAGGAGGAGAAGGAGGAGGAGGATGAGGACGAGGAAGAAGACAAGGAGGAGGAGGAGAAGAAGGAGGAAAATTGAAATGAAATGAGACTTTTTTTCGTTCTTCGACAAGAATTCCGAGATTCATCAAAAGTGGTATTTTTGCGTTATCAATCGCCCCCCCCCCCCCCCCCTCCCCCTCCTCCTCCTCATCTCTCTTTATAAAATGAGATACTGATGAGGAAAATGCAGACAATATTTTGGGCAGAGAATTAACAGCAGATAGAGGAGAAGGAAGAGAGAATATTAAAAAAAAGACGAATGCAAGACAACAAAAGGATGGCTAGCGCACACAAAATAAAACCACAACAAAAAAAAGATTTAAGGAGAAGAAAGAGGCACGGGAGATTTTTTTAAAAATGTAAAGAGAGGGAGGTAAGAGAAAGATGGTTGATAGAAGTTTGTAACAGAAAATGTCGGGACTAGTGCTACGAAGATAATCAAAGACCAAAGAAAATCCCCGAAGTCGGTATGCGGCTATCGTAATGGTGATCAAAAAAACAGGCGCATATGCGTAATCTTATCACTGGTGAATCACAGAGATTAAGCTGACGTGTCAGATGTTATACGGCAGTGTTACGCATTTTCGCTCCTAATGCAGACAACAATAGTTGCTGTTTGAACGTTTGAAGAGGCAGACGAAGGAGGAGGAGGAGAAGAGAAGAAGAAGAAGAAGAAGAAGAAGAAGAAGAAGAACAAGAGGAAGAAGAAGAAGAAGAAGAAGAAGAAGAAGAAGAAGAGGAAGAAGAAGAAGAAGAAGAAGAAGAAGAAGAAGAACAACAACAACAACAACAACAACAACCACAAGGAGAAGGAGAATTCCGAAGATTTCCGGGGAAGGAGAAGAAGAAGGATAGGGGGGGGGGGGGGGGGGGACGAAGTAGAAGAATAATTGCGAAGAAGAATGCAAAGGAGAAGGCGAGGAAGAAGAAGACAGAGAAGAAGAAGAAAAAGGAGAAGAACAAGAAGAGGAGAAGGAGTAGGAGATAGAAGAAGAAAAAGAAGAAGAAGAAGAAGAAGAAGAAGAAGAAGAAGAAGAAGAAAAAGAAGAACAAAAACAACAACCACAACACAACAACAACAAGAAGTAGAACAAGAACAGGAACAAGAAGAAAGATTAAAAAAACCGAGGAACAACAAAAACAAAACCGAAAACATTAAGCAAAAGAATTTGGACGGAAAGAAGGAGCATATTTAAACAAAACAAAACAGAACAAAACGAAACAACAAAAACAGCTGCAGGGCAAATTTGACAGGTCAGAAAAGATGGACAATCGAATTAGTTTAAAAGCCACAGAAATGCAGAGAGTCATTCCAGGTCATCATCAACAATAATATAGCAGTGTAGACATGTAGTTTTTACTGTACTTACTTTTTACTTTTACTTTTTCCTTCCGCTTGTACTCTGTGGCGTCGCGGGGAGATATAACTGTCTGTCTGCAGCAAGGCGGGTAGCTTGGAGGAGGGACAATCCATGGACGTTTAGTGTTTCTGCCACGGAATCACTCCAGCGTCGCCTGGGTCTACCTCTTGCCCTCGTGCCAGAGTACCTCAAGTTGTAAGCACGCAAGGCTGGCTGGTTTGGCGGCATCCGTGTGAGGTGCCCGAACCACTTGGTTCGTTGTTGTTTAATATGGTGTAGGACGGGTGTGGCTCCTACCATGTCTCTGATCACCTCGTTTCTTCTCTTGTCTCTCCCGGTCTTGTTGACTGCTTTCCTCAAGCTTCATCTCACACGTTACCAGTTTCTGCTCCAGGGTTTTTGTCAGGGACCATGTCTGGCACTGGTGAGTGAGAGTTGGCAGGAAGATGGCGTTGATCAGCTTTGCCTTGGTGCTCATAGCGATGTTAGGATGTCGCATAGTTTTTACATCTTTACAAAACACAACTGGAGCTTAAACTAGTGCAGTGTATTCGTAGACGTCATAGCTTGATTGAAACCGGTTTGGCGAGCAGTAATAATACAGAATACAAACATTTCATATCGCTAAAACGTTCAATGAAAATGGGATGGATCGGTGGTCTAGAGGGAACGCGCCTACCTAGAAAGCGAAAAGTCCGGGTCGGAAGTAAGCGGTGGTTCGAATCCCGTTTGGGCCCGAAACCTTCCCCCCCCCCACCCCCCCCCATCCATTAGACCATGAGTGGTGGTCTGGGTGCTAGTCTTTCGGACGAGACGAAAAACCGAAGTCCCGTGTGGTACACACAATTATTTAGCGCACGTAAAAGAACCAACGGCAAGAGAGTTATCCCTGGCAAGATTCTGTAGAAAAAAGTCACTCTGTTAGGGAAACAATACAGTTGCAAATAGGAAAAAAAAACAATGGGTGGCGACGCGCTCTTCCCGGGGGAGAGCAACCCGGATTTAACGTAAAGAAATCTGCCGTGACAAAAAGTGGTATAACAATAATAATAAAGATGAAAATAAAACTAACAGGCTATCCAGTCACGTCCTAGCTGTTGCCCTTGCTGGGAAAAAAACGCCAAGGAAACTTGTTGGTCGGTGACAATAATTATGATCGTCTGATAGGTTCATGACAGCTTTATTAACAAGTCAGTTCAGCTTCTAAACCACTGCTAGTCTTTTTTTAAAAAGGTTCTTTTATGTCAATCCATCAAGTAGCAGTGTGTGCATGAGTATGTCTCTGAGAGAGAGAGAGAGAGAGAGAGGAGAGATGAGAGGAGAGTGAGAAGAGAATGAGAGAGGAAGAGAGAGAGAGAGAGAGAGAGAGAGGATTGAACTGAATTGAATGAATTTTATTTTAAGAGGGTTATGGCATAAGCAAACATCTTTTAACAACCAGCCTCTGAGAGAAGAGAAGAGAGAGAGAATGAGAGAGATGAGGAGAGATGAGGTATGAGACGAGAGAGAGAAGAGATGAGAGAGAGAGAGAGAGAGGACAGACAGAGAGAGAGAGAGAAGGAAGGAGCGACATGAGAGAGAGGAGAGACACAGAGAGACAGAGAGAGATTTGGATTCGGATTCGGATGATTTATTCATGTTTAGGCCACCGCCCTTCATGAAGGGGTTGGTGAAAGAAAAGAAGTACAATAACACTCGATAAAAGAACATAACATAAAACAATGCATCAGTCACAGTTAACAACATGTTGAACAGCAATCATCTATGACGTTGCAGTATCTCGAAGCTTAAATGCTTTATGCAGAAAAAGAGAAAAATTCCAAACATCAGCATGCCTTGTAGATGCCATCAACAAACTTAGCTTGAACATACATGGTTGTTGATAATATTTCACTGGGATAAACCGCTGTCTAAGTCTATTTAAGGCAGGGCAACATAAAACAAAATGTACTTCATCGTCTTTCTCCCATCCACATAAAGGATAAATTAACTTAGTGGGATCATATGGCTTATACCTATTGTGATGGGTTGCCAGATTTGACACGCCCTTTCTAAATCTTGTCACTACAATTTTCATGTATCTCTCTATGCTAGACGTTAAATGCGGTTTCATTTCATGATTACTGCCAGAAGTCCTATACAGATTAAATCTTTCGCTATTCTGAATATGATCATTCCATTTCTGCCATCTACAATCTACTAAGCGATGACGAAAAGTTTTTATGAATACATCTGTATTTCCAATGCCCTGGTTTAACCATACATCACCAAAGCCATATTCACATAGACAAATGCGCACATTTATTTTATTTTTATTTAATTTTTTATTTAATTTAATTCTTTTATATCGAGGATAATGGAATAAGCACCTATGTGCTTTTTACATCTAGTCCCCGTGTGTATGCGGTTTGGAAATTTGTCATCTGTCCCCACTGGCACACAATGGCCTACTCTTTCGAGCAGCGGAACAGGATTTATATCTATGTGTAATAATTATGCTGATGATATATTTCATGAGATGTGTTTAATGATTATTGTGTTATAACTTCGCTTTGTTACTATTAACCTTTACTGGTGTGTGCGTGGGCGCGCATGCGTGCGTGCGTGCGTGCTTGTGTGTGTTTGTGTGTGTGTGTGTGTAACATAGAGAACTGTCGGCTTTTAGAATATTGTGTTATTTCTCAATCTGTATTGTTTCATAATGCATGCTGTGTAGTTGTAAGTTTAACGCGCCACTCATAATTTCTCAGTTGAGACATTAAGGTTCTCGAGTCTGAAGTTGTTAACAGTATCAACACACGGCATTGGGCAACATGTTAGTGATACTTGGATGCTGCTGCTGAATGTTGGAGACGTGAAAGATTTTTTTTAGGACAGAGATCGTTACAAATGTCTGCTTCATCTTGGGGATTGTGTCCTATCTACTTCAGGGATTATCGAAGATTGCTGGTTTTCCCTTAACATTAATAGTTTCGGTTCGACTTTGTCACAGACAAAATCGTCTGCAATCATATTAACAAAGTGGTGTACGGAGATGATCCCCGACCTAGTAACAATATCAGTGTCAGCTTGGTTTAGCAATTGGAGGGAGAGAGATGTAGAACTATATATATAATTATGTAACACGATATTTATATCTATATATCTCTGTCTGTCTGTCTGTCTGTCTATCTATCTATCTATCTATCTATCTATCTATCTATCTATCTATCTATCTATCTATCTATCTATCTATCTATCTATCTATCTGTCTGTCTGTCTGTCTGTCTATTTATCTATCGATCTATCATCTTTATATATATATATATAATATATATATATATATATATATATATATATATATATATATATATATATATATATACATATAGATACCCCCCGTGGGACTCCCGGGGTATGCTTGCAAAGCGAGCATCGCAAGAATAGGATCTCTGCCCTCCAACCAGGCATGTCGTAAAAGGCGACTAAGGTGGAACCCTTCCCCCAGGTAGGGGGTTAGACACAGGGCTAACAACCCTGTTCTGTAAAAAAAAGTTTGTTACAGAAAAAAATAAATATATATATGATTGTCTTGATATATATATATATATATATACGCATACACACAAGATAAATCTTCATTGTCCAATGTATGTGTATGCACACGCGCGTGCTTGTATGTATATGTATGCGCGCGCGCGCGTGCATGTGTATTAAGTACTAATGATACATCGATACACTCAAGCACTCAAGCAGCATCATTATGAATCAACCCGACCTTCACCTAGAGAACTCTACCACGACTTACATCAAGTAGTGCACACACAATCATACACCACAAACACAGACACAGACAACCAGACAGTGACACCAGCTGCCTGTCTGCTCCGCCAGGCGAGGTGTGTCAAGGTGGGGCCCGGGGCACACCTGTGCGAGTGTCAGCAGGGCTGGTTCGGGGACGGCTTCACCTGCAAGCCGGTCATCGCCTGCAACGTCTCTGACCACTGCCACCCCAACGCCTCCTGTGTGGACATCAGCCCTGGCGTGGTAAGTGCTATGCGTGCGTCATGCCTGCTTTCAATTTTTTTTTTTGCTGCCTCATCTTCTGTGACGTCCTCCGTCCTGCTGTTCCCACGCCGCTCATTCCCATCTATCTTCCCACCACAGTCATATCTAGATTTATTATGTCTCATCATCAGGGTCGGAAGTCCACAGGGAACCCATCAGTACCAGGCCTCCCTGGGGCCACCAGTCAGAGGGGGCCCTGCACTACTGCTGGGTCACTTTGGTGGTGTTCAGTGCTGCCTGTTCTGAGCTAACATATGCAGGACACCACCTACTAAGCCCCCTACTAACGACAGGATTAGCTCAGTCGCGGAGCCAGAGTGAGTGAGTTGCCCACCCGAGGTGGCAACCACCACAACGTCCCTCCAACGACCGTCCCCTGCGAACCCCCAAACCCAAGGGCTTTGACACAAACTCACCACAGGTACAGAAGTGTATGGGCAAACCGAATCTGAGGTCACAATGAAACCAGAGCAACCGGGACCACCGAATCAGAGGCAATATTTTTTTGCTGCATGATGATCAATGACAATGAGGATGATGTAATGATGCTGCTATGGAAGTGCATGTGCTTTGAGACTACTTGACAGGGTTGTACTCTACCCTTACTATCATAATATATCATGGAATCAACCAGGCCCGAGAATTACAGACACATGCAGCGTTCGTCAGGTAATTTGAGCAACACTCTCAAACTCTCATCCATAAAGTGGATGTCCCTCAACTGTGTGGTCCTAGTCTTCCCACTGAGCCCACAGCACACTCACTCTGGGTTGGAACCGGCCGGAGTCCGAAAAATCCCTATGACTCTTATGGGAATCGAACCCGCGACCTTCCAGTCCGTAACCCAAGGCGCTAACCACTGCGCTATGGTGGCTGAAGCTTTCAACAATTATATAATAAGGGAGCTGTAGTATCGGATGAAGGATCAAATCCTGAAAATGATCTCCAGGCGGTAGCCCAGACCACAGCTACAATGTTAAAACTAAGCCCTGCATCACTATACACAGACCTGACAGGACAGAATTGTGACAGTGCAGTGGTGGTCAGTGTCCATTCTGGACTTCCTGACCAGTGGCCGGGTTTGGGGTGTTGGTGGTCAGGTGTGGTGACAGTACTGGTCAGTTAGTTTGTCCTCAAGTTGAAATGTTAACACTTACACCATCACAAGCATAACAGTTTCAAATACTTGGAGCAGGTGTGAATTTGGTTCTGCACTTGCACAGACAATTTGAAAATGTTTAATGTAATTTTCTTGTGTCTTTTGAGATATTTATACGTACCAATTTTGTCTGACAGTACTGTAATAGCCCACCAGGGAATGATTAAAGTGTTTTTGAAGACTTGACTTGACTTGACAAACAGACAGACATAGAGAGAGAGACACACACGCACAGACAGAAGCTGTAGACAGACATGCAATATTTTATATCAAGGATTGCTCCATACAATCAATGAAGTATACACATGGATACTGGGACAGACAGAAGAGACAGACAGGCAGACAGCTCAAAGCAAACAAAAGAGACATACAAACATAAAGTGAGAAGGGCAAAAAGAAGAGACAGACAGACAGGCAGACACACATACACCTAGACAGACAAAAGAGAGGCAGACAGACAGGCAGACAGACACACACACACAGACTGACAACGGTTGTTATATAAAGGCTGGCTCTGTACATACAATGCATGAAGTGCACTAAAGCACGTGTGACAGACAGACAGACAGACACGCACACACACACACACATTCCATGAAGACTATAATTATAATTCTAGCAGCAGAGGGTTGTGTTGTGCAGGCGTCCTGCAGGTGTGACAAGGGCTACGAGGGCAACGGCACTCTGTGTTCCGAGGTGGACGCCTGCCTCCTAGACAACGGGGGCTGCCATCCTTTGGTGAGTGCAGGGCCTTTACAGTTATGTGTGTGTTCCTTGCCCCTCCCTCCCTGTCCCTCCCTGTCCCTCTCTGTCCCTCCCTTCCCTCCTTGTCCCTCCCTCCCTGATCCTCTCTCTCTCTGTCCCACCTGTCCCTCCCTATCCCTCCCTGTCCCTCTCTGTCTCTCTCTGTCCCTCCCTCCCTGATCCTCTCTCTCCTGTCCCACCATGTCACTCCTTCCTCTCTGATCCTCCTGTCTCTCTGTCCCTCCTCCTGTCCTCTTCCCTTCTGTCCCTCCCTTTCCCTCTGTCCCTTCCCTTGCCTCCTCCTTCCCTCCCTGATCCTCTCTCTGTCTGTCCCACCATGTCCCTCCTGTCCCTCTCTGTCTTCTCTCTGTCCCTCCCTTCCCTCCTTCCATGTCCCTCACTTCCTGACCCTCCCTGTCCCTCCTCTGTCCCTCCCTTCCCTCCTTCCCTGTCAACTCTGTCCGTCCCTGTCCCATGCATCCCTGATCCTTCCTATCCCTCCCCCTCTCCTCTGTCCCTCACTAACTCTTCCTGTCCGTCCATGTCCCCCCCCCCTGCCCCTCCCTGTCCCTCCTCTCTCTTCATATCCCTCCCTGTCCCTCACCCTCTCTTCATGTCCCTCCTGACCCTCCCTCTCTCCATGTCCCTCCCTGTCCCTCCCTGTCACTCCCTCTTTCCATGTCCCTCCCTGACCCTCCTCTCTCCATGTCCCTCCCTCTCTCCATGTCCCTCCTGTCCCTCCCTCTCTCCATGTCCCTCCCTGTCCCTCCCTCTCTCCATGTCCCTCCCTGTCCCTCCCTGTCCCTCCCTCTCTCCATGTCCCTCCCTGTCCCTCCCTGTCCCTCCCTCTCTCCATGTCCCTCCCTGTCCCTCCCTGTCCCTCCCTCTCTCCATATCCGTACTTGTCCCCCCGTCCCTGTCCCTTACGGGGGACGGGATAGCCTAGTGGTTAGAACATTGCACTCGCAATCTGACGACGAGGGTTCAATTCCCGTTCAAGGGGACATTTTCCCCTGGAGTTAACATCAGTGTCGACTTCACTCTTCCCAAAAGTCCTTCGGATGAGACTATAAACCGAGGCCCCGTGTGCGAACGCACGCAGAGCATCTTGTGCACACGTTAAATCCTGTTCCGCTTTTCGTAAGAGTAGGCCATTGTGTGCCTGTGGGAACAGATGACAGAATTCACAAATCCGAATACACACGGGGACTAGATGTAAAAAAAGCACACAAGTGCTTATTCCATTATCCTCGATGTAAAAGAATAAAATTAAATTTTAAAAATTCAATCCTTCCTTGTCCCTCCCTCCCTGTCCCTCCCTCCCTGTCCCTCCCTCCCTCTGTGTCCCTCTCTGTTCCTCTGTTCCTCCCTGTCCCTCCCTCTCTCCATGTCCCACCCTTTCTCTCGGTAACCAACCACGCCACCTGTAGATTTTTATTTTATTTTATTTTCTTCTTCTTTTTTTTTCTCGTCAGACTACTGTCAGACTGATTGAGTTATATACACATTGTGTGCTACAGAGTGGTAATTGATTTTACTCCTCTCTTCACCCTTCCACCACTATACCCCTATCAATATTCACTCCCCTCCTATTATTATTATTATTATTTATTGTCTCTCTTTTTTTCCTTATCTTCACCATTCTTGTACACCATTAATACTTTCCTCACAAAACTAACTTTAATAGATGTATTCAAACACAATTCATGGCCCTCCAAGGATGGCTTAGAATTTGCCACCTAAATATAAACCATGCAGTCAATAAAATCGAAGATATAACAAGACTCATCACAAAACCCAAGGCAAACCATTTCATATACTAGGTCTTTCCGAGTCAAGACTTACAGAAACACATAACCAACACTGACATTTCCATTTCCAGGATATAAAATCATGCGAAAGATCCGCAAAAGCCCAAAGAAACAGGTCTCTTAATCTATATTAGTGAGTCTGTAAGTTTAAACGCTTTTCCATCTTGAAATTTTGAAAAATCCCCTTATGAAAACTTAAAAGGGAAACCCCAAAATTTTCTAAA
>CM054146.1:63023319-63055819 GCA_028751875.1 Rapana venosa
AATTTTGAGGTTCTTCTTCCATTTCCTGTTTGAGTTTTCCCAATTTTTTCCTTTTTGTAGCATATCCGTAGTTCCATGACCCTTTCGAATTTTTTTCTGATGTGGACAATCGCGGAGAAAAAGGGGTTTCCTTCCACAGTATGGGTAAGCCAAGCAAAAGATTTTTTCAGTTAAAAAACTTTAGAAAGACAAGACATACCAAAAAATCTTAAAAATTAAAATTTTAAAAAACATCGCCTGTATTACTGTATGGGCAAAAACCGGACACTTAAAAAATTTTGGAAAATAGACTACATAAACGCGCCAAAAAAATTGGGTTTTACACGTCTTCTAAACCAAGTGGTCAACAGAAAACAAATGAAAGCATTCCTAAGAACCTCCGGCAAAGACAACCTTTGGCTCATGCGATAAGTGCAGACGAAAAAATATTTTTTGTCTTGCAAAGAGAAACACACAACAAACTGATGACGACAGTTCCCCAAGGAAAAGGTTGAGGGAAAGAAAAGAGGCAGACCCCCAAACATCCTAAAAATTGCCAACATCACGAGGTCAGGGGTCAAAGGGGGGCACGGAGAGGAAACTCAGCAGAGACAGAGAGAAGGGGAACCCTGGGGGTGGCATTGTGTGGACTCCAACCGTCGACAACGCGATGGAGACATAATTTTAAATATTAGACTAAGACTGCCCACTTTCACAAAATATTTGTCAATGACCACAGCACAGCAATGAAACAAACTGTGACTGCCTCTGTATCGGATCGGATCATCCCCCCCTTTTCCCCCCCCCCCTTCCGGGGAACCCTGGATCTGCACAAAAAATACACTCCTTTTTCGGGAAATTCTGTCTAAAATTTTCCCTCTTTTCCAACCCCCCTCTCTTTGGTCTGCCATGTTCCCTTTCTTTCTGTCACCTCCTTCATGCTGTTTTTCTCCCTTTCCCTCGCCCCTTTCTCCTCCTTTGTTCTCCAAAAAGACAAAAAGATAACATTTTCTCCTAGGCCAAAGCCCGGTGCCGGGGCCTGACTTTGCCAGGCGTTAACGCAGCAAATTCATTTTTGCTCGTGGGGCATAACGGGGTTCGGTGTCTGAGTGTTCGGGGAAAAGAAACTCACACCCCCCTCTTTCCCCCATTCTCATTCCAACACCTCTCCCTGTACCAGCAGCCCCTCACAACACCAGCCCCAAAACCCAATCCCTTTCCCACCAGGCAACACAAAAACACGAAAGAGGGAAACTCCTAAATACAAGGTCAAGGCGTCCCACGACTATGAAGTCGTTGGGGATAGGTGCAAACCTCACTAATCCAGGGGGCCGGCATATTGGGGACACGCCCATCCCCCCTTTCCCCTCCCTTTACCTCGCTGATCCTAAAGAGGCATCCCCCTTTTTAAAGCTGGGTGAACGGGGGAGACGTACTAAAGCCAAGGCTGAAAACGACACCCTCCACTTGGTGACCACGCTCAAGCTGTTTAAACTTTAGCTTGGGAAACCAGGCTCTACCACTGAAAAACCTTCCCACCGGAATATAAGAGCATTCAGGACATTTTGGAGCTAAAAACATCCCATTTCTCTTCGTTAAACGCTCAACAGCAGCAATTTGTCCCCCATAATTATAACGAAAATGCGTCACACCCCTTTTAACGCCTGACAAGTCACCACGCATCCGTTCGGCAAAGAGAAAACATTATTTTTAATATTGCGGAAAAAAAGGCAGGAGAAGGGACCAAGAAGGCAGAAAAAAGACAAGAAGGAGGGACAGAAAAAAAGAAAAAAACGAAAAGGGAAAAAGGAAGTGATAGAAAAAGGGCAGTTTTCAGCACAGAATTTACAAAGGGTGGGGAGCACTTTTCTGACGGCATTTGGGGACCCCACGGGGGAAAATATCCCCATATACAAACATTGAAAGGGGGAGGGACAAAGGGGGGGGGGGGGAGGGAGCCTAATGCTAGACATTGCACCCCCCGGGGGGCCCTGGTCTGGTGTGTTTAAAACCCCCCCCAAATCGAATGCGGCTACCTTAATGCTCGGGCAACAGTTCACAGGAAAAGTCTACCATTGTGAACCCAGGTCAGCCAAAAAAGAAATACAAGGCTCACAAAAACTCCACATTTTCTAAAAATAATGTTTTCTCCCCAAAGGGGGTTTCGCCAATGTGACAGCCAACCTTAGAGACAACCAACCGGTCTGGACATGTCCTGTGGAAACTTTTTCCCTTCCCTTCCTTCACCGGGGGGCTGCCAATACACAAACGCAACATCGCCAACACACAAATCATTCCACATCTACAAGTCCCTGGTTTTGTAGTGTCGAAACAGTAAACAACCCATTTTCCTGGGAAAATTCGGCGTGCCTTTTTTTTTACTTTTGTAGTCTAAAAGAGTTTTTTTTTTTTTTAAGTGGAAAAGTTGCCATTGCATTAAAACTTTGAACTACAAAAACCCCCTTTCCTTACCCTCCCCCCTTCTAGAAGGGAATTTTTTTTAAACCCGGTTTTAAATTCTGATTTTCTGAGGTTAGTAGTTTTTGGAAGACAGTTCATTTTTTGTGAATCTACATGTACAAGTACTCTTTAAAGAAAACAACTTCTCATCGTTTGTATACTCCCCGGTTGTTTTGGGATTTCTATTTAAACCCTTGAGATTTCTCTAAAGAAACCAAATGAATCTGTGTAGTGTCCACCTTCTCTCAGCTTAGTGTCCAGCATGTCCCGTGGGGGGGATACCTGGGTTGATTTAGGCGGTACTGTCACAGCTCCTCTACTTAATTTTTCCCCCCTGTCTCTGGAGCAAAACTTTGGGAACTCTGTGCCCTGGTGTAGCAAATGTTTTTCATGTGGCCCATCCCTCCCGAGCGAGTGTCTCACCTTTTCTTAAACAGTCCCCTTTTTCAGGAAAAGTGGGCCCCCCTTTATTTTGTCCCCGCCGCAATTTTTGTAACCTAGAGTGGCCAATTTAAGCAGTCAGTGATAAACACTTCAAGGGTGCTACAGCTGTCTTATTCAAGGGTTGTGGGGCCTCTTTTTTTGTTAATAGCATCCTCCTTTCCCCCTCCATCCAACCCCCCCACCCCCCCTTTCCTCTCCTGAACACAATTTTGTCTTGGGAATCAAACATTGGTAAATCTTAACTTTGAAAAATTTTTTTTGCACCTATTTTGGGTGTGTGGTCAGAATTTTCAGTCTATTTTTCCCAAAAGTATTCATTGGTCTTGGGTTTAGTAATCCCGCAACTGAACCAAAATAAAAGGGTTAAAGGCATTTAAAATCTTTCTCTTGCGGCTGCCTGAGGCAACTTTCTCCTTGGTTATCGTGGGGTGGGAAAGCCTGACAAAATACTTAAAGGAAAAAAGTAGGGTTTTTTTTTGGGTTGAGCTGAAGTAGAATTTCTCTTTTTCATATCAGTTGTTTAAAGGCACCTGGTCGAGGGGGTTTAGGCGGCAACCGTGATCCAAGGTCGCGGTTCGAAAACCCCCCGGGTCGTGTTGTGTCCTTGGAAAGACACTTTTTTAAACCCCTATTTTCCCACCCACCCAGGTTACAAGTGGGTACCCCTCTGCTGGGGAATATCTGGCGACAGACACGTTTCCCTTTACAGGGGTGTGAAAAACCTCGTTTGCTTAACGCACAAAAACCGGGATAAGCTCCGGCTCATGGGGCCTTTTGGCTCGAAAGAACATACTATATACATACAGTTTTTACTTGAAAAGATTTATTTGAGAAAAAGGCTGATTTTATAAGTAAATTTTTTTTGTGGTACCAAACTCTTTATTTTGATTTTAATATGTACGGGTACATGAAAGTATTTGGGGAGTTGCTTATGAATGAAAGTTGGCTAAGGTTTGAGACTTATTATGTTATTGTGTGATTTTGGATTTATTTTAAAAATGAGATGTAAACCCTAAAAGTGGGATTTCATGAATAATAATCATTATTTTATGTATGTGTCATTTTGAGATGATGTTCAAAAATCACATTGATAACTGGTAAAATAGTGTGGATTGGGTAACAAAGCTATTGGGATAGACTACTATGGCAAATTGCATTGGATAAAGAGTTGAAGACTTGAATGTTTGACTTGAACACAGTACGGGGCTAGGCCTAGCTAGGTCCCTGCCGTAATTCCCATGCTAAAGTTAGCCAGGAAGATAAGGGGAATAAGTCCCCCAAATTGCGCATTTAGGGTTTTAAAAGTGTAAAATTGGTATGTGGATGCCTAAATTCCTTCTTAATCATATAAGATAGGGAAACACTATGGCCGTGACCTCTGGGAGGCCTGACATGACATTTAATTAGGTCACTACGTCATACTCTATTTTGATAGGTTGGCATGCAAATATTGAGTGCTAAAGTATGTAAAGACTGCATTGAGTCAATGCTCACCTTACATTTGACATAACAAACTGTTACTATAGTTTGTTGTTGGATATTAGTTAAATGGGTCAGCTAAAACTAGGTCAAATTCAGTGTTCATGTGTTTTTGTGGGTGTTTTTGATCCCAAGCACTTTTTTCTCACCATGAAAAAACAGCATTGCTTCTGGACCACAAATGGGCTGAACTATTTTTTTTGTGAATCCCAAACAGCCTTTTATTGAAACTGCTTAAGTAGGTCAAGTCTTTGCACAAAATAGGCTCACATTCCCTTACCTCCTCAACTTCTTATTTAAATTAAATCTCTTCACGTACATAAAAACAGCTGGGTTCTCAAAAAAGGTAATTGTGTCTGTTATTCTGCTTAAGTTAATAGACAACAATTGTATTTTTCCTACATAAGGCAAGGTTTGACCTATTCAGGACTCTTTTGGCCTATAAAAAATAAATTGGGTGCTCTCTTCATAACATGTATCATAGTTCTTTTTCGGGTTTGTTTCTTTTAAACACGATTTGTTTGTTTTTTACCAGATTCAGCGCAAATATAAATTCCATATATTATTATTATTATTAATATAACTTCATTATTTATGTTTATTTTGGTGTAGTTACCTAACAAATGTATGCCATAATATCACATTGCATTACAATGTAGATACATTGCATTGAATAGCAATCTACATAAACCCCGAGGCAACTGCCCTGAGGGAGAGTGCATCACCATTGTGCAGTATTGGGGTTTTGTTGTTGTATAGTGTGTACATGCATGTTTGCCTGTTTACAGTATATATATATATATATATATATATATATATATATATATATATATATATATATATATGTATGTATGTATGTATGTATAAGTATGTATGTATGTGCGTGTATGTGTGTGTCTGTGTGTGTTTTTGTAAAAAGACTCAAAATCAAACTATCACTCATGGTGTAGCTGATAACAAGTGGCACATTTGGATATTTGTAAATACTTTTCCTCTAAACCCACATGCCCTTACTGTTGTCAAATAAAGAGCTTTTTATAAGCTTTTTTCCACATTAGGATCCAAAAATATGCAGTAAGAAAGCAGGAACATTGTTTGTAATTTGCAGAGTTCTATTAAGTCTCTCCATCAAGCAATCCTCTAATTTGGGGATGTCAGGGTATTTTGGTCCACAAAAATCCTGCACCTGAGGGTACAAAATGCATTTATAAAACCTATTCCACTAATCTTAACTTTCATAATAACATGGTAGTGTTCGCTTACCTGATGCGCACTTTTCCTCTTTACATATAGTGTGAGAGAGGAATAGTTAGGATACATCATTGCTAAATCTTGGTAGTGAAGAGCACACATGTATGACCCACGGCAAGCAAGCATGTACTTTGTCAAGCACCAGGTATGCAGTATGACGTATGATGACTGTGGTTAGAAAAAAGACACTGATTGCACAGGACACAAAACGAGTATATTCTTCACCAGAGCACTCATACGCACTTGGACACTGGAGAACAAAGTATTTGATTTATTTAATTTTTTCCCTATTAATATATAAGTTAAAAATTCTGATTGAGGCTCACAATGGATTGTATACTCTTTATCAAGTCCTATGGCAGTGGTACGAGACCTCGTCTCTGCTTTTACAGCTATGACATTATAGAAGACTTTGGTGAGCAAGTAGAAATAAAAGTTGATAAAGGAACAAAAGATGTGTTAAATAATATTCTAGGAACTGTTAGTGCGATGAGAACGTGTCCAAAACGCTTCTTTGTTAGCAAAAGTATGCCAAGGCGTCATATTACAAAACATTTAGATGAGACCATGCAGTCACTTACTTCTGATAAAAGAATAGCCTACCTTACTGAAACAGACTCTATTAGGTGGCACTAGCTGCAGTTCCTCTCTAACAAAAGCTGCTGTGGGGCAGGAAGTGACAAATAATAAATAGGAGGATCCATCTCCACAACTTTTTTTATTTCATAAGTGTCTATGCTTCAATAGAATTCGGCAATACGTAAGTTCCTTTGTCCAACTCTGTGAAGTATTTGGGAGTAGTTCTTGACAACACACTCTCTATGAGAAAATTCATCACCCAGACCTGCCAGTCTTGCTACTATCAATTACGGCGCATAGGCGCGATTCGCAAGTATCTGTCCACTGATGCAACTTCCAAGCTTGTCACGTCTCTTATTCTTTCACGTTTAGACTACTGTAATTCTCTTTTGGCTGGCCTACCAGCATCATCTATCCACTCTCTTCAACGCATATAAAACTCTGCAGCTCGACTGGTCCTAAGAAAGAAAAAATCTGAACACATCACTCCTCTTCTGCGATCTCTTCACTGGTTGCCTGTCTCACAAAGACTGGAGTATAAAATCAATACCCTCTGTTTCAAATGTCTCCACAAATCTGCACCCTCTTATCTCTGTAACTGTCTTCACCTGTACACTTCATCCCGTTCCCTTCGTTCAGCCGCAGATACTTTGTGTCTTCGAACACCCAGATTCAAACAAACCACTGTTGGCCGTCGCTCCTTCTCTGTTTCTGGTCCATCCACCTGGAATGACCTCCCCTTTCACTTCGTCAAAAGCCTTCACTTGATTCCTTCAAATCCAGCCTCAAAACACACTTATTTCCTACCTGAGACTTTCCCCCCACATATCTGTCCCTAATTTTCAACAGCATCTTTCACCTTCTAAGTGTTGTTCCGTGTGTGTGTGTGTGCGTGTGCGTGTGCGTGCGTGTGCGTGCGTAGTGCGCGCGCATGGATTTGAAATCTGTTGCTCATTATGTTTAAGGAGAGTTGCATGCCTGTAAATGATTGAGTGCAAGCGCTTCGATTTGTTTGTTTTTTACAAGATTCAGCGCTATATAAATTCCATATATTATTATTATTATTATTATGCTCCAGATGGGATCTGTTGCTGGCTTGCGACTGTTGCTGGCTTCCACATCTAAGGTTTTTTTTCCCCAAAGGGTATTAGCTGTTGCTTAGAGGGTGTTTTTTGTATTTTTTGTTGTTGTATTTTATTCTTTTATATCGAGGATAATGGAATAAGCACTTATGTGCTTTTTTTACATCTAGTCCCCGTGTGTTTCGGTTTTGTAAATTCTGTCATCTGTTCCCACCGGCACACAATGGCCTACTCTTTCGAAAAGCGGAACAGGATTTAACGTGTGTGCAAGATGTTCTGCGTGTGTTCGCACACGGGGCCTCGGCTTATAGTCTCATCCGAAGGACTTTTGGGGATAGTGGAGTCTGCACTTCTGTTAACTCCAGGGGAAAATATCCCCTTGAACGGGAATCGAACCTGGGTCGTCAGATTGCGAGCGCAATGTTCTGACCACTAGGCTATCCCGTCTCCGATGTTGTTTGGTTGTGCTGCTGTATTGTTTTGCGTTTGGTGGCGTCCGCAGGTTTTAACCCTGTGCCTTTAGTTATCTCAGAGTTCATCGCTCTCAAAACTGCAGGCAGTCTTCTTACCCACTCTGTGTTTCGTGTGCCTGGGATCATGATTTCTTGGTGGTACTGATATGCAAACAGTCTTTTTGCTAACAGTTTGTTAAAGCTTTCAACTAGTGCTTGAGATCTGTGGTTGCCTGGTATGCCTCTTTTTACTGCTACTCCATGCTTCAGTAACAGCTGATTAAATGTTCCTTTAAACTCTTTACCATCATCACACTGGATAAATCTGGGATACTTTAATGGGCCACGTCTATAGATCTCCTGCAAAGCAACTGTGGTTGCAGTAGCACTCTTTTCAGTAAGGGGCTTAGCATTTTTATACCTAGAAGCTACGTCCACCACAGTCAGTGCATACTTATACCTCTCTCTTCTGATTGTGTCATGGGGTAAGTATAAAAGATCTATTTGATGGGTATCATTTGGCTTTATGTTGATGAAGGAGGGTCTGTTAATGTGCCTTGGAGCAGGTAAATAGATCTGCCATATTGCTTGTTTAGACAGCCACTTCTTTGCTACTTCAGAACTTACTCCTGCTGCAATGCTCAGTTTGTTAATAGCTGTCTGCCCTTTCCAGTACCCTTTTGGTGTGTAGTACATCTTAGAGAGCTTGGCATCCATTGTTCTAATATAATTTTTAAAAAATCTGCCTTTTGGTTAACTAGCCTTCTGTGCTAAGAAATATACAATTGTCATTCCCACCACAATGAATGCAATCTCACCCTTCTTCTGTGTTTCAGTGGGCTGATAATAATCACGAAGCTGTGGTTTAGTAATAGGAAATAGTTGTCTACATGTCACAATGTAGTACTCCTTAATTGCCATATAACCATCAGAAAAGGTTTTTGTGGTATGTCCTTGTTCACGAAGTTTTTTTTGTTAATAAAGTGTACCTGAGCAATTCTTTGTCTTTCGTTTTCTACCTGTGCTCTGTTCAGTTGTTCTGTTGCTTTATGGTGTCTCTTCCTTTCCACGTCTGTGTGAAGTTTAGAAAACAAGTAGTTGCTACCTGTAAAAGCAAGTGCGTTAACACCATCATCACTAAGGAATCCATTTCTTATTATGGATTTATATTTTCTGGAATGATTCCCTGCTTAACCAAGAAGTCTTTTGAAGCAATGGATGCTGTTACAACTGCAACTAGCTTGGCGCTGTCCTCAAAGTCTAGTTTTCCTAGATCAGCAGGCTTCATTTTCAGAAGGTTCTTTCCTAACATAGCATAGCCAACGCTGAGACCACCAATAATGCGCCATGGTAGACCAAATTAACTGCTGTCTTTTCTGTACTCATATTTCTACTATACCTATAAATTAAATAATTCTTGGTCGTCCATTGATCCGATGATGACTGTCCTCATGTGTTAAGTCTTCGTCTTGTGTGGGCACGGAGATGGCTGGTTAAGCCAATCCGTGATAGGCAGACGCGGGTGCAGTGGGGGCAAGGAAACTGTCCGGGGGGGGTCAGGGTTGATGGTTGACGCCTTTCTCCTAGCTCGTGCTGCAGTCACATCATCTCGCCTCTTCTCCTCGAAGTTGTCATGCGCCCGGATGGTGAGGGCGCGCCAGCCTGGTCTGTCCATAGCATACAGCTCCAGCTGTTTGGGAGGGATGTCAGCGTGTTTGATGCTGGACTTCACGCAGTCCTTGAATCTTTTGCGTGGTCTGCCCTGGTTCCTCTTTCCCAAGGTCAGTTCGCCATATATGAGCTGCTTAGGCAGCCTTTGGTCGTCCATCCGGATCACGTGACCAAGCCATCGAAGCTGGGCTTTCAGTATCATGGCCTCGATGCTGGTCATCCCAGCTCTGTCCAGGACCTCGAGGTTTGTGATCCGGTCTTGCCAGTGGATGTTCATAATTGACCGCAGGCTTCTCATGTGGAACTTCTCCAGCTGCTTCCAGTGTCTTCTGTCCACCGTCCATGTCTCGCATCCATAGAGTAGGCTGGTGAGGACGACGGCTCTGTACACCTTGAGCTTTGTGGAAAGCTGGATGTTGTGCTGGTTCAAGACACGAGCTCGGAGGCGACCAAGAGCTTGACTGGCCTTGCAGATCCTAGCGTTGATCTCTTTATCCAGGGTGTCAACATTGCTGATGGTACTGCTGAGGTACCTGAAATCATCCACTATCTTTAGCTGGGTGCCCTCAATGGAGATAGAGGGGGGAGGGACGGCTGAAGCAGGCGCTGGCTGAAATAGTACCTCTGTCTTGCCGGGTGTATGGGGTGTCAGGGAGGGGTAGTACCTCTGACGGGGGAACATGTCGCACCCTCTGGGGTGGTTCGTCCGCTTTGGTCCCCACCTGGCACCCAGCTCTCACCTGTGGCTCCAAGTAGCTGTTAGCATGCAACAGTGGCCACACCCCGGTAAACCGCTTCGACAGGCGGGCTAAACCAGGTGAGGGTAGCCGTCGGGTCTCAAACCCTCGGCGAGTTAGGGAATGCCTACCCAAGCATGTGAAGACTGTAGTCGGCGGAGTGAGCGGATGAGGACGCCTTCTATCCCAACGGTCACGAAGGCGGCGACAGCAAGCGTCGTGGAGCGCTACGGGCACGGCAAGGCACATTAAATAATTATATAACTATATTAATACATTTTGAATGGGTCGCTTTGAGACTGTTTGCTTTGCAATGGTTGTGGTTGTGTTTTTTGGTTTTGCTTTTGTTTCTGCGGTTCTTTTCTTTGTTTGGTTGCTTTTCTCCATACTCTTAAGCATTATAACTATCCAAACAGTTATGCCCCGTGTAACAAGTAAGACTGAATATTTGCTTTTGGTGGTGTGTTCTTTTTGGTGTTTCTATAGGCATCTGTTTTCCTGATGCTTCTCCGGATGAAATCTTTTGCTTTGCTTGATGACTAAGTTTATCTGTTGATTCCAATCTGCCAACCTCTTGCCAGCTTCAACTCTCCCAGGGCTCTTACCACTCTCAGTGACAGTTGTGACTTGTGGAAGGGTCTACTGCATTCCTGTTGTGCTTGGTTCGTCACATTCTCCTTGCTTCCTGTTGGTTCATCACTGCGTTCTGTGCTTCCATATTTCTCTATGTGGTTAAATTGTATATGATTTAAAGTTATCATACTAGCAACTACTGGTGCAAACAGGGCGCCCAAACGATAATACATCTCGCAGGCAAGTGTCTCCAGCGTCTTAGACAAAACAGGATCTTGTGCCAGGTCATATGCTAAGTCAGCTTCTGAGTCCACATTAAAGAACCTACTTGTTGCTTAAGCGTATAGGCCAATAACAGTATGCCCTAGGCTTTTCAACATTTTTGCTCCAAGAAGGGATTCATACCTAGAATAATACTTAATAATGTCTTGTGGTGATAACTGCTGTACCTGTTCAACTGTTAGTTGTGTTCCTAAGTAATGCCTTGTTTTACAAGCAGCAAGAAAGTACAACTTCTCCTTCTTATCCAGCAGACTCTTCTCATCAGTTATTTCTTTTTGAAAAGAGACAGTAGATGTCATCTGCAAAAGTCACAATTCATGATGTCTATCTTTATCCTTATATTTTTTGTTATTAAACAATTATTGAATAAGTTGTTATCAGGTTCTTTGTAATGTTCTTGTTAGATTCTTGCCAGGTTCTTTTTTTAGTTTTTGTTACGGTTTTTTTTTTAGTTTTTGTTGGGTTCTTTTTTTGGGTTCTTTTTTATTTTCTTTTTTAAAGTTTTTAAAATAAAAATTTTTTTAAGTTTTTGGGCCAGGTTTTTTAAATTAGGTTCTTGTTTTAGTTCTTAAAATAAGATTTTTAATTTTTCTTAAAAAGTATTTGTTAAGTTTTTTGCCATTTCTTATTAGGTTCTGTTTTTGGGTTCTTAAATAAGAAATTTGTTAAGTTCTTAAAAAATTTTTTTTCAGTCTTTAAATAATTATTTGTTAATTTCTTAAATAAGTATTTTTTAATTCTTCCCAGGTTCTTAAAATTTTTTTTCAAAAAAAAATTAAATTTACCCTAAATTCCCAAAATTTTTATATGTTTTCCCAAAATTAAAAATTTTAATTTGTTATCATTTTTCTTTTTTATTAAGAATGGGCTAAAGGGGCATTGGGGGTAAATCCCCGTTTTTTTGTAAAAATTTCTACCTTTTTTTTGGCCCTGAATGGCAATACCAGGAGGCCCAAATTTTTCCCTGTTTTTTGGGTACAAAAAGTGGGGGTGAATGACCCCAATCCCCTTTTTAGCCTTCCTACTGACAACCTGTCAGAAAGGACTTTTTTCATGGAAGGGGAAACAAGCCCTTTTGGGGCCTACCCTATGAAAGGAAAAGGGTGCCTACTAAAACTTCACCCTTTTGGGGGGTGGGTTTCAAAGAAGGAAATTTGCGAAATACGATTGAGTCAAGTCAAGTCAAGTAAAAGTCAAAAAAAACTTTAATCACCCCATAAAGGGGCAATTCCCAATACTGGAAAGGCACATTAATACCTAAAATTTAACTCACAAGACACAAAAAAACAAAATTTCAGATTGCTAAAGCATTCCAAGATACCCTTAAAAAAATAAAAACACAAACCCGGGTTTGCGCACAACACAAAACCCCGGGCGCCGAAACATAACACAAAACACACAAAAACACACAACCAAAAAGGACACACAAAAACCCAACACACACACCCACACACACACACAACCAAAACACCACCCCCAATGCGGGAATCATCAAACTATCAAATTTTCCCGAAGGGACGACCTTGGGGCCCCCTCAAAGCCCTCAGCAACCAGTTCCCTCCTTTCCCTTCTCTCTTTTTTCTGCCTTTCCGGGGTTTTTTGTTGACCAAAGCCTGCCCCTTTTCACTGAGTTATCCCCCCACTCTTCCTTGGTCGCCTCTTCTCCTTCCCTTTGGGAACAGTGCCTTGAAAAACTTTTCTTTGTTTCCTTGGGACCCTTGTGAAATCCCAAAACCAAACTTAAGTTTACGTTTTTTCACATCGTTAAAGGGTTTCTCATGGGGCCCCAAAGGTTTGTTTGATTCTAAAAAGCACCTTTCTTTGCTTATGGGGTTTCTTTGGGGAGAGGGCCGGGGTCTCCAAAAGGCACCCCTCTCCACTGCCTGTACTCCCCCTTTTCCAAAATTTTCCTAAAGTCAGGGTCCATATTCAAAAGGCATAAAAAAGAAATATGGAAATGAAAAGGGGAGCGCATTAGTCTGATCTTGGAGATAAGTGAGATTTTCCCTTATCTTTTCCAATGGGTTTTATTTTTTGAAAAAAGCTGTTATTGCCCTGTGAAAGTCCTTTTGGCTTGAATCCCTTTTCGGTTGGTCCCGTACGGAACTTTTTTTATTTTTTTAATTTTGGGGAACGGTTTCCAGTTTTCGGGTCATTAACCCTGAATCATGCTAAGCCTTTGGGTGTTATTAGTCACATTTTGGTCTTCTCGACGGGTTTTCCCCATCCCAAATTTTTTTAGGCCTTATCCAAGTTTTTCTTTGGGCTGGCAAGCTTTTTTTTCTGATCCGCTTTTCCCCATCAAGTCATCTGCGAAGCGGAGGTTTGTGATCCGTTCGGGCCACCAATTCCAAACCTGTCCTTAAATGATTTCCATGCATCACCAAATAAATTCTCTAAAGGGAGATTTTAAAAGGGTGGGGGAGAGTAAAAACACCCCTCCCTTTACTCCAACTTTTTTTTCAAACCATTCCCCCAAAATTTTGGGTTTTTTTGTAGTACACGCACTGGTGGCCTCCCTTACAGCTGTTTGATGACTCTGTTTCCAGTTTGAATTGTTTCTTTTGTAGTTCAGGGTTCCCAAAAAGTTTCTTTCCACACCCTGTCAAATCCCTTCCCTTAAAAATTTCGATAAATACTTTGGATGGGTTTCTTTTTTGATTTTGAAGGACCGCTCCCATAGTATTCTGATTGAATACTGTTTTTGTTTGCTGCCCCGGGCTCGGAAACCTGCTTGTTCCTTAAAAAGAGGTCTCTGCTTGTTTTCACCCTTTTAAAATTTTAAACTGCAGCATGACCTTGCTTGGGGTGCCATAGAGGCTGTTTGGGTGCGTAATTAGGCATTTTTGTAAAACCCTTTCCCTTGGGGGGGTTTGATGAGACCGCCTTCGCCGTGGGTTCCCTTTTTCCTTCGCCAGATTTTGTTGCGATTCTTAGAAACGCTGATCATGGCTTCCCCTCCATTTGGGAAAACCAAAAAAAAAAAACCCTCAGCTGGAATGTTGTCACCCCTGCTGATTTCCCCTTTTTCAGCAAACGGGATTTGCTGTTTCCCCCACTTCTCTCGGGGGATAGGTGCCCTGTTTTGTTCTTTGTTTTCCCGGGAAATTTTAAGGACTTCGGGAAACCCCTTCCTGCGGTTCATATTTATACGGGTCGGAGCATATTCGTCCATCTGTCAGAAAAACCGGTCGTCAGTGAGACATTTCCCCATTTTTGTCTTGGTTTGGGTTAAACCTTTCTTTTTTCCCGTCTAGCAGGTCTTTCACCACCCTGATATCTTTTTTTGCTTTTATTTTTTCTTGATGTTCTCTTCAATGTCTTGGGACTGGGTTTACCGATCCATTTCTCTTTTTTCCTCCGTCATGGACTTCCTGATTTTTTTTTGTTTAAATGCCCTATTTTGTTCGCCCCTTTCTTTTTTCATTTTTCTTTTTTTTCAACCCCTCTAAAGCCTTTTCGCATAGTTGTAGGATTTTTATTTTGAAACCCTGTTGTTTTTACGGTCGGCGTTTTTCCAAAAAGGGTCGTTGCTTTTTTTATCACTGCTGTATTGAAAATAAATTTGTCAGTGTATCTATGTCTATCTATCACATTTAGTGCTGCAAACCCTTTTCCCCTATCCTTGCTTGAAAAATTTTTTAAAACCTCGGGTCCTTTAACTTCTCGAGGGCAAAATTTTTTCCTGAATTTTTTCCCTTGTGGATTTTTTTTAGACGTAGTCGGGAAAAATCATCATCACAAGATCATGAAACACTCCCTAACTGCCCTGGGAAAAATTCTGTCTTCATGTTAACGCTAAAACTAAACCGTCTTTTCACCAAGATGTAAAAATTTTGGGTTTTGGGGGTTCTCCCCTTTTGGGGTATGGGCCATTCCCTTTTTTTTGGGTTTCTTTTGTGGGCCCCCCCAAATGATTCACTACTGGGGAGGGTTTTTTACTGGCAAAAACCCCGGAGTCTCAACCCCCTTTTATTTGATTGTTATTACAAAAGTGGCCCCAAAAAAGCCCTCCCCCTCCCTTTCCCCTCATCTTCTCCTACCTTGGGGTTCCATCGCCTTGCACAACGAAGGGGGTCTTTCTTGGGTTTTTGATTTCCCGAACCTCTGAAACTGGTCATAAAATTCTTTTTACGGCTTCTCTGTGCATCCCTTTTTAGGGGGGTATTCCTGTACTTTTTTATTTAAAAAGGGTTTTCTCTCAGGCGGAATTTGGGAAAAATCGCTGGACACAGCTGACAGCTCAGGGCGGTGTTCACTTGTCTTTTTTGAAAAAAAACCCCACCCGTTTCATGTTTTTTCCTTTTTTCCAATGTAGTAAAATTTTTTTTTGGGGGGGCTTCCTGGGTCTTGTTTTTTCCCAGTTTTTTCCCCCCGACTCGCAGACCCAAGGGTGTCCAATGAAAATGGGCATCCAAAGTGTCCCGTTCCCTTTCCCCTTTGCCTGCAAATCTTAGTGTTCGTACATTCCAGGCCAATTTTTTTGGGGTTTTTGTCTGGGACGAATTTTTTCTGCGTTTTACATCATAGCATAAATTTTGACCTCTTCCTGTGACAACAGAAGGGGGCCAAAGGGAAAACAATATTGTAAAAAAACCATTGAAATTTGGGATTCATTGAGGATTTAGGATTGAGGATTTATTCCCTTGAGGGTACCCCAACCCCCCCAGAGAAGACCATCAAAAATCCTCAGGGGCCCTGTTTTGGGGACAGGGGAAAGGATCACCCCCTCCTGTCTGCCCCTTTTACAAATCGGGACCACTGCCAGGGGATTCGGGCCGGACTACCCCCTAAAGTTTGGGGGGCCTTTAAAGGAAACCTTTCCCCATGAGGGGGCAATGCCTTGCGATTATCTTTTTTAAAGGGAAACCCGGGTTTTTTGAAGGACCTTTTTGGGCCTAGGGGTTTAAAAAAGGGGGCTAGGCCCATTGGGTAGGGAGGTGGTTTTAAGGGAAAAAGAGGAACAAAGAATCACTGGGCAAAGTGAAATTACAATGACTTTTTAATCAAAAAATAGTAATTAATAAAAATAATAATAATAAAAATAATAAAATAAATTGAAATTTTTTATAGCCTAAAACTTTTTCAAAGAAAAACAAGCTTTTGCATTCAACATAACTTAAAAGAGTTTACAGAGTCATGCACCCCCAAAATATCAAAAACCTTTAAACAAAAATTTAAAGCACGCAACCCAACACAAAACACACACACACACACACCACACACCACTCCCCACACACACACAAAAACACACACACACACACACACAAAAAAAAGGTTGTAGCTTTGGCAGGGGAAGTGATTTGGGCTTTTGAAAAGGGGGAGCAGTAAAATTTTGGGGGAAAGGGAAAAAGTTTTGTTTTTTAAAAAAAATGTCTTTAAGGGTTGGGTTTAAAAATTTGTCCTAATGGGAGGCCCCCCTGGGTTTAAAAAAAGAGAGGAAGGTCTTCCAGATGGATGGCCAAAAAAATAGAGAAAGAGCGACGACGAAAAAGTGGGTTGGGTTTTAAACTAGGGATTTGAAAGCAAAGGTATCTGCACAGAGCCGGGGGGAACGAAAAAGGAGTGTACAGGGGAAAAACATTCGCCGAAAAGGGAAGGGGGGTTTCGTTTTGGGGGAACATTTGTAACACGAGGAAATTACTTTTTGTTTACTCTCTGTGGGACGGGGAAAAACCCGTAGAAATCGCAAGAAGGATAATGTGTTTAGAATTTTTTTTTTTCCCATGAAAATAGGGGAGCTGCAGAGTTTTGAAAAAAGTTGAAAAGGGGGGAAAAGATGTTGCTGTCGACCTGCTAGAAGAAATTGCAAAGTCCAGACGGAGAGAAAAGAAAAACCCCAAAAATTTTTGGGTGGGTTTCAACAGTGGGCAGGTAAATTCATTGCACTTAAAACCCCAAAATTTATAGGAGCAAAGACTGGCATCTGGGTATGAAAAATTTTTTCATAGACAGTGTTGTTTTAAAAACAACCCTAGAAACTTCACAAACAGTGGACAGAGGGAAACCCATGTATTACCAGTTTTAAATTTAATTTCTGTAATGGAAAGAGTTTTTTGGGTTTTGGGCCCTACAAGCATGGGTTTTTTCTTTTTCTGCGTTTAACTGTAACTTGTTTTGTATCATCCAGAATTTTGGGGGTATTGAAAGCATAGGACCTTTGTCAAAGAGGAAAAAGGGAGAATTTTTAAAGGGGTAAAAAAAACTTTGAATCTGAGAGTCATTTGCGTAAAAGTGATAGTTGATATGATGACAGTTAATTATGATTATGTGTTAGTGGAGCAGTATAAAAAAAAAAGGTAATGGTGTCCCATAACCTATAAGGTCGTAGGGTAGCGAGGTGTCAGAGACCTCACTTCTCTAGGGCCAGCATATTGAGGGCGGCGCCCATCTCTCCCTCGCTGCTTTACCTTCCCTGACCCTAAAGAGGACAGGTACCCATTTACAGCTGGGTGAACTGGGGGAACTGTAAGGCGTGCCAAGGCGTGCAAACGGTCACCCATCCAACTGGTAACCACGCTCGACGCTGCTTAACTTGGCTGGGGGAAAGCGAGTGCTCCGACCACTGAGCTATCCCGTCCGAGCAGTATAGAGAGTGAAAAGAACAGGGCCGAAAAGTGATCCCTGTGGGATCCCTGTGGGACACCACATTCCAGTGTGGCAGGTATTGATTGTATCTTGTTTACTGCGACTGTCTGGAATCGGTCAGTGAGGTATGAACTGAACCAGGAGAAAGCTGTGCCAGTAACACCGAATGTTTTTTGAAGACGGGAGAGAAGAATTGAATGGTCAATAGTGTCGAAGGCTGCAGATAAGTCGAGTAGAGTAAGAAGAGAGATTTTCCCCGGGTCAGAAGCAAGTAGAAGTGTATTTAGGGTATGGACTAGGGTAGTTTCAGTGCTATGGTTGACGCGATAGGCAGACTGAAACTCAGGAAGAAGACTGTTGGAGAGAAGGTGGTTATTGAGCTGTTTTAGAACTACTTTTTCAAGGACTTTAGAGATGAAAGGTAGGTTGGAAACAGGTCTATAATTCTTCAGAATGTTAGGGTCAAGGTCATGCTTTTTTAGTAGAGGTGTAACTATTGCAGTCTTGAGAGATGATGGAACATTTCCTGAAACAAGAGATGAGTTCACTATTTTCGTGATAGCGGGTATAAGTGGTGGTAGGCACTGTACAAAAAGAGAAGCAGGTATGGAATCGAGGTCACATGATTTTATAGTCATTTCTTTCAGAATTTCAGAATTTCTTTCTCACTTGTTGGATGAAAGAAAAGGAGAGGAGTACCAGAGAATTGGGGATCAGGAACTGCAGGCTGGAAAGGAGTCTGATCCAATCTGGAACGGATGTTACGGATTTTGTCAGAAGTGTGAGAGGATTAGGTAAATTCCCTGCATGAGTCGGTTCTGTCAGTTACAGCTTTAGTTGATAAGAATGTTTCTTATGGAAAAAGGAAACGGAATAAGAGAAAAAGAAAGTCTAACACAAACAAGAACAAACCTGTAAAAATCCCAGTTCTGAGAGATTCGAGCCCCCCAGAGTGTTGCCTTAAAGGGTTTCGGACCACTGGCTAATGTGTATCTGGATAAGATAAATAAGGATCCTCTGCTAGCTTCATCTAGCAAGGAGGATGAGTCACAGGAGGGTGAATGGGTGCTGCTGCCTATTCCACTTAAACCAGGTATTTCTGCTTCCTCCCCCACTAGGAAGAGTAGTGGACAAAGTCAGAAATTGTCCATGGCTGTGACTAAAATAAGATCTTTGAGATCTGTGGGTGAATTGGCAACAACCAGTTCCCAAGGTAGCATGTCTCATCTGAAAGGAGACAGGTATAAGCTTTCAGGGCCTGATGTGGGTTTATCCCATGAGATTCCTGACAGAGGAAAGGTGTTCAGGAAAGAGCCATTGTCATGCAGAGACAGGTCTATGTTTAATAGAAATCGTCACATTCCTACAAGGTTTGAAGCTTGTGCTTAACTGACAGTGTGTGGCTGTGAGTGCTAGTCTTGGATTGATCATTGTCAAGTCAAGTCAAGTCAATTTTTTATTTCCAGATGGTACATTGAATAAGCAATGCATTTGCTTTTTTCATCAAACCATCTATCTAAATTGTGAATTGCAGTAACTATGAATGTTTTGTTCTTTTTTTAGGATTGTGTTTATTCTGCATGCATTACTTTTGTGTTGCAAATGGTTTGGTTTTGCAGGAAATTGTCATTGTATTGCATATGGTTTTATGATTATGTTGGTTGGTATATACAATTGATTTTTGTGTCTGATAATGGTAACAGTTTATGGAGAGGCTATGAGGAAGACAGTTATAGTATGATGAGTATGGCAAAAAGTATTGTGCTGGGTAAATCCAGTGTCCTCAATTGTGAAACTAGTTGTTGAAATGTTGGTTTTGAAGTAGGTCTAATCAGTATAGGCCTCTGTTGGCCAACCTTACAGTGTTCCTCAACTTTGTTTAAGAGTTTCTGAGTTTGGTTACTTTCTGACAGGTGTTTGGTTTCTCTGTCAAAAGAGAGATTTTCAGCATGTTGATTTGGTAGTTTCCTTTGATTTGTAGCATGCAATGAGGACATTGCATTTTAAAGCTTGGAGAGCGTGTTATAGTGTGCACTTTGCACACTATAATGTTTGAACTACAACCCCTCTCCCCCCCCCCCCCCCCCCCCCCCCCGGACCCTTCTAGAAAGAATGTTTTTAACCTGGTTAGACTTCATGATTTGCTGAGGTTAGTAGTTCTGAAAGACAGTTGAGGTTTCTTTGTGAATCTTCATGTTACAGTGTACTGTTTAAAGAAACAACTTCTCAGTCTGTTTGTATACTCATGGATGTGGTTTGGGACTTCTATTAATCCACTTGAGACTTTCTCTAAAGAAACCAAATGAAGTCTGTGTAGTGTCACTCCTTCTCTCAGCTTAGGTGTCCAGCATGTCTCTGTGGGCTGGGATACCTAGCAATTGATTGAGGCCTGTGTACTGTCACACCTCCTCTTAGCTTAATTGTCCAGCATGTCTCTGTGAGCTAGAAGACTTGGCAACTCTGTGCCATGGTGTAGCTAAGTGTTCTCACTGTAGGCCTATCGTCCCAGAGCTGGTGGCATAGCCTTTGTCTTAAACAGTCCCCTTGTTAATTACAGTGGAGCCCTCTTTATTCATGGCCGGAGGCATTGTTGTAGAGTGTCCAGTGGAACAGTCATGTGATAAACACTTCAGAGCTTGCTACAGCTAGTCTTATTCAACAGGCTTGTGGGGCCTCTTTCTTGTTGAATAGCATCCTCCCTTCCCCCTCTCTATTACCCCCCCCCCCCCCCTTTCCTCTACTGAATCAGCAGATTTTGTCTTGTAGTCAGAACATTGGTTAATCTTAACTTGCGAATAGATTTGTTTGTCAGCTGTTTTGGATGTGGTGGTCGAATTGCTATTCAGTTTCCATTATCATTGGTCAGTTGGAATTAGTATCTCAATGAAATATAAGTTTACATATTTTAAGTTTTTTCTTTGTGTGTCTGAGGCAATTCTATTATATTAGGTGTGCGTGGTAAACCTGCCAATGATTAAAGGAAAATATAAGGGTTTTTTTTTTGGTCTGTCCCTTTCTTTTCCTTGGTTTGTTGGGTTTTATGGGGGCGATGTTAAACAAAAACTAGAAAAACAAGATTGTACCGTGTGCAAATTGGGGCTGTGGCAATGAAACTGAATGCCCTGTTGAATCCTTTAGGCGAGTTTAGAATTGTGAGTGATGACCATGTGCTTGCAAATATTTTAAACTCTCCCTTTCTAAAAAGCGCTACAAGTACCCACGAACTAAACCTGCGATTTAAAATAGTTTTATTCAACTCAATTCTGCTAATTAATAAGTATGACATAAATCTGATTAAAATAAACAACGCAGAGAGAGAAGAGAAGAGGAGAGAGGGGGGGGGAGGAGAGAAGAGAGAGACTAAAGGCTACCTTTTTAGGAAGTGTTCTTTAAATTAATATTAATTTTCTGTAATTGTTTATCAACATGTTATACAATTTTTTTTTTTAATACGTGCGGTTATTTTAAACTGTTCAATATCTTAAAGACTGTTTAAATTTAATTAATATTTGTCTTTAAACATGTTAAAAACAATTGACTAATTTATTAAAATCTGAGCAGGGTAGAATGTTTACAATGTGGAGGTGGTGCTGGGGGCGCAGGTGATGGTATGTGGGGACGTAGGGTTTACTGTGGCACAAGTAAGTGTTTTTGTTGGGGGGGTTGGTGGCTGGTGAGATATTCTGATTTGGGATGCTTTTTTCATGATGGGTGCGTGTGATGTTGGACATGTGTTGTTTAAATATTGTTTAAAATGTTATTGTTTTTATGTAGGGGCGAGTAACCGCCGGAATTTCTGTCTTGAGAAAAAAGTTTTGAATTAAATTTGAATTGAAATTTGAATCTTGTTAAGTAAAAGTGGAATTCTCTTTGAAAAGAAGTTGGTTACAAAAGGATTTAAATAAGGCAAAAGAATTTATAAGTAAATTTATTGTGTACCAGGAATTTATTAAATGATTCAAATGGAGGGTACGTGAAGTATGTTTAGTTGCTTACAGATGAAATTGGCTAAAGTTGTGAGACTATTATTCTTTGTGATCTGGATTATTCTATATTGGATTTTCCCACTAAAAGTGGGATTATGATAAGTAATAATTATTTGTGTATGTGTTATATTAGATGAGGTTTAAAATCACATTGATGACTTGTAAAATAGTGGGGAATTGGTAAAAATCTAGGGGGATATACTAGTATGGCAAAGTTGAATTGAGATAAAGAGTTGATGTCAAAGAGTTGAAGACTTGAAGGTTAGACTGTGACCAGTACGTATTAGGCCGTGGGCCCTTGGTTATTACCCTGCTAAAGGTGGCGGACTGTAGGTGGATTCATGTGTAGTTAGTCATTTGTGTAAAAGTAGTAATTGTATGGGGTTTTGTGTCACACTAAATTAGCTGCGGGTCTGTCTCTTGCTTAAACACCACCCCTCTCTCTCTTTTCTTTTCCCCTCTTCTCTTTTAAATCTCTCTTTCTCTTCTCTCTTTTCCCCTTCTCTTCTTTGTGCTACAATATATGGGAAAATAGGGGAATTTTGGGGTGAAAGATTTAGTTATAGGATAAGTGTCTGTGCCGACAAATTAGGTTTTCAATGTAGAGCGGGTATTGAGGAAAGGATTTTCCGTTTATTTTGGTAGTCTTTGGTTGTTGATTATATGTATGTCTCTATTTCCTAGGATTAATTTTTAATTTTGATGTGAGTAATGAAACGGAAAATAGGTTTTCTTACATTAGTAGGGACAAGCCTACTTTGCAGTTGAGCCTTCTCAACGTTGCTAGTTAAATTATGGATAGAGGGAGTATACCTGAAAATCGTCAGGTGGTGTTGTTGGTAGATAAATAACATGTGTTCCCAATAACAACCCTGGTGGCACAATTCTTGAAGAGGAGTGGGGCAGTGCAACACCAAAATCCGAGCTTCCCCACCCCCAACTGATTTTATTTGTTATGCCCTTTACAATAATTTTCCAGTCTTTGGAAGGTGGTCGTTGAAAGCAAACAGTTGAAAGGGTAAAGGTTCTAGGTTGGCAGTGTGGGGTGAGGCATGAGATAGAAGGGGCCCGAAATCAGGGGCGCCACTTCCCTGTGCCCCTGCCAAAGAGCAGAGGTACAAATTAAGTTGGGAAAGTGGGGAAAGGATGAAGAAGGGGGGGGGAACACAGACAAAAGCGAACCCATAGAAGGCGGGGGGGGAGGAAACAGGTGACAGAGCTCCCAGCAGTAAACAGAAACTGAAGACAAACGTGCGGCGGACAACACACCAACACCAACAGACCCCAAGCCCCACCCCCCCACTTCCCCTGCCCCTCACGCCCGCCCTCCGGAGATGACAGAAGCAAAAACCACTTTGATCTGGTCACTTATGTAGATGCATTAGGTAATGATAAAAAATATTTAACCAATGAACAGAGAAAAAAGAAGGAGGGGAGGGGGGAAAACCAAGGGAAGAAGGGGGGGTGGGGGGGGAGAAGGGGGCAGGAAGGGGAGGGAAGGGGGGGGCGGGGGAGACCATACAATTTGTTAGGAAAATCACTTGAAAATGGATGGGTGGCAATAGTAGGTGTTTGGGTTGAATGCACTATGTTCGTGAATATGAGGAAAAATAAATTGTTGTCTGTTCTGCGTTAAAGAGACGAAGAAAGAAGAATGAATATGGTTGGTTTTTCACGAAAGTGATAAATATAACATTAATTTTTTTTAGAAAATTTAAATGTTGAATGATTTTTAAAACTTAAGAACTAAAGAAAATGTGGTGGAAGTTGTAAGATTTTGATAGAGCATACACCACATTCCTTTGTTCTAAATCTTTCCCCTCTGTTAAATTTCTCCTACTTTTAGTGTTTTCCGGGGGCATTGCACTGTTTTTTTTGAGGCCATTTGTTTTGGGGCAAGTTAACCCCGACGGAAAGAAAACATGCCTCTTTTAAAGGTGAAATTAATACTGTTCTGATATTAAACCACCGAACGGGATTATGAAAACAGGACTAAAACGTGAGGTTGAATTTACGTATTTTGGCTACAACCAAAAAACAATAGCAATATCTCCGTTTCCCAACCCTTTTTTTTTTAATACATTTGGTCACTTTTTTGGGTCTTATCGTTTTTGGAGGGGTGTCCTTTGGCAAGATGAGGGATTTTCTAAAAGGAATCATATTTTTTTTTTAATTTTTTTAAAGGGTAAAGTGAATTAATATATGAAACATCTGCCTAAAAAATTACCAAAGCAAAAATTCCCAGTATTTTCCCAGTTTTTAAGCACTTTGTTTTTTTTTTAACCAGAATGCAAATGATTTAAACTTGTTAAAAAAAATTCAATCTTTTTTTATTTTTAAATGTTTAATTAATTTTGAAACACAACAAAAATATCCTTTCCAATTAATTTTCCAGTTTTAGATATTTTTTTTTTAAAAAAGATATAATAATACTTTTTAAAGGAATTTACAATTTTTTTTGGGCATATGTTTTCCATTTTGCCTGAAACACACGAAAAGAATCCCATCTTTTACAATTTTCTGGAAAGGGGGATTTAGGCCCAAAGAGAGAGTTCAAACAATCCCCAATGGCCCCCTTTAACAAAATTTTTGTGCCGAATTTTTTTGGATAAACAGAAGAGACAACAACAGAACCCAAACGCCAAACAACGTTTTTACCTTTTTACGAACCTTTTGATCAAGGTATTTCTATCACACAGACGAAGACCCAGGCAAAAGAAGACATTCAAAGAGCCATGGCACCCTTAATACCTCTTACATGGGGGTTGGGTAGCTACCTTGCCTACCCACACCATTCATTTCTCTGCTTGATACAATGAAGGGGAACAGGGATGACGGCGGGGTGTGGGGAGAGGGATTGAAGAAGGCACGAAAAAGGGGGCCACAACTATGGGGGGGGAAGGGGGGGGTAAGGGGGAGGAGGGAGGGGTGGAGGAGGAGGGCGTGGGAGGTGTGGGGGGTACACAAGTCTACGAACTTGGAAACCGTTAGAGGTACACATCTGTCTGGGTTTTGCTCCATGTCTATCTTCGTTAAATTCTCACAAAGACAGACAGACAATAGACAGACAGAGAGCGACAGCCAGACCAAAGAAGATTTCTTATAAAAGAGGCAGTTGGGCCCATAATAAAAGGGTTGAAATCAATCAATGTTGATGGAATTTTTTTTTTAAAGCTTGCAAAGTAAAAGGTGACAAAAAACATGCACCAATGGCTTGATGCATCAAGAAAACAAGGACATGCTGGCACAGGGCAAAGAAGGAAATGAACGATGGAGGGAGGAGGCTGCTACGGGAGAAGGGAAAGCTGCTACAGGGGAGGGCTGCTACAGAGGGAGGGCTGCTAAGGGAGGAGGAGGCTGCTACAGGGGGTGAGGCTGGCTACAGAGGGCGGGAGGGTGATACAGGGAGGGAGGGGCTGTACAGAGGGGGGAAAAGGGAGGGCTGCTACAGAGGAAGGGAGGGCGGGATAAAAGGGAGGGAGGGTGTTACGAGGAGGCAGGGGGGCTAAGTAAGGGGGGAGGGTGCTACAGGGGGGGAGGGAGGATGGCTACATTGGTTTGAGGAGGTGTTACAGAGGAGGACTGTACGAGGGAGGGCTTCAGAGGGGGGGCTTTACAGAGGGAGGGAGGGCTGCACAGAGGGAAGGAGGAGGCCTACGGGGGGGGAGGGTGCTAGAGGGAGGGGGGGAAGGATTAATAGGGGGGGCTGTTACAGCGAGGAGGATGTACAGAAGGGAGGGAGGGCTCAAAGGGGGAGGGCTTACAGAGGGGAGGGGTCAGAGGGAGGGGGGCCCTGTACAGAGGGAGGAGGGGGGCTGCTACAGAGGAGAGGGGCTGACAGGGAGGAGGGCTGCTAAGAGGGAGGGAGGGCGCTACAGAGGGAGGAGGAGGGCTGTACAGAGGGAGGGGGGGGCTGCTACGGAGGGAGGGGGGGCTGCTACAGAGGGGGGAGGGAGGGCTGCTACAGAGGGAGCGCTACATCTTGCAGGAGATGAACGACGCCTTGTTGGCAGATGACTGGGTTGTTTCGTGAAAATCAATGTTCATCTGATTGCCATTGATTTTTTCCCTAAAATCTAAGTCTTGATTTTTCGGCTTGAAACAAACTGATTTTGTTTATAAAAATAATTATTTTTTTAAAGCCAAGCTCCCCCCCCCTAAACCAATGACAATGTCGTAATATGCTTTTAATTTAAAATGGAACGATGGGGAGAGGTGCTGGGCACAAAATACATAATGAAAGTGAACGCAACCAACAGTGTCAAAAACGAACACAGTGGTATGGCATCCACGGTGCTCTAGTTGTTACAGAGAAGATATGTATAACACAAACACTAATATCCACCTCCGAGATACGTACCTACATACAAGTCACGCCCCTTTTTCACACTAAAATAAACCAGAAATAAAATACGTAAACAATTCTGCATGAAACCCTCCATACCCCTTTGTCCCTTCTTTTGACACAAAACCCAAATGGTCCCTTTTAATAGCGAAAGGGCAACCACCATCACCCCATCCCACCACCCACCACCACAAAACTTGCTGTGATCTAACCCTCTCTAGCTGCTGTTTCCCCCCTATGTAAGTCAGTACAGAGCAGTGTCAGGTCAGGCTGGCGTCAGATGGGGAGGATGCCCACAGACATGCCCCTGATGGTGAGGGGGGTCTCCAAATGTCTCTGTCTTCTGATGCTGTCCACGGCTGTTGTGGGGCTTTCTGTTCAAGGTGAGGGGTCTCTTTTTCTGTAGGAATTTCTTGTTAGAAAGTGCTTACAGCTGTCAATTCAGGCGTCATCCCCTATGTCCAGTTGTCTTCATGGCTGCTGTGTTCGGTAGGAGCTCCACGTAATGCCACCAGGGTTCGAAATCTCTCTTTGTCTCTATGTTGAGTTCTACAATCTCCTGTAGCCCTCCTCCCAGACCACTGATCTCAGTGATGTTGGCAATGTAGGATGTTGGTGGTCTGTCTCTTTTTTTCCTTCTGCCCTCAACTTTACCTTGGAGAATTATCGTCGTCAGATTTGTCTCTGTGTGTCTGTTTGCATGAACCAACATATCTCAGTCTGCTCTGATCAACTTTAGCACTGAGAATTCATCAAGAATACTAGTTATCATTTGTTCTTCTGTCTGACCATTTCAGGGGTCAAAGCCTTGGCCTTATCAACTTCCCGTGAAGGTTTAAGGGAGGGTGGTGAGAAACTGTATTTTGATAGGGATAGGGGTTCTTGCTGTCTCGGAAATGTCTTCTTTGTTGCAGTTTGGGTTTATAAAGTCCCGGTTGTAAGGTTCTTTCTCTTTCCTTTCTTTCTGGTGGTGGTTTGGCTTACAACGTTGCCGTTTTAACTGGTTTATGTTAGTGGAGGTTTACCATGTTGTCTTTTCTGTCAGTCGATTCTTTTGGCCCAGCGACTGAGGTACAGAGGTACTGAGGCATCTTCTCTCTCCCTGCCTGTCTCTCGGTGTCTCTCCCCATCTCTCCACTCTCTCTCCTTTTCCCCATTCTCCCCCCCCCCCCCCCCACTCTCTCCCACCTTCTCTCCCTCTCCTCACCCCCTCTCATTCCCCTTTCTCTAAACCCCCCTCTCTCCTTTTCTCTCTCCTCTCCCCCTCTTTTTCTCCTCTCTCTCTCTCTCTCTCCCCCTCTTCCTCTCTCTCCTCTCTCAAGGTGACCTGTGCTGTTTAGAAAATTTTACATTGTAATCCTTTAAACCGCATCTTCCTCTCTTCTCTTCTCTCCCCTCTCTCTCTTATCTCTCTTCTCCTTCTCTCTCCCTGCCTTATAGATTGCTTCCACCCCCCCCTTTCTCCTTTCCTGTTTTTATTGTATAGTTACGGGTTTTGAGTTTATTAATTCTTGACATATAAACTGCTGGTTTCAAATTGGTGTTTCGGGGATCGTGCCTGTCGAGAATTATATATTTAAATAATCATGAAACCACACCACATCTCTCTTCTCCCTTCCTCTCTCTCTCTCTCTCTTCTCCTCTTTTCCTCTTCTCTCTCTCTCTCTCTCTCTCTCCCCTTTCTCTTCTTCTCCCTCTTTTCTCTCTCTCTTCTCACTACTTAGATTGTTGTTTTTTGTTTTTTTCTTTTTTTCTTTTCTTTCTTGTTTTTATTGTGTAGAGTATGGGTTTTAGGTTTTTTAAAATTTATTTAATTATTATGATTATGATGGATTATATATTTATTATTATTTTATTTTTTTTTTTTATTTTATATCATAAAATTTTTTTTGTTGAGTAATCAAATAATATCCGGGTCGTATTGCGTTTTATTTTTTTTTAATTAATTTTTTTTTTTTTTTTTTTTTTAATATAACATATTTTTTGTATGAGTAATCAAATAGTGGGCAAGGGGTCGTGTATAGTTTTGAGAATTTATCTTTAGTACCATTTGAAAACAAAAAAACAAACACCCCACACAACAACCACAACAACACAAACCAAAACATCCACGCAGGCAGCAGCACAACACACTTTTCTCTCTTCTCTTTTGTATTTGGCCTAAGACCCATTGCATTTTTCATTTTCTTTCTTTTCTTCTTTCTCTCTCTTTTCTCTTTTTCTCTTTTCTCTTCTTTCTTTATTGTTTTTTGGTATTTAATAAAGGGCATATTCAACTTTCGATTTTCATATTATTTTGGACTTGTTTTTATGTATTGACTCCAGGAATCTCCTATTTAAATATCTTATTACCACGGTAAACAACTATGTGAATATCACCCGTATGAATGTCAAATTTATGATCTATAAGTTTGGCTTCTTCCTCTCCCCTTCCCCCTCTCTCTCCTCTTTTCTCTCTCTCTTCTTCTCTCTCTCTCTCTCTCTTCTCTTTGTTTTTGTTGTGTATGTGTGTGTGATGGTGTTGTGTGTGTGTGTTGTGGTGTGTTGTGTGTGTGTGTGTGTGTGGTGTGTTTTATTCTGTAGTTGTTACTTTGTTCTTTGTTGGTATTTGTTTGGTTTTTTTCGCTTTGTTGTTTCTTGTTTTGGTGTTGTATGTGTGTGTGTTTTTTGTGTTTGTGTGTGTTGTGTGTGTGTGTGTTGTGTGTGTGTGTGTGTGTGTGTGTGTGTGGGTGTGTGTGTGTAGGGAAATGCTTTTTGTTGTTGAGTTTTTGTTTTTTTGATTTGTTTGTTTTTATTTGTTGTTTGAGTTTGTTTTTTTTGTTTGTTGTTTTGTTTTTTATGTTTTTTTTTTTTATTTTAAAGTTTTTGTTGTTTTTTTTTTTGTTTTTTTTGGTGTGTTTTTTTCTTTTTGTTTTTTTTTTTTTCTTTTTTTTGTTTGTTTTTTGTTGCTTTTTTTTTTTTTTTTTGTTTTGTTTTTTTGTTTTTTTTTTTGGGGGTGTTTCGTTTTTTTTTGCTTTGTTTGGGGTTTTGTTTTTTTGTTTTGTTTTTTTTTTCTTTTTTTTTAAAAAAATTTTTCCCTTGCTTTTTCTTGAAATAGTACGATGTTTTTAAATACATGGGGGAGATTAAAAAAACATAATATATTCATTATCTGAAAAAAAAAGATTTGTTTTTTTTTTGTTTTTTTGTTCTTTATGTTTATTTGTTTGTTTTTGAGGGGTTTGGTTATTCTTTTTTTTCATGCATTTTTGTTGAAAAATTAAAAGTGTTTTGTCCGGTTTTTTGTGCTTGTAGTATTAATATTGTATTTTTTTGAAACCCCCCCCAACCAACTCCCAAAAAATTAAAAACAAAAAACGCGGGGTGCTTATCAATAAATATTTTGTTTATTTTTTAATTTTTTTTGTTTGGTTTTTCTTGTTTTTATTGTGGGTGTTGGGTATTTTTATTTCTTATCTTACATTATTTGAGATATTATCTAAAATGGTGTTTGTGGATCGTTATGTTTTGGTTTTATTTGAATTATCCTGAAATACAAAACACACCTCTTCTTTCCCTCCTCTCCACTTAAAAATCTCCAGCTTATAAGCCCCCAAGTATTTCCGAACGAACATATTTTAAAACAAAACATTTTATTATTCCCCTAAAAATTAATGATCCTTTTTAACTTATATTATGTTTCAGTTGTTATTTGAATGTGTAGGGGGTTTTTCTTTTTGTTTATTAAGTTTATTTGCTTGGCTTTGGTGTTTGTTTGAGTGTTGTTTTTTTGTTTTCTTTTTTTCATTTTTGTTTTTGTTTTCTTCCTTTTTTTTGTTTTTTAGGTTTTTTTTGGGGCGGGGGTTATTAATTTCTTTTTTTCTTGAGGGTGGGATTTTGGGGGATGTTTCTTGTTTTAAAAGGGTTATTTCTTTTTTAATTTCAGTACTTGTTATGAAGTTTTGGGTTTTTTATTGTTAATTCCCTAAGCGGGAGTATTAAAAAACACTGGTGTTATCATTATTCGACATAAAAGAATTTTGCATTGTCTTGTTTTCTCTTTTATCCGCTTTTTTTTTTTTAGTTCCAATTGTTTACAGGTTTTGTGACGTAAATTAAATTAAATTTTTAATTTTAACTCCAGCATTGGTGAAACACTAAGAAACTTTAGAATTACGGTTAGTCCGGGCAAGAATATTTGTTTTGAAAAAATTTCACATAAATGTCAATTGATGGTAGAAAAGCATTTAGAAAGTTTTTTCATTATTTTAGTTATTGCTTATGGGTTTCTATTGTTTTCTTGTTATCTTTGTTTATTTTGAAATGAGTTTCGTCAGGCTTAAAGTCCCTTCCGTTCATAGAGTCATTTTGGTTTTTTGGGTTTTTATTACGTTAAATGCATATTGATTTTCTTGGGATTTTTTTGTATTTACAAAGAAAGTCGTGTATAAACCCCTTGTCAAGGGATTTGGGCAATGACAATAAATTGGGCAAAGCGTCAAAAGCGTCCTTTTCTCTTCCTATTTTCTCTCTTCTCTCCCTTCTCTCTCTCCCCCTCCTCCCTTTCTTTTTCCCCTTCTCTCCTGTCTCTCTTTTGTTTTCTTTTCTTCCCTCTTCTTCCCCGTTTCTTTTCCGTTCTCTCTCCATCTCTCTATTTCTCTCTCTTCTTTTTTTTTTCTCTTTCCCCCTAACCTCTTTTTCTCTCTTCCCTTTCCTTCTCTCTCCCTCCCTTCTCTTTGTCATCTTCTCTCTCCTCTTCTCTCTCTCTCTCTCTCTCTCTCTCTCCCCCTTTCTTCTTCTTTTCTCCCCTCTTCTCTTTTCCCCTATCTCCATTCTCCCCTTCTTCTCTCTCTCTCCTTTCTCTTCTCCTTTCTCTCTCTTCTCCTTTTCTGTTGTCTGTCTTCTCTCTCTCTCTTTTCTTCTCCCACTCTCTCTCTTTTGTCTGTCTGTCTGTCTTCTGTCTGTCTGTCCCCCTCTTTTTTTCTCTCTCTCTCTTCTTACTCTCTCTTTTCTCTATTCTCTCTTCTCTCTTCTCTCTCTTCTTCCCCTCTCTCTCTCTTCTCTCTCTCTCTCTCTCTTCTTCCCCTCTCTCTCTCTTTTCTTCTCTTACTCTCCCATCGTGTTGGGCATTAGTTGTTTGCTTGATATGTATAGTTCTTCATTTACGTCCTTCCACTAATAGTGTATCAGACGGGAACTTATGTTGTGTTTTGTTGGTCGTGTGTGCGTGCGAAGTGTGTGTGTGCGCGCACGCACCCTGCTTGTTTGTTGGGGGAGGGTTTTGGACATACTAATCAATCGCCAATAAACACTTTATGAAAAAAGATAACAGAAATTTGAAAAAACAAAACAAAAAACAAAAAACCCACCAAACAAAAAAAACAACCCAACCCCAAAACATCAAAAGCAAAATATAACTTTCCAATCATATAATTGAAGTATCCTCATTTCAGTAGAGTTTGCAATAGGAGATGTTTGAAATAATTTCTTTCATTAATGGTGTCTTTAGGGAAATTGTGTAGTAGGATGGGAAGGCGGTAAATGTTTTTCAGATGTTGACATTGGTGTTTGTTTCTGTCTGTTTGTTGGTTGTTTTGTACCAAAACATTACGTCAGATAAATGTGTAGTAGTAGTATAGAGTAGTGTATAGTATTATATATTAGTATAGTAGTTTTCTTTTATTTTTTTATTTCGGGATAATGGAAAACGACTCAATTGTGTATAGTACAGTACGGCTGCGCGCGAGCCGCAGTGGTGTGTGTGTTGTGTGTGTGATGTTGGTGTTTTGTGTGTGCGTGTGTGTGTAGTCCGTGTGTGTATTTGCACGTTGTTTTTGTGTTTGTGTGTGTGGTACGTGGTGTTGTAACGTGTGTAAGTATGTGTGCAGTACGTTGTATGGTGTTAGTAATGTTTTGTGGTGTGTAGTACGTGTGGGTGGTGTGTGTGTGTGTGTGTGTGTGTGTTGTGTGTGTGTGTGTTTTGTGTGTGTTATTTTGATCTGAAGGATAATTTGGTTTTTGGGTATGTACGTGTAAAAACTGTTGTATCTTTAGGTTGTGTATCTCTCCTCTTTTTCTTCTTTATCTCTCTTCTCTCTCTCTTCTCTTTCTCTTCTTCTCTTTTCGGGCAAAGGGGTTACAATAATTTTTTGATCTGAACATATGTTAACAACCATGACGGAACCAACATAGATCATTGGGTGTAGTAATCATGCCTTTTTTCTTTTAGATTTGTTTTGTGCCCCTTCCCCTTCCCAAATTTTTCCCTTTTGAATGGCTTTAAAGTTGTCACCAATAAAATATTTCATTGTCTTGGTCATTGTCTCTCTTCAATTATAAGTTTGAAATCATTTCAATAGTCGCTTTGAGTAAAAGCAACAAAAACCAACAACAACAACAACAAACAGCAAACCCAAACACCGACAGACGCAGAATATACAATGCATACATACATACATACATACATAAAATACATCAATACATACATACATACATACATACATACTACATAATTTCAGATAGTAGAAAAGATAGATGAACAGACGCCAGACAAACAGACAGACAGCAGACAGAAAAGAGACAGAAATAGACTGAAGCTGACACTGACGTGACT
>CM054146.1:63060819-63075819 GCA_028751875.1 Rapana venosa
TTTTCTACAGAATTTTGCCAGGGACAACTCTCTTGTCGCCGTTGGTTCTTTTACGTGCGCTAAATAATTATGTGTAACACACGGGACTTCGGTTGATCGTCTCATCGAAAGACTAGCACCCAGACCACCACTCATGGTCTAATGGATGGGGTAACATGTTCGGGTCCAGACGGGATTCGAACCACCACACACTTCCGACCTGGACATTTCGCTTTCTAGACAGGCGCGTTACTTCTAGATCTTGTAGCCCACGTCTTCAATCCCAGACTCGCTCATAACTTGCCCTGTGTATATATTGAACAGATGGGTTAAGAGGATGTATCCTTGTCTAACTCCTTTACAAATGTCTTCAATTCCAGACTCGCTCATAACTTGCCCTGTGTATATATTGAACAGATGGGTTAAGAGGATGTATCCTTGTCTAACTCCTTTACAAATGTTGAAATCCCAGACTCGCTCATAACTTGCCCTGTGTATATATTGAACAGATGGGTTAAGAGGATGTATCCTTGTCTAACTCCTTTACAAATGTCTTCAATTCCAGACTCGCTCATAACATGCCCTGTGTATATATTGAACAAATGGGTTAAGAGGATGTATCCTTGTCTAACTCCTTTACAAATGTCTTCAATTCCAGACTCGCTCATAACTTGCCCTGTGTATATATTGAACAAATGGGTTAAGAGGATGTATCCTTGTCTAACTCCTTTACAAATGTTGAAATCCCAGACTCGCTCATAACTTGCCCTGTGTATATATTGAACAGATGGGTTAAGAGGATGTATCCTTGTCTAACTCCTTTACAAATGTTGAAATTCCCCGTGGGTCAGTATAAATGGCATCCCCATCTTCTGAAAAGTCTGAGCTAGAAATTTCTTCTTTTCTATCACTCTCATTGTTTCTGCCTTGTTCCTGTTCGTACTGTCACCCCCCTTCTTGTCTATTTTCTGCCTTCTTGGTCCATTCTCCTCCTTTATTTTGTTTAGAAAGACATAAAAATAACAATTCTCTCCCATGCCGAAGTCGGATGCGCTGGGCCTGACTTGTCAGGCGCTTATAAGCAACGCAACGAATTTTCGCTCATATGACAGACAACAACAGCTGCTGCCTGAGCGTTCGACGACGAAGAAGAAATCTAACTCCTTTCCAGATGTTGAACAAATTCACATTTGGGGGGGGGGGGGGTTATTGCTGCATGTGATAGAATGTTCCTTGTGGACTTCATAAAGTGAGGACAGGAGGGCCAGTGTGTGTAAAGACGAGGAGGAGTGGGGGAGCGGGGAGGGGGTGGAGGGGGAGGGGCAGGAGAAGGTGGAAGGAAAAAAACCAAAGCTTGGGGGGAGGGGGGGGGGGGGGAAGGGGACGGGGGGGGGGGAGGGTTAAGGGGAGACAAATGATGGGTGAGTGATGTCCCTTCCTGTGTGAAGTGATCGCTGACAAAGGAAGTGACGACAGGGGAGGTAATTTCTGAGGAGAAATTTATATAATCTGGGGTCGTTGTGTGACTAACTTGCCAGCCCGTTACGTATGATTGTGTGTGTGTGTGTTTGTGTGTGTGTGTGTGTGTGTGTGTGTGTGTGTGTGTGTTGTGTGCCCGTATGTGTCGTGTATGTGCGTGTCCTTGTGTGTGCGTGTGCGTGCGCGCGCGAGTATATGTGCCCGTATGTGTCCGTGTATGTGTGTGTGTTCGGAGGTCTGCTCTGATGGCTCTTGCGCTCTTGACAAGGATGCCTGTTATCTCCAGTCCTGTTCAATCTGTTCTTGGAAAACATCATGAGAGAGACCCTCCATGACTTCCACTCTACCATCTCCATTGGCGGCAGACCCCTCAACAACTTACGGTTTGCCGATGACATTGACCTCATGGGCGGAAGTAACACAGAGCTGCAAGATCTTACGACCAGACTTGAGAACAGAGCTGGAGCATATGGGATGGAGGTGAGCTCGGAGAAAAGTAGAGTACTTGTGAACAGCACGAGCAATGCCACCGCTAAAATTTACATGAACGGCCAACAACTGGAGGAGGTAGATGCTTTTAAATACCTCGGCGCTACACTCACAAAGGACGGGCGATCGACGACAGAAATCAAAGTCAGAATAGCCATGGCAACATCTTCCATGACAAAACTCACCACCATATGGAAAAGTAAAGAGATCAGTTTCCCAATCAACTAAAGCTCTACAAAGCCCTAATTCAGTCAATCCTGCTGTACGGAAGTGAAACTGGACATTGACTGCTGAAACAGCAAAGCGAAGCCAGTCATTCGAAACAAAATGCCATAGAAAACTACTGGGCATATCTTGGAGAGAACGAAAGACCAATGAATTTGTCAAGAGTCAAATAACACAGCTGGCAGGTCCACAGGAACCCCTTCTCACCATCGTCAAGAAGAAAAAGCTGACATGGTTCGGCCACGTCACCCGCACAACACTCTGCCCAAAACAGTACTGCAGGGAACACTCGAAGGTGGCAGAAGGAGGGGAAGACAGAACAAGTCATGGATGGACAACATCAGAGAATGGACCAGGATGAATGACTCGGCACTACTGCGCAGAGCCGAGGACCGAGATGGATGGAGGAGGCTTACCACGGCATCGTCTTTCATGTCTCCCCCACGACCGCCAAGGTCACGGGTCTGATGATGATGATGATGTGCGTGTCCTTGTGTGTGTGTGTGTGTGTGTGTGTGTGTGTCTGTGTCTGTGTCTGTGTGCGTGTGTATATGTTTGTGCATTTATAAACCACCCTCACCTCCATAAATAGACACAAACTCTCACACTTCTAAACACCCTGTTATACCTCTCTGTGTGTGTGTGTGTATGTCTGTCTCTGTGTGTATGTGTGTGTGTGTGTGTGCAGGTGTCGCGTTACACGTGTGTTCGGAGGTCTGCTCTGATGGCTCTTGCGCCCCTTGTCACTATGACACACAGGTGGGTTTTGTGGGTACTGTCTGTCTGTCTGTCTGTTTCTATGTCTGCCTGTCTGTCTGTCTGTCTGTCCCTATCTATCTGTTTTTGTCTGTCTGTCTGATTGTCTGTCTGCTGGTGTGTCTGTCTGCCTGTCTCTCTGTCTATCTGTCTCTGTTTGTCTACCTGTCTGTCTGACTGTATTCCTGTCTGTCTGACTGCCTGTCTGCCTGTATGTCTATCTGTCTGTCTGTCTGTCGCCCTCTCTCTCTCTCTCTCTCTGTCTCTCTGTTTCCTCCTCCTCCTCTACCTCCTCCTCATTCTCCTTCTTCTTCTTAGAAAGCGCTTGCTTTCCCCCAGCCAATGTTAATCAGCATTGAGCGTGGTTACCGATTAGATGGGTGACAGTTTGCGCCCCTTGGCTTCAGTACAGTCCCCCAGTTCACCTAGCTGTAAATGGGTACCTGCCCTCTTTAGGGTCAGGGAAGGTAAAGCAGCGAGGGAGAGAAGATGGGCGCCGCCCTCAATATTCTGTTCCCTGGAGAAGTTGAGGTCTCTGACGCCTCGCTCCCCAACTTTATAGGCTATGAGACACCTTTCCCTTTCTTTTCATCTCCCTCTCTGTCCTGCATCTGTCTTTTGTGCACGTGCAGATGGAATACTTAAGACCATCCAACACTTGTGGCCTTACTCGTGTTTAGGCATAAGGTGGCATTAGTAGGAGTAGAAGCAGTTGCGGTAGTTGTTATCGTAGCAGAAAGTAACGATTATGCTGATGGAATCATCGATATCAAATCAGACAGAAGGATACGTGTGTGTGTGTGTGTATTTGTTTGGTGGTGGGGTGTGGTTAATAAACATTTCGTGCATTACTATGCAGTTTAGAATAAGTGGTCACATCTAAACGCAATATCTTAAAGGGTGAAACAATTTGTAAACAGTAGCAGCAGTACCACCACCACCACCACCACCACCACCACCACCACCACCACCACCACCACCACCACCACCACCACCACCACACCACCAACCACCACCACCACCACATCATCCTCCTCCTCCTCCTCACTCCTCCTCCCCTCCTCCTCCATCATCATCATCTCATCATCATCATCATCATCATCATCATCATCATCATCACCACCACCACCACCACTACCACCACCAGCATCAACGACGACAACGACAACGATAATATTTCAGCACATATTCGACGGCTCCCGCTCTTTAAGAAAGGCTGCATCTGAAGCCAGTGCAGAAGGATATGTTCCATATTTAAGAATATATTCCTCACAGTTAAGGATATGTTCCACAGTTAAGGATATTGAGGATATGTTATACAGTTAAGGATATGATCCACAGTTACAGATATTAAAGATATGTTCCTCAGTTAAGAATATTGAGGATATGTTCTACAGTTAAGGATATGATCTACAGTTACAGATATTAAAAATATGTTCCACAGTTAAGGATATTAAGAATATGATCCACAGTTAAAGATATTAAGGATATGTTCCATTGTTAAGGATATGTTCCACATTAAGGATATGTCCTCACTTAAGGATACGTTCCACAGTTAAAGACATGCTCCACGGTTAATTGTTCATCTCATATACATTTGACATATGTGCAACATTGTTTAATGATGACATCATATATCATATCATATTATATTATTTGGAACTTGTCTTTACAATGCATTTAAACTGTAGTGTTCAGACAGTTTATATTTAACAAAAAGAATTAGAATCATCCAGTAAAGCACGGCCTGGATGATGTACACCATCTTTATTTTGGTAATGTTAGATTTTTTATAGTAAACATCAAAGTAACTCCCCCACCAACACAACTGCAAACCCATACAGTTATCTTCCCTTGTTCTCTGCCCCAGGTCAACCAGTCCAGCCAGGGGTCTTCAGGCCAGGGCAACAACGACCTCAAAACAACACACACCATGACCTTGACCCTCTCCATGTCAAGCCCGGGTCACGAACAGGCAGTCTCCAGATCGTCCCGACAAGCCTCCAGCCCGGAAAGTCCTCCCAGCGACAGGACCCAGCCCACAATGGACGACCTGCTGACCAGCCTAGGCATCCACCCTTCACACGACACCAAACAACCTTCAGACAAATCCAGCACCCACTCCGGAGCAGAAAAGCCCCTAACATCACCACCTGCCTCAGCGAGCATCAACGTCGGGGATTTTCCCGCTAGCCCACACTCTCCCGGAGAGTTCACCTTCGGTTTTTTAGGCACTAGCGGTTTCCACGACATCTCCACCCCACCTGAAACAAACAACCACGTGTCTGTCATGGATTCCAGACCCACACCCAACACCAGTCCAAACCCGGGAGCGGAAGAAGGGACGGGGTGGGGGGAGTTCCTGAACACGCCTCCTGCTTCCCATCCCAAAACTGAAACAGACAGCGCGCCGAACGAAAAGCTGGAACGACTGGAAACCACGACTGAGGACACTCACAGAGAGCCCGGCTCTTCTCCCAGAAGCGTTTCGGCCAAGACAGAGTCTTCCGTGGAACGTGCTCGTGTGACGGGGAGTCTGGTGTTGCCTGACGACGCCAAGAAGAACCTGAACTTGAACATAGGGCCGCTGAACAACGTGGGGCCGCCTCAACCGGACCCTTCGGCTGGAGCTGCAGCCTGGCCCCCAGCTGAGGAGAGCAGTACCCCGGGTCAGGCCGTGACAGGGTCAAGGTCATCGTCGGCATCTCCGCGTGGTGTGGAAGGTTCTGGAGGGACGACTGGTGGTGGTGAGGAGGAGGAGGAGGGAGGAAGGGGTGGAGAAGAGAAGGGTGTGGAGGGTGATGATGATGCGCAGTTGCATGGTGAGTGTGTTTGTGCGTGTGTGAGTGTGAGTTGGTGTTACTGTTATGGACTGTGGGGTTTTGATGATGATGATGATGATGATGATGATGATGATGACGATGATGATGATGATGATGGTGGTGGTGGTGGTGGTGGTGGTGGTGGTGGTGGTGGTGGTGATAGTGATGATGATGATGACAATGATGAAGTCCTTCGGATGAGACTATAAACCAAGGCCCCGTGTGCGAACGCATGCAGAACATCTTGCGCACACGTTAAATCTTGTTCCGCTTTTCGAAAGAGTAGGCCATTGTGTGCCAGTGGGAACAGATGACAAATTTTACAAAACCGCATACACACGGGGACTGGATGTAAAAAAAAGCACATTAGTGCTTATTCCATTATCCTCGAAAAAAAATAATAATCTGAGCGCTTTGATTTGTTGCTTTACAAGATTCAGCGCTATATAAATTCCATACATTATTAGATGATGATAACACCTGGAGAGGAATGGGTTCCGCCAGGTTCCATCGCCTCAGAGACATGTCCTGACATATTCAGTACAGTGCCCCAACGGCTCCTGGGTGAAGAGAAGAGAAGAGAAGAGAAGAGACGAGAAGAGATGAGAAGAGAAGAGAAGAGAAGAGAAGAGAAGAGAAGAGACGAGAAGAGATGAGAAGAAGAGAAGAGAAGAAAAGAGAAGAGACGAGAAGAATGAGAAAGAAGAGAAGAGAAGAAAGAGAAGAGAAGAAAGAGAAAGAGAAAGAAGAGACGAAAGAGATGAGAAGAGAAGAGAAGAGAAGAAAGAGATGAGAAGAGAAGAGAAGAGACGAGAAGAGATGAGAAGAGAAGAGAAGAGATGAGAAGAGAAGAGATGAGAGGTGAGGAGATGAGGCACAAAGTGATGAGACGAGACAGTGACAGACAAAGAGAGACGTCAAAATGGGAATTGGAGGCAGTGCTAAGATTCAGTATACATGTTTGTTGTTGAGTTTTTACCTGGATCTGTTGGTGACTCTTCTTCTTCTTCTGCGTAGAACGCTAAGTCGGCACTTTTCTCTGTCATATTATAAGTGAAAATGCGTTGCACTGCCATTAAGTGCCTGACAAGTCAGGCCCAGCACATCTGATTTCAGGATGGGAGAGAATTGTTATACTTTGTCTTTCTGGTAAAAAGGCAGGAGAATGGACCAAGAAGGCAGAAAATAGACAAGAAGAAAGTGACAGGAAGAAAAGGAACAAGGCAGAAAAAAGAGGGATAGAAAAGAGGGAGTTCTTAGCACAGAATTTTCAGAAAGTGGGGTTTTTATTTCTACTGACAGGCTGCACATCCCCCCCCCCCTCCCCCGGCATCCCCACGAGGGAGGTGACCATTCGTAGACCTTGGCTTCAGTACAGTCCCCCGGTTCACCCAGCTGTAAACGGATACCTGCCCTCTTCAGGGTGAGAAAAGTAAAAGTAGCGAGGGAGAGGAGACGGGCGCCGCCCTCACTATGCTGGCCCCTGGAGAAGCTGAGGTCCTCGCCACCTCCTTCCCAAACGAGGACATAGGTTCTGGGAGCACCCTTTATCTTTCCTTTCCCCCTAGAGAGTTTTCAGGTAGTCAATGTCTACATTGTCTTTGTAAAGCTTTTGTCCTGTGTATTTTTCAGGTATAGGATGTCTGGATTGTCTTTGTCCATGTTTTGCCTTGGTGTATTGTTCAGGTATAGGACGTCTGGATTGTCTTTGTCCATGTTTTGCCTTGGTGTATTGTTCAGGTATTCAAATAATACTCCTGGTGGCCCCGTGTGTGGGAGCTCTGCTGTCTGTGATTGGTGCAGTGTGCGTGGTGAGGACCGCTGCAGCCAATTGCTGCCGGCGACAGAAACAGATGAAGGAAGGGAGCCACCAGCAACACCAGGTGAGAGGATGGCACACAGTCAGAGGGTGGGAACATTTTCTCCGGATAAAGTTAACAGATGTCGAAAGCAGAAATAAAGCCAGCAGCACATGATGTGAGCATAGAAGGATGATAGTGAACGGAGAGAGACAGACAGAGAGACAGACAGGCAGAGACAGAGACAGAGACAGAGAGACATATAGACAGATTGACACATAGATAATAATAATAATAATAATAATAATAATAATAATAATAATAATAATAATAATAATAATAATAAAAATGGAACTTATATAGCGCTATATCTTGCAAAGACAAATCAAAGCGTATGCATTCAACCTAATCTTACACAGTCATGCAATCAATGATAAATAATCAACAGCCTAAACATATATTACAAACATGGTGCACTGCAGACAAAATCTATGGGATAAAATTTCAATAGTCAAATGTTTTACAAAAAGCACACACAGATCGAGACAAAGGCAAATGCAGACTCAGACACCGAGTCAGAGAGACAGACAAACAGAGAGAGAGACATGTCGAGACAAAGACAGACTCAAACAGAGAGTCAGATAGACAGACAAACAGACAGAGAGACATGTCGAGACAAAGACAGACTCAGACAGAGAGTCAGACAGACAGACAAACAGACAGAGAGACACATAAAGACAAAGACAGAGTTAGACAGACAGACAGACAGACAGACAGAGAGATATTGAGACAAAAGACAGACAAACAGAGATACAGACAGACAAGCAAACACGCAGAGAGACTATTGAAAAAAGACTTAAACAGAAATCAGACAGATAGACAGAGAGACATTGAGACAAAAGACAGACAGACAGATAGATAGACAGACAGACACACAGACAGACAGACAGACAGACAGACACAGACACACAAACACACAAACATACAACAAAACACACACACAGGGAAGGAGGATGGGAGAGAGAGCGAGAGAGAGAGAGAGAGTTATGTCAAGACAAAAAGAAGACTGAATTCATCACTGAACACTTTATTCATTCCCAGATGAACCGTACACAGCCACCAAGTAACCGACGTCGGACCACTCATCCAGGCAGCGAACGAGACATCGAGAGGAACAGTCGCCGGTCACATTAAGTCAGTAATCAATTCAACCCCACGAAACTCCACTACAAGGACTATCCAAGTGCAGCGCAGGGCTCTCTCCAGCCAGTGGCCTGACAGTGACCCGAAATTATCTGCGGACAGGGATGCCTACCATTACTGGTTTTTTCAGAAACAGAACATGATATGTTGTTGTTGCTGTTGTTTATTTAGTTATTTAGTTATCATTTATTCGGTCATTCATATATTTATTTATACCACTTTAAGTCACGGCAGATTTCTCTGCGTGAAATTCGGGCTGTTCTCCCTAGGGAAAGCGTGTCGCCACAACAGCAGCGCCACCCTTTATTTCTTTTCTTTTCCTATCTGCAACTGTATTTGTTTCCCTACTAAAAGTGGTTTTTTTTGTTGAAAACAGAATTTTGCCAGGGACAACTCCCTTTTTGCCGTGGGTTCTTTTACGTGCGCTAAATAATTATGTGTAACATACGGGACCTCGGTTAATCGTTTCATTCGAAAGACTAGCACCCAGACCACCACCCACGGTCTAATGGAAGGGGGAAAAGTTTCGGGCCCAAAACGGGGATGGTACCACCGCACACATCCGACCCGGACTTCTGGCTTTCTAGGCAGGCGCGTTCGTTACCTCTAGACCAGCGCTCGTGTTGGTGTGGTCCACATCGCCAGATAGAGTCAGCGTGTTCTGGTACAAAACGGGTGAGGTGTTTTTTCAGTTGTGCTCAAGATGTTTTGTTGATGCGTTGTCTTCTGTTCCTCCGCCAGAGCTCCTCATGTCACCCAAACAACGGTGAGGTTTTGCCTATGCCACGTTTACTCTCCACCCAGGTAGCCGCATTCCGACTTCGGGGATAGCGTTTCACCATGACACGATTGAGCGTGCAGTTTTGGTTTTGAATATTCTCACCCATTCCTACCGACAATCAGAGACCTACTCTTCTCAAAAGCGGAACGGGTTGTTAACGTGTTCTTCATGCGCTCGCACACGGTACCTCGGTTTATAGGCTCAACTGAAGGACTTTCGGAGGGAGTGGAGTCGCGGTACTCATGTAAAATTCCAAGGGGAAAAAATCCCCACAAACGGGTGCCTCGGTGGTGGCTCGAACCCGGGCCGTCAGATCACAAGCTTAACGTTCGAACCACTAGGCCCATCTAAGGACCTCAGTTCACAGTCAAGTCAAAAACACTTTCATCATCCCATGAAGGACTATTGCAATACTGACAGGCACATTGATACGTATCATTATCTCGAAAGACAGCCTTCTCTCAAAGACATAAACAGCCAATAAGAGTTGAACTCAACGTCAGACGCACGCTAGAGCCGAGTGGTTAAGACCGTTTGACTTCGCTCCTGCCGGTCCATTAAGTATCGGGTTCGAATCTTGGCAGCAACGTTCAATGAATTCAGGTTGGGGATTTTTTTTACGATCTTTGTATGGATTGTGTGGGGGCTGTTAGAGGGCACGTGGGAAGGAGGGAGGAAGGGAGGAGGAAGAGGTTTGGTTTATGTTTTCAGTCTTTGGGTGAGAGAGATATAACACGTCGTTGAAATGTGTAGGTTTGTGCAGGCGAACGTGAAAGAGAGAGGGAGAGAGAGAGAGAGAGAGAGAGAGAGAGAGAGAGAGAGAGAGAGAGAGGGAGAGAGAGAGAGAGAGGAGGGAGAGAGAGGGAGAGAGAGAGAGAGAGAGAGAGAGAGAGAGAGAGAGAGAGAGAGAGAGAGAGCGTGTAGGTAAGTGTGTGCGTGCATGCATGTGTGTGGCGTGCATGTGTGTGCGTGTATGTATGTGTGTGTGTGTGTGTGCGCGCGTGTGGGTGCATGTGTGTGTGCGTGCGCAATCACACCCGTGTGCTAGCATGATTGTTTGCTTCATCTAATGAATAATAGAGACAAAAGATCAATAAAAGACTTTTAGACTGAAATACAGTGCCTTTGTGTGCTTTTTTGCCTGTTCCAATTCCAATTCTTTAATACCATAAAACACAGAAATTCATGTTTATATTCCACTTCAATCCTTTTCACCATTGATTTATTCATTTTTGTTTATTCTTTTATTTCGAGGATAATGGAATAAGCACTCAAGTGCTTTGTTTTACACCCAATACCCGTGTTTATGCAGTTTTGTATAGTTTGTCATCCGTTCCCACCGGCACACAATGACTTACTCTTCCGAAAAGCGGAACGGGTTTTAACGTGTGCGCAAGATGTTCTGCGTGCGTCCGCACTCGGGATCTCGGTTGATAGTCTCATCCGAAGGACTTTTAGGGGGAGTGGAGTTGGTACTGATGTTAACTCCAGAGGAAAAATCCTCTGGCCCAAGATTCGAACCCGCTGAGGGACCTGGGGGGCTGTAACTAACAAACTGAAGAAAGAGTGGACACAAAGAAAACAAGAAGCAGCAGCAACAAGAACTCTGACACACAGAAACCAAGAAACAGCAGCAGCAACAAGAACTCTGTGCCAGTCAGCCTCTGAATACTGAAGACGGCTGCAGGGACCGCAGGCAAAACTCCATTGCCATGTGTTGCATTGTGTTTTACTCTGTTGTGTTGTACTGTGTTGTATCATATTATGGTAATGTGTTGTATCGTACCGTGCTGTGTTGTATCGTGTTGTGCTGTGTTGTGTTATGTTGTGTTGTATTGTAATGTACTTTATTGTACTGAACTGCACTTTATTGTCTTGTCCTGTGTTGTATTTTATTAAATGAGTTGCAATGCATTGTACTGCATTGTATTGTTCTGCATTGCCTTGCATTGTATTGCATTGCATTATATTGTACTGTATTGTATTGTAATGTGCTGTGCTGTGTTGTGTTGTGTTGTGTACATCTTTCACTACCAACAGATTTCTCTGAGTGAAATCCAAACTGCTCTTTCCGAGGAGAATACGATGCCAAGAGCGTAGCACGACCCCTTAAAAAACAAAGCAACAACCAAACTTCATGTCTGTGTATTATACAAATTTGGTTTCCTCTGAGGGTGGCTTCTTACCTATACGACTTTTCTACCCAGCATCAACTCTCTTGTTGCCGCAATTTCTTTTACGTGCACTAAACCTGTGTTGCAGACAGGACCTCAGTTTATCGTCTCACTCAAAGGCCAGGTACTGGGGGTGTGCTGGTATGCCACGCTCTACAACGTGACGTCTTCAGCCATGACAAGCTCTTGACATAGCAACCTGCCTTTTATTTAAGAGAGAGAAGAACAGCCCCTGAAGTGGAGCACGGCTGCTGATACTATGATGGGGAACTTGACAACAGTTATAGGCACAAACTTGACAACAGTTACAGCACAAACATGACAACAGTTATAGCACAAACTTGACAACAGTTACAGAACAAACTTGACCACAGTTATAGCACAAACTTGACAACAGTTATAGCACAAACTTGACAACAGTTATAGCACAAACCTGACAACAGTTACAGCACAAACTTGACAACAGTTACAGCACAGACTTGACAACAGTTATAGCACAAACCTGACAACAGTTACAGCACAAACTTGACAACAGTTACAGCACAGACTTGACAACAGTTACAGCACAAACTTGACAGCAGTTATAGGCACAAACTTAACAACAGTTATAGGCACAAACTTGACAACAGTTACAGGCACAAACTTGACAACAGTTATAGGCACAAACTTGACAACAGTTACAGCACAAACTTGACAACAGTTACAGCACAAACTTGACCACAGTTATAGGCACAAACTTGACAACAGTTATAGGCACACATTGACAACAGTTACAGCACAAACTTGACAACAGTTATAGGCACAAACTTGACAACAGTTATAGGCACAAACTTGACAACAGTTATAGGCACAAACTTGACAACAGTTACAGCACAAACTTGACAACAGTTACAGCACAAACTTGACCCCAGTTATAGGCACAAACTTGACAACAGTTATAGGCACAAACTTGACAACAGTTATAGGCACAAACTTGACAACAGTTATAGGCACAAACTTGACAACAGTTACAGCACAAACTTGACAACAGTTATAGCACAAACTTGACAACAGTTATAGGCACAAACTTGACCACAGTTATAGGCACAAACTTGACAACAGTTACAGCACAAACTTGACAACAGTTATAGGCACAAACTTGACAACAGTTATAGGCACAAACTTGACAACAGTTATAGGCACAAACTTGACAACAGTTATAGGCACAAACTTGACAACAGTTATAGCACAAACTTGACAACAGTTATAGGCACAAACTTGACAACAGTTATAGGCACAAACTTGACAACAGTTACAGCACAAACTTGACAACAGTTATAGGCACAAACTTGACAACAGTTATAGGCACAAACTTGACAACAGTTATAGGTACAAACTTGACAACAGTTACAGCACAAACTTGACAACAGTTATAGGCACAAACTTGACAACAGTTACAGCACAAACTTGACAACAGTTATAGCACAAACTTGACAACAGTTATAGCACAAACTTTACAACAGTTATAGCACAAACGTATCACGCTGTATTTACTCTAAAATTTAAAAAAAAAGTCTCACAATAAATCCCAAGTGTGATGAGTGAGACTAGAGTACATATTATATTATTCTCGGGTTACCCCCAGAATGTTAAGCTGGGGAACGTACAACAACAACAACAACAGCATCAACAGCAACACCTAGAAAAAACAACCAACACAACGGTTTAATGAAATATAGTGGTGTATCAAACAAAAACCCGATTGCCGCACTCAGAGAAAAAAAAAGTGACCGCACAACATGGCGTTGTTATTGAAATAAACTTTATTACAAATAGTCATGTGCACTAATAATAAAAAAATAAATGACCAGTCTATCATCATTCCATACTACAGAGCTGGGAACACAGTTACGTCCCATATACAGTCAACACAATCAGTTACTTCCCTTGTACACGTTGTAGTAATGATAATAGTAATAATGATAATTATCAGTCAATTTGTCGTCGAAACGTTACACACACAAAAAACATCCACATGATTTGTCAAATCAGAGAGGACTATTGTCTGCAAGCTATTATGAATGTCAATATTTAAAAAAGTGCAATAATTTGTGTACATCAAAGCCACGCAGCGCTGAAAACCCATTCTCAATAAATACATGCACACAATAATGAATGAGCTTCGTGATAATCATACAAGCTGTTATTATTATTTAAGTGCGTGTGTTTGGTTGTTAGCAGCTGTTTATGTATGTACAGATGTCTCAATATGATGTAATAAATATGCCTACAACAGCTGCATTGTGTACAAAAACATGAAGTAGCACCTACTGGGGAAAAAATGAAGTTATAAGTTTTGATACACTTGTGAATTTATATGTAGCATCATTCATTCAAAACGATAATAAATTACAGAAATGAGGTATACAACTAAAGTTGAATAAATATCACAAGCACACAGTAGCAAGCACAAACAGACCAAATGAACTTTAAAAAATGAAATTCTACAATAAACTCGAACGAAAAGCATTTCTAAAAGCATTTCTTGGAAATCAGCGAGGTACAATACAAATTACTACAAGGTTATCCCTTTTTTTGCTAAAGTATACAAACTATGATAATAGAACTATATTAAAACCTTGTAATAGGAACTGCCTCACTCAACTAAGGGTAAAACATAAAAACACACTCAAACAAACAAAAAACCAGCCTGACAAAACATTGTCTGCAGAATTGTGGGTTAGTCTTACCAATGACCGGTTATATCTGATTCTTGTTCGGACATATGCTAAAAATCTATCGAAATTATAAAGTCATCTTCAGAAACACAAAATCTCAAAACGTTATAGAATTATCTTTAGAAGCTGACAGTTTAAAAAACAACAACCAACCAAACCAAAAAAACATATCTTTAGAAGTTGCTAATCTATCAAATCATGAAATAATCCCCAGAAGTTAATTATCTATCAAATCATGAAATAATCATGATTTGATAGATTATTAACTTCTGAGGATTATTTCCCCTTATATTATTTCACCAAGCGCCACAGAGGTTTAAACCCGCGACCCGAAACGCCCGCGCCATTACATTAGGATAAGACACTCATCGTCTTGATGGCATAGCCGCTAACTAAAAAAAACCCGTCCTCTTGTGATCGACCTTATGATGTATGACAGTGCACAATGAATGGTCTGTGTGGGTGGGCGATATCGATAATCTATCAAACTCATGCAATAATCTCCAGAAACTGAACATCTACCAAGCTATAGACTCATCTGTAGAGGGTGAGAATCGTTCAGCATGAGGCCAACCA
>CM054146.1:63080819-63103319 GCA_028751875.1 Rapana venosa
AAAGAATATTTCCCTAAACATGGCGTAGCATCGACCATTTTTGGTGGTTATTTTTCTTTCCTTGTGTTGAACGGTACCAAAAATTACTTAATTACGCTTTACCTATCACAGAATATTACCCGAAATAAGATCGTTCTTACATAAATTATAGTTTGCATATTTTGATGAATACTACATGATAAACATCTATTGATACACACAAAAGGCTAGCGTATAAATCATCTAGCAAGAAAAAAACAACTTGTCACAGTAAATAACAAAGTGCAGTAGGTATAATCTCTGTACTGAAACAAACTGTTCATTATGCCTGTATTCTGATATTTTATAGTAACAACTATGCACAAATTACTGGCCACAACCTGACTGCAGTTATTCACCACGTGTGTAAATGATGGAAATATATTATCAACAAACTGACTTCAACAATCTAATATTATCTCGTCGAATATGAGAAATTACCGTCAGTAATGCAACACCAATATCCAGTAACTGTATAAATCATGGATGGTTACAGTCACCGACTTATAACAGCAAGATCCAGATATGTCTGTCTACCAATGTTAGATTATTGCTATCAGCAATTATTGTTGTTAGCATGTCATAATCTGTCAACCATAACGGAAACCAAGTTTCACACATCACTTGTATGGTTATAAAACTGTTTTCAAAGTAATAAAAGAAAATAGAAAAATGACATTTTTTCTCTTTTTCTTTTATAGCTTTGGTTTCATGCATTTGTACAAAGAACTAAGCTGTGAATATATACATAACTTAATGTTTTTAATAAAGCAATATGCAACGGTAAAGAAAAGAATACACTGCCTTTTTGTCTGATTTTTATGCACATAGATCTATGAAAAGTAAAATAAAAATCCATAAATCTTAAATTTATTGTATGCACAACATTGTACACAATCTAAAAACCATGCAATACACCACTAGAAAAAAAACTTTAACTTTTTGCCTGACTGTATGGCCGTTTGTGTACAGTTTAAAAATGATGCAGTGTTCTGAATGTACCACTGAATACATCTTTGACTTATTGCATGCATTACTTTCTACATCATTTTAAAGAATATGCAGTATTTTAAGGTAACACTGAATAAATGTTTAACTCATTGTATAGCTAGCGGCCATGCCTACAACTTAAAAACCATGCAAATGTAGCAGCGGTCTTAGCTGCCGACCATGATAGTTTCCTGGATGTGAACATATTTGCATATTACAGAAAATACAATGGAAAACACAAAATTTAAATGATGACGACAACAGCATCAACTCTACATTCTCACGTGGCAGTGTTATTAGTATGCCTGATAACTATGTAGGAAACTTTATGACAGTAGGCATGATCAGATCTGCCATCTTTGCTATGCGCCCACATCACATATACACATGACAATCAATCACGTAAAACAACATTCAGATTGTTTTTCTTGGCAGGTAATAAGTATTATGTACATCAATCTCATTATATTCATTAAAAGCTTGACAAAGTTTAAAAAAGATTACATCAGAATATACATCTCAACAAATTCAAATATAAAATCACATTACAACATATTGATAACATATTTAGCTTGGCATAACTATGACTTATTCACAATGTACAGAAAATCAGCCAATGTTAAGTAAAAGATGCAAAAACACATAAAACACATTATTCAACAAACAATAAAAATTAAAAGTTAATCATAATTGATTACCTATTCCTTTTTTTAAAATGATACCTGTTGCAAGTTTTTAACTGTAATCCTCAACACGTTAAACTGTGCAATAGACCATTGTCATCACCTACACACAAAAATGTGAAGAGTGAATTTAAAGAAGTCCCAAAGGAAAGAAGAATCACTAAGCACTTTCTTGTGCAGTTATTTAAAAAAAACCATTTACTGTATGTGTATAATTTTGTCAGTATATCCCAAAAAGAGGATTCCATAACAGACTTTAATCCATTGTGACCAGCTGGTTCTTTCTTTCTTTGCTGTAGTCGATAATTAACAGCTCAGTCTAATCGGGTGTGAACCATTGAGTCTTTCACTGTTAAGATCCGTGCATTAATCAACCATTCTGGATGAAGAATAACTACACGCATTGCAAAGTATGCTATATATCAAACGTCAGTGAAGAAATGAACTCAGGCAGAATTACTGGCAGTCTGTAAAGCACCGGATGATTTGATCCACAGCACAAATGCAAATGCCTGCTATTCCTTTGCCAGTTTTGAAAGTAAAGAGATAAGAATGATTAAAATGATGTCTTGGTTATAAAACTGCATCTTCTCACATGACTGATGGATTAGATCAACCGAATGGACGAATGCTAGCATAGCCTCATATAAAAACAACAACAACAACTACAACAGTAATATCCCTTAATATCACAACTGGCTTCAGGATAATATCAGTACAGTTTGCATACGTTCTTGAAGTCTATTTAGCAGAATGACTTTTGCATGAATGAATCTACCTAATTGACCCTTTCATATAGTTAATAAAAAAAAAATTGAAAAATTCCATTTTACTGAGCAGTTTCAAAAGTACAAAGACATTCTTATATACTAACTCACAAAACCTGGAAAGTTTTCTCCCCTGCACTTCCTGTCCAGTTGTAAGACTCAATCTATTTAAAAAAATCATCAAAAATAGAAACTACAAGTTTGTTAAAGAAACCATTAAAACTGATGATCAAGACGCTGAGTTAGATGGTGTACAAGTATATAAAGATTCGTTCATTCACATTGTAGCTTGTGGAGATGCATAGAGTAAATCAAGAATTCCTTGTTCTTAAATGCGATGCAGTGAGGATTAAGTCACAAACACACCTAACAAAGAACCACACACATAACCAAGAAAAATCTCATCTCCCTGGCTGCTTTTGAAAGAGAACAAAGACCAATACATATTTTCTTATGCTTATGCTTATAATATCATTACAGTGTCTTACCTATTTGCAACAAAAAATTAAAATCCCTCATTCCTGATAGAAAATATTGTAAAAAAATAGTTATCTAACAAATATTCTTTGTCAGAAATGGTTGAATGAAGAGAGTTAATTCACACACATCATTTACACCTGGAAATAACCGATATCAATCAATATATACTTGGCAGCAGTGCTAAAGATTCTGCTGAGTTTGATATATCCTGGTACATTTTTAAAAACTCCTACTTCTGAGCTTAAAAACAGATAGTAAAATAGCAAACTGCTGCCAGGCACAGCTAACATGACTGCACGATTCTTCTTATCACATCGTAAAACTAAAAAGAGATTACTATTCATATAAAATCAGTACAACTTGTATACATGAAAAATTACAGTGCATAATAATAACTATATACTCATCTGTGGTGACTTGATAGTACAAAATAAAATCCAAAATAATATTGGGCACAGGGGAGTTAATCATCCGTGATGACTTGAGGTATGGACGAAGAGAAGCAAGGCTGATTGATGTTTGGCTTGGTGGTCTAAATAAAGAAATGTCCTGACCTTCAGGGTGGCTGGCAGTGATGACGCTGAACAAGGAATGCTGTTACACTCCGTGAGTACAAAAATATATATAGCAGAGCATCTTTTGATTCTTTCATTCCTATCTGCGTGTCACATGCATTCAAAAAAAAAACCTATACAAAACAAAACAACAAACATACAAAAGAAAGCAAAATAACCCCACTCTGCGTTTTACGTGCATTCTAAAAATATAAGCGAAAAGATCAACACCTCCCTAAATTCAAACCTCACCCCCCCCCCCACCACCCCCCCAAATCCCCATTTCTTCAGATAAAAAGGAAAACATAAAAACCAAACAACACAAAAGGAGAAATCAATGAGCCAGCTAAACAGAATTGAAGATCATTTATCAGGCATGAAGCAAAAGTGAATACTTGCACTTAACAAGAATAACATTTCCTCACAAACATAACCCCGTCCCCCCACCCCTCACCCCACCCCCACCCCCACCAACAAACCAACAACCAAAAAACCATTGAAATATTATTTGAGATAGTTTTGCAGTTTCAGTAAGCTTTACTTTTGCCCAACGTTTGGCAAAAACAGATTACAGAACACACTTTTATTTCCAACATCAATAGTCCTCATTCAGTCATTGAGGAAGACACTGCAATTTTTAAATGTAGATAATTATAATATGAACACTTCTTCTTTTTATATATATTTTATTGGACACCAGTGTTCTTTATTTCGTCACTGAAAGAAACACTTCATGTGGGGGCAAATACAATTATTACCTATATCAGATCTGAGGCTTGGTATCATACTATCAATGATGATAAGCAATCACTGCATGTGGGGTAAATACAATTATTACCTATATCAGATCTGAGGCTTGGTATCATACTATCAATGATGATAAGCAATCACTGCATGTGGGGTAAATACAATTATTACCTATATCAGATCTGAGGCTTGGTATCATACTATCAATGATGATAAGCAATCAATCAGCGGGCCTGACACAGACTGCAGAGCAGTGATATCGTCGTCGCGCTGTCTGTGTCAAAAATGTCTGCTCACTGTTGTACACCTCTTTGAGTAGGGTCCTCAGAACATCAATGCTGCCTTGGGGGGATGTGTGTGTGTGTATGAGTGTGGTGTGTGTGTGTGTGTGTGTGAGTGTGTGTGTGTGTGTTTTTGTGTCAGTGTGTGTGTGTGTGTGTGTGTTTGTGTGTGAGTGAGTGTGTGTGTGTGTGTTTGTGTGTGAGTTGTGGTGTGTGTGTGTGTGTATGAGTGTGTGTTTGTGTGTTTTGTGTGTGAGTGTGTGTGTGTGTGCATGCACTCGTGACGCACGCCTGTTTGTAGCATTCTCAATGAACATACACATTTTCAGTCATTAAAACAAAAAAATAGGTTAGTCTCTTCATGGATTTTTCTTCTCAGGAGTTCTGTGCTTTGTGTCACTATCACTTTGTCACTTTTAATATGTGTCACTATCACTTTGTCACTTTTAATATGTGTCACTTAGCACTTTTTCAAACATTTTTATTTTTACCAATATCACTTCAGACATGATTCTCAAATTCCTCGACTAGAAGTGCAGTGAATATTTTTTGGAAGTGTACTTGCAAACTGAACGTGGATACTGACTTATTTTGAAGTCCACAGGGTCAGTGGACCGGTGATGAGTATTCTTCTCTGCTGGTCAGACATGGAATGGGTTCACCCCACACACTTGGCAAGAGTTGATAGTTGTGATTTATGATCGTTGGCCACCGGTTCAGCAGTGGGAGGATAGGCATCAGCTTGAACATGAAGTGAGGGACAGGAATGGACAGTCATCCTTTTTCCAGAGATAAGGTCTTCAGATTCGCTGGTCTGAGATTCAGTGGCAGCCTCTCAGGAATTAAATGCAGCCTCTTTGAGAATGGTTAGTTTGAAACTCAGCTCCATGGAATTTTTTTTCGGGATATACTATTGCTCTTTGCTTTTGTATTTGTTCACCAAGCTTTTAAACTTGACTTGGCCAATCAGAAGATGGTCAATTTGAAAACCAGCTCCATAGAATTTATTTTGGATAATTATTGTGTCATTCTTTGTTTTACCAAACTTTGCAATTTGTCTTAGCCTATCAGGAGATGGTCAATTTGAAAACCAGCTCCGTAGATTTCTTTTATATACTGTCGTCTTTTGTGTATTTTTTCAACAAGCTTAGAAACTTGACCTAGTCTCTTAGAATATGGTTATTTTGAAAACCAGTTCCGAAGATTTGATCCAAACTCTGATGAATTTATTTCTTCACTAAACGTTACATCTTGTTTTGGGCTGGTGCTTTTAGTGATGTTAGATATGGGGCATGACCTCTGGTAAATATGAATCTAAAACTCGTGTCTTTATGATTTCTCTTCACACTGTCGTAGTTTTTCTCCCCTCCCCCCCCCCCTTCCCCCGCACCTCTCTTTTCTTGTTGTCTCCACTAAAATGTAACGCCTTTTTTTGGCTGAGTGGTTTCTTAGTATCCCAAATGCTGGTTAATCTCTGTGGCGCATAGCTGCTGACTTTTGGTGGATGTGAACCCATCTCTGTGGTAGGTGGTGGATGTTCTCTGAAATAGATGATCAGTGGCCTTCCTTGGTGAATGGTGATGACATCTGGATGATATGATCTCTGTGGTAAATGGTGATGATGAACTCTTATGCCGATGACCCCCATGGTAAATGACCTCCACGGTATATGACCTCAATGGTAAATGACCTCCACGGTAAATGAACGACCTCCATGGTAAATGACCTCCACAGTACAATGACCTCCACGGTAAATGACCGCCATGGTAAATGACCTCCACGGTAGATGACCTCCACGGTACAATGAACGACCTCCACGGTACAGGACACGAGTGCTGGCCGCGGTGTCTCCTGCAGGGGCTAGGGTCACCTTCTGAGCTGAAGCTGCAGCCCCGTCTGCTGATCCGGGGAGCAGGCCCCGCAGTACCCCCCGCACAGCCCCCGGATGATCTGTCCGTCCTGCCACACACACACACACACACACATATACACACATATACACACATATACACAGCCCCCGGATGATCTGTCCGTCCTGCCACACACTATACACACATATACAACATATAACACATATACACAGCCCCCGGATGATCTGTCCGTCCTGCCACACATTTTACACACATATACACACATATACACACATATACAGCCCCGGATGATCTGTCCGTCCTGCCACACACATATACACACATATACACACATATACACAGCCCCCGTATGATCTGTCCGTCCTGCCACACACACACACACTATACACACACACACACATATACACAGCCCCCGTATGATCTGCCCGTCCTGCCACACACATATACACACACATATACACACATATACACACACATACACACATACACACAGCCCCCGTATGATCTGTCCGTCCTGCCACACACACACATACACACACACACACATACACACACACACACATACACACACACACACAATACACACACACACATATACACACACACACACAGCCCCCGTATGATCTGTCCGTCCTGCCACACACACACATACACACAGCATGATGGCCACACTGACACTTTTGTCGCGCGTTGGCACTTTGTCACAGTGACGTGTTGTCATAGTGATCAGTTGTCATACGTTGTCACACTGATACGTTGTCATAGTGACACGCTGTCACACTGACGCGTTGCCATCATACGTTGTCGCACTGACACTTTGTGAAACTGCTTTGTCATACTATTAAAATTCTGTCGCACTGATACTTTATTGCATTTTGTCACACTGAAAGCTTGTCCCACCGACACTGTTTTACGCCAACACTTCGTCACACAGACACTTTGTCACACGTCACACAGACATTTTGTCACACGTCACACAGACACTTTGTCACACGTCACACAGACATTTTGTCACACGTCATACAGACACTTTGTCACACAGACACTTTGTCACACAGACACTTTGTCACACGTCACACAGACACTTTGTCACACAGACACTTTGTCACACGTCACACAGACACTTTGTCACACAGACACTTTGTCACACAGACACTTTGTCACACATACACCTTGTTAACAGACACTTTGTCACACAGACACTTTGTCACACATACACTTTGTCACACAAACACTTTGTCACACAGACACTTTGTCACACAAACACTTTGTCACACATACACTTTGTCACACAGACACATTGTCACACAGACACTTTGTCACACAGACATTTTGTCACACAGACACTTTGTCACACAGACACTTGCACTTTGTCACACAGACACTTTGTCACACAAACACTTTGTCACACAGACACATTGTCACACAGACACTTTGTCACACAGACACTTTGTCACACAGACACATTGTCACACAGACACTTTGTCACACAGACACTTTGTCACACAGACACTTGCACTTTGTCACACAGACACTTTGTCACACGAACACTTTGTCACACAAACACTTTGTCACACAGACACTTTGTCACACAAACACTTTGTCACACAAACACTTTGTCACACAGACACTTTGTTAACAGACACTTTGTCACACAGACACTTTGTCACACAGACACATTGTTAACAGACACTTTGTCACACAGACACTTTGTTAACAGACACTTTGTCACACAGACACTTTGTCACACAGACACTTTGTCACACATACATTTTGTCACACAGACACTTTGTCACACAGACACTTTGTCACACATACATTTTGTCACACAGACACTTTGTCACACATACATTTTGTCAGACAAACACTTTGTCAGACAAACACTTTGTCTCGCTGACAAACTGAATAAAATGCCTGCTCCCCCCCCCCCCCTCTCTCTCTCCCTCTCTCTCTCTCCAGCTATAGCAAGACATGTACATTTGTAGGATTGTTTGATTTTAGTATCGATTGTTGTCAGTTATTTTTAAAAAGTGAGAATCGCAATGCAATATATGTACAAAAAGACAAAACATGTCAGCGATTGATGTATTTGTTTGTCCCCCCCCCCCCCCCCCCCCCCTTAGATTTCGGCACACTACCATGGTTATTAGAGTTATTCTGTTTCATACTAAGGGCATTTTCTTCTCATTTCAAAACTGCTTTGACTTGTCATCTGTACAGTTTTTCAGCTTTTAAGAAACAAATATTCTGTCACAATTAGAACAATACCTAAGAACCTTCATTTTCCTTTGGATAACAAAGATTGGTATATTAACAATGGTTAACATTTTGCATAACAAAGAATAATAAACTTTTAAAAATGATAAACGCATGTACAATATTTTAGTCTATAAACTGAATAGTGCTTTACAAAAATACAAAAAATAATGGTATATTGTGTATATGAAATATTTTAGTCTGCAAATTACATGGAAAAACTCCCTTCATAATAAAAGAAAAACCGTCTCAGTGTCAATGAATGCGACAGCCAAAGATGCACTCAGCGATGCTGAAAGAATAGAATGTGATTTAAAAAAATAAAAGTGAAAAAATATGGTGATACGAATATACATAAATTAAATAAAATAATTCTCAATCTTCCTGGAAAAAATGGCAGGAATGGATGTCTTACCCTCAACCTCCAGATCTGCTGCGTGGCTTCGTTGCCCTGCAGCATCCAGGTTGTGTTGATGGCCACAATGAAGCCTGTCCCGGACAGGTTGACGCTGAACTGACCCTGCACACACCACAGTCACTGCCTGTAGGTCCCTAGGTATGTAGGTATATAGGTGTGTGGGTTCCTTGGTATGTAGGTATGTAGGTGTGTAGGTGCCTTGGTATGTAGGTATGTAGGTGTGTACCTAGGTACCTTGGTATGTAGGTATGTAGGTTTATAGATATCTAGTTATGTAGGTGTGTAGGTACCTTGGTATGTAGGTATATAGATGTGTAGGTACCTTGGTATGTAGGTATGTAGGTTTATAGGTATCTAGTTATGTAGGTATGTAGGTGTGTAGGTACCTAGGTATGTAGGTTTATAGGTACCTAGGTATGTAGGTATATAGGTACCTAGGTATGTGTGTGTAGATACCTAGGTATGTAGGTATGTAGGTTTATAGATATCTAGTTATGTAGGTGTGTAGGTACCTAGGTATGTAGGTATGTAGGTGTGTAGGTACCTTGGTATGTAGGTATATAGATGTGTAGGTACCTTGGTATGTAGGTATGTAGGTGTGTAGGTACCTTGGTATGTAGGTATATAGGTGTGTAGGTACCTTGGTATGTAGGTATGTAGGTACCTTGGTATGTAGGTATCTAGGTTTATAGGTACCTAGGTATGTAGGTTTATAGGTACCTAGGTATGTAGGTTTATAGGTACCTAGGTATGTAGGTATGTAGGTTTATAGATATCTAGTTATGTAGGTGTGTAGGTACCTAGGTATGTAGGTATATAGGTGTGTAGGTACCTTGGTATGTAGGTATGTAGGTGTGTAGGTACCTAGGTATGTAGGTGTGTAGGTGTGTAGGTACCTTGGTATGTAGGTATATAGGTGTGTAGGTATTTTGGTATGTAGGTGTGTAGGTACCTTGGTATGTAGGTATATAGGTGTGTAGGTGCCTTGGTATGTAGGTATGTAGGTGTGTACCTAGGTACCTTGGTATGTAGGTATGTAGGTTTATAGATAGATAGTTATGTAGGTGTGTAGGTACCTTGGTATGTAGGTATATAGATGTGTAGGTACCTTGGTATGTAGGTATGTAGGTTTATAGGTATCTAGTTATGTAGGTATGTAGGTGTGTAGGTACCTAGGTATGTAGGTTTATAGGTACCTAGGTATGTAGGTATATAGGTACCTAGGTATGTGTGTGTAGATACCTAGGTATGTAGGTATGTAGGTTTATAGATATCTAGTTATGTAGGTGTGTAGGTACCTAGGTATGTAGGTATGTAGGTGTGTAGGTACCTTGGTATGTAGGTATATAGATGTGTAGGTACCTTGGTATGTAGGTATGTAGGTGTGTAGGTACCTTGGTATGTAGGTATATAGGTGTGTAGGTACCTTGGTATGTAGGTATGTAGGTACCTTGGTATGTAGGTATCTAGGTTTATAGGTACCTAGGTATGTAGGTTTATAGGTACCTAGGTATGTAGGTATATAGGTACCTAGGTATGTAGGTATGTAGGTTTATAGATATCTAGTTATGTAGGTGTGTAGGTACCTTGGTATGTAGGTATATAGGTACCTTGGTATGTAGGTATGTAGGTGTGTAGGTACCTAGGTATGCAGGTGTGTAGGTGTGTAGGTACCTTGGTATGTAGGTATATAGGTGTGTAGGTACCTTGGTATGTAGGTATGTAGGTATATAGGTGTGTAGGTGTGTAGGTATCTTGGTATGTAGGTATATAGGTGTGTAGGTACCTTGGTATGTAGGTATGTAGGTATATAGGTGTGTAGGTGTGTAGGTACCTTGGTATGTAGGTATATAGGTGTGTAGGTACCTTGGTATGTAGGTGTGTAGGTACCTTGGTATGTAGGTATGTAGGTATATAGGTGTGTAGGTGTGTAGGTACCTTGGTATGTAGGTATATAGGTGTGTAGGTACCTTGGTATGTAGGTATATAGGTGTGTAGGTACCTTGGTATGTAGGTGTGTAGGTGTGTAGGTACCTTGGTATGTAGGTATGTAGGTGTGTAGGTACCTTGGTATGTAGGTATGTAGGTGTGTAGGTACCTTGGTATGTAGGTATATAGGTGTGTAGGTGCCTTGGTATGTAGGTGTGTAGGTGCCTTGGTACCTAGGTATGTAGGTTTATAGGTATCTAGTTATGTAGGTTTATAGGTGTGTAGGTACCTAGGTATGCAGATACCTTGTGCTTACGAATACCTAGATTCAACCAATCCATTGTTGGCCGTCGCTCTTTCTCTATTTCTGGTCCATCAATCTGGAATGACCTCCCTCTCTCCCTTCGTGAAAAGCCTACTTACGACAGCTTTAAATCCAGCCTCAAAACATACCTATTTCAAACCTAAGATTTTTCCCTCTTGTTTCATCTCATGTCTGTCCCTGCCTTTGAAAGCCAAAATTCCAACACCCTGCTGAAATGTACAACCGTGTGTGTGTTGTGTGTGTGTGTGTGTGTGTGTGTGTGTGTGTGTGTGTGTGTGTGTGTGTGTTGTGTGTGTGTGTGTGTGTGTGTGTGTGTGTGTGTGTGTACACATTTGAATTTGTTAGAACATTGTTAATCATTGTTGGTTGTTGGTGTGGGAGCAGATTGAATGGAAGCGCTCTGGTTGTAATTGCAAGATATAGCGCTCTATAAATTCCATATATTTATTATTATTATTATTTATTTTGATTTATACCATTTTTTTTTAGTGTAGGTTTATAGGTTACAGAAAACTAGTATGTAGGTATTTAGGTGTGTAATGGTACTCTAAAGATTATAATTTATAGGTATTGTAGGTTTATAGGTACATAGGTACTTGTATATAGGTGTTTAGGTACCTTGGTATTAGGTATAGGTGGTAGGTACCATATGGGTTAGGTTTGTGTAGGTTATATAAGGTGTAGTTAGGTGTGTGTACCTAGGTATGTAGGTATATAGGTGTGTAGGTACCTAGGTATGTAGGTTTATAGGTGTGTAGGTACCTTGGTATGTAGGTATGTAGGTGTGTATGTACCTAGGTATGTAGGTTTATAGGTACCTAGGTATATGGATGTGTAGGTACCTTGGTATGTAGGTATGTAGGTTTATAGGTACCTAGGTATGTAGGTTTATAGGTACCTAGGTATGTAGGTATATAGGTACCTAGGTATGTAGGTATGTGTGTGTAGATACCTAGGTATGTAGGTACCTAGGTATGTAGGTACCTAAGTACGTAGGTACCAAGTATGTAGGTACCAAGGTATGTAGGTACCAAGTATGTAGGTACCAAGGTATGTAGATACCTAAGTGTGTAGGTACTTAGGTATGTAGGTATGTATGTATGTAGGTATATAGGTATGTAGGTATGTAGGTATATAGGTATGTATGTATGTAGGTATATAGGTATGTAGGTATGTAGGTATATAGGTAAGGTAAATGTGTCCCATATCCTATAAGGTTGTAGGCGAGCGAGGCGTCAGAGACCTCTCTTCTCTAGTGGCCAGCATATTAAGGCGGCGCCCATCTCCTCTCCCCCGCTGCTTTACCTTCCCTGACCCTAAAGAGGCAGGTACCCATTTACAGCTGGGTAAACTGGGGGACTATACAGAAGCCAAAGCGCGCAAACGGTCACCCATGCAAGTGGTAACCACGCGATGCTGCTTAACATTGGCTGGGGGAAAGCGAGACCTTTGACCACTGAGCTATCCCGTCCATTTACAGAGATACGCATAGTAAAAATCGGCCAGTAGGAAGTGAGTGAAACACCAAGTGCAACAATCCAATGCACTCTTGAAGCTTCAGACAGTGGGAGACAGAGGATGAAGAGGCCGGGGATGAGAACAAGGAAGAGGAGAGGAGGAAGAGGAGGACAAGGAGGAGGAGGAGGAGGAGGACAAGGAGGAGGTAGGAGGAGGACAAGGAGGAGGAGGAGGAGGAGGACAAGGAGGAGGAGGAGGAGGACAAGGAGTGAGGAGGAGGAGGACAAGGAGGAGGAGGAGAAGAACGAGGAAGAGGAGAGGAGACAAGGAGGAGGAGAGGGACAAGGAGGAGGAGGAGGAGGACAAGGAGGAGGAAGGAGGAGAGGAGGAGGAGGAGGACAAGGAGGAGGAGGAGGAGAGGAGGAGGAGGGGACAAGGAGGAGGAGGACAAGGAGGAGGAGGAGGACAAGGAGGAGGAGGAGGAGGAGAGAGGAGGAGGAGGACAAGGAGGAGGAGGAGGAGAGGAGGAGGAGGAGACAAGGAGGAGGAGGAGGACAAGGAGGAGGAGGACAAGGAGGAGGAGGAGGAGAGGAGGAGGACAAGGAGGAGGAGGAGGACAAGGAGGAGGAGGAGGAAAGGAGGAGGACAAAGGGAGGAGGAGGAAGGACAAGGAAGGAGGAGGACAAGGAGGACAAGGAGGAGGCAAGGAGGAGGAGGAGAGGACAAGAGGAGGAGGACAAAGGAGGAAGGAGAGCAAGGAGGAGGAGGACAAGGAGGAGGAGGAAGAAGGAGGAAGGAGGAAGGAGGACAAGGAGGAGGAGGAGGAGAGGAGGAGGACAAGGAGGAGGAGGAGGAGGAGGACAAGGAGGAGGAGGAGGAGGAGACAACAGGTACCTGAGGACAAGCAGCAGAGCTGAAGCAGTCTCCTGCAGACCCGTAGGGGATGAACTTGCCTGTGTGCACGTGGCTGAAGGCTCCGTCATTCACTGCAACACACACACACACACAGTGCGCGCGCACGTGCGCATGCAAGCACGCACGCATGCACGCACGCACGCACACACGCGCACACACACACACACCATCATCATCATCAACAACAACAACAACAACAACGCTGACACGTCACACTTCAGTCACACTATGTTTGGATGGCGGGGTCCTGTCAGTATAAACAGCATCCCCACATTCTGGAAATCCTGTGCTAGAAATGCCTTCTTTCCTCTCCACTGGACGTTCTGTGCTAAGAATTCCCTCTTTTCTATCACTCTCTTTGTTTCCTGCCTTGTTCCTTTTCTTCCAGTCACCTCCTTCTTGTCAGTTTTCTGCCTTCTTGGTCCATTCTACTGTCTTTTTATCTGAAAGACTTAAAGTATAATAAATCTCTCCCACGCCGAAGTCGGATGCGCTGGGCCTGACTTGTCAGGCGCTTAACGGCAGCGCAACCTCTTTTCGCTGATGTGACAAACAATGGCTGCTGTCTAGGCGTTGGATAACGACGACCTTTTCCCTTCCGCCATGAGGATGCTGAGGGCTCTTTCAGTGTAAATACCTTCCCCTTCTTCTGAACATCCTGAGCTAGAAACTTCCCCTTTTCTATCGCTCTCTTTGTTTCTATCTTTTCCCTTACCTTTCCATCATTTCTCTTACCATTTTCTGCGCTTCTAGTCCATTTCCTGCCTTTTTTTTCTTCAAGCAGATCTTCCCAACATGTTCTGTTTATCCTATTTTATGACAAGTTGCTTGTACTGTTTTGTTCTGTGGACCAGGTAGTGATATTATAGACATTTCAACCTTACCTCAGAGAACTGTTGCCATCAGATTTGTCTGTGCGTTTCTGTTTGCATGACCAACACACACACACACACACACACACACACCGCCGCGCACACACACACACACACAAACGCACACACACACACACATCTCACTCTGCACTTGATTATAAAAACACAACAACATCAACCCTACCCCCTACCCCCCAAAAACCCAACCCAAAACAAACCCCCCAAAATTAAAACAGTTTAGAAAAAAATAAAATTTACCAAAAATGCGAAGAGTGTGCAGATCGATCCTGACTTTGGAATAGGTGGTGTTTCCAGCCTGGCGATATTTCTTCACACGGCACAGGTCACAGATAGCAGGTCTGGTTCTGTTGTAAGGGACAGGTGCCGTGACGCCGTAACCTGGCCAAGTCCAAACCCAAGTCAAGTCAAGTCAAAGTCAAAGACGCTTTAATCATCCCATGACGGGCAATTACAATACTGACATGGACATCGATCGGAATCCTAATCTCGAAAAGACGCAAGAAAGCTACATTTTATACTGGTTTAAACAATCCAAGATGACTTCAAATAAAAATATCACACTCAAACACACATACACGCACACGCGCACGCGCGCGCACGCACACCCACGCGCACGCATGCACGCACGCACGCACGTAGGTACGCACGCACGCACACAGACAGACACACACACGCACCATGTCATAACCGTATCATAACTCACTGCATTGCACAGAGTGGAGAGAGAGAGAGAGAGAGAGAGAGAGAGAGAGAGAGAAGAGAGAGAGAGAGAGGAGAGAGAGAGAGAGAATGGAAGATGAAGTAAAAGAGGGAGGGAGGGAGAGAGTTAGAGGGGGGCAGGGAGGGAAGGAAGGAGAGAGAGAGAGAGCGAGAGAGAGAGAGAGAAGAAGAAGAAGAAGAAGAAGAAGAAGAAGAAAGAAGAAGAAGAAGAAGAAGAAGAAGAGAGAAAGAAGAAGGAAGAAGAAGAAGAAAGAAGAAGAAGAAGAGAAGAAAGAAGAAGTCGATGAACAATTTTCCATATGAATTGTTATAACCGTGATCATCATTTTTTTCCAGAACATTTACATCTAATAATGAAACAGTTTTGACGGATTGATTTTGAATGAAGGAAAGGAGCGAGCACAATACAAGTACACGCACGCACGTGTAACACACACACACACACACACACACACACACACACACACACACACCACTCAAATAAAAACTATGGCCATAGACTCACCTTTCCCCGTAGACTTCAGCAAAGTTTTCCCCTTCCCCAGAAGGTAACGACAGATACTCCAACGGTGTGGATTTACGCATGTCTTTGCAATAGATCTGCAACACCAAAACATACACGACATAATTATTTCATTTCAATTTGATAAGAAACAAATCGATAGCATTTTAAAAGTAACCTACCTTATGAATGGTATCTATCTCGAGTTCTGAGGGACTATGCTTTTCTTGGCAATATTGTTTTAATTCATAGAGGTCAATGGACTTGGATTCAGCCAAAGCATTCAAAAACGTTCGTAAGCAGTACAAGGTGGGTTTATTTTCGTATTTTGTTGTTGTTGATTTTCTTTTTTCCAGATAACCCAGGTTTTATTTTGTTTAAAATGTGTGCACAAAACGAGTTCAAGCAATGTTACAAGGTATGTCTAGGAGGACTCCACATATTTTTCCGAATGTGTATACTGCTAGCCCTTGCTTATCCTCTTCCACTCTGCCTCTGACACACTGGCCATCAGGGTGATAGATACATCTAGTTTAAAGTACAAACAGACATGGCCATCAGGGTGATAGATACATCTAGTTTAAAGTACAAACACACTGGCCATCAGGGTGATAGATACATCTAGTTTAAAGTACAAACACACTGGCCATCAGGGTGATAGATACATCTAGTTTAAAGTACAAACACACTGGCCATCAGGGTGATAGATACATCTAGTTTAAAGTACAAACACACTGGCCATCAGGGTGATAGATACATCTACTTTAAAGTACAAACACACATCTGCACGCCACAACTATATCCAAATTTTTAAAAAATACAAAAAACAGAATCAGTTTCAAAATTTGCCAAGAACAGCAAAAATAAAAGACTAATTTTAGAATGATTTTGGTCAGAAAGCAATGGCGATTTATAGATGGTCAATTATCTATAATTCCAATTCTTCCACGCAGACCAAAAACACTTTGAAATACAATTGACCACAGACGACAGAAGGTGGACCTGTGGCTGATGGATAACGCATCCGTCTAGTGGGCTTGATCCTTGTGTGAACCCAACACTTCCCCCCATCCTCTCGACCATGAGTGGTGGTCTGCATGCTAGTCTTTCAAATGAAACCAGAAACCAGGGATAGGGTCCCTCGTGCAATACACAATCAGCGCGTGTAAAATAATTCACAGCAACAAGACAGTTGTCCCTGGCAAAAATTCTGTTTGATAAAAATCCACTTCCATCATGAAATATAATTATTCACATAGGGCCAGGAAAATACATGTTAAAAATGAGTGCTGCTGCATATGTGGCGATGCGCTCTCCCAGGAAAAGTGGCTAAAAGTTCACGCAGAGAAATCTGCTGTGACTCGTGTGTCATACAATACAATACAGTGCAATACAATATAATACAATACGATACAAGACACACCACAACATACCACACCACATGATCCAACACAACAAGACACAACACAAAACAGCACAACTCAACTCAACACAACACAACACAACACAACTTAGCTCAACTCAACACAACACAACACATTACCGTACAGTACAATGACTTTTATAAAAACATCCTTGTCTTTAGTTCCAGAACTAAGGCTACACACCGGTATTAAACAATCACTCTTTTCCTTCTGTTTTTCTATGTGACTCTTATATTGATACCGCACGTACTAAGGCATCCACAGAAATAAAAACAACTTTTTGTGAAAGACTAGCCTCTGAATCAAAACTCATGTGATTTTGAACAAATTTGGTAGGTTTGATTTTTTAAAAATTTTTCAGCAAACACTGTACCCCCTCAGTCCTTTGTCGTCTGCTAGCTTCCTTACCGCAATATGCATGCGCGGGGTCAACGCTGTAGGAATTCAGGCAATCCTCATTTGATGATTATTTCCAACTTTCTCGTGACTACCTGGTATTGCTCTATGTCCTCAATCCCTAAAACAAGTGCACAGTTCATTATTTCATGCTTGAAAAGATCTGTGAAAATCACCAACATTTTTTTCGACTCGCAATCTATACAAGATACTACATGACCCCCAAATGAATACCGGTGTGCAGCCTAAAGGCCAGCTGCTGCACACTCACAGTGACCAGCTGATTGTCCACTTGGATCTGGTAGTCCCCGTCCTTCCTGATGGTGGTCACTTCCTTCAGCTCCTTACAGGACCGCGCGTAGCCTGCACACATGCCACCGTACACAGCCACCACTGTTAAACATAAGGCACCGTACACAGCCACCACTCCGCTACAGTCACCACTGTTAAACATAAGTCACCGTACACAGCCACCACTGTTAAACATAAGGCACCGTACACAGTCACCACTCCACTACAGTCACCACTGTTAAACATAAGTCACCGTACACAGTCACCACTGTTAAACATAAGGCACTGTACACAGTCACCCCTCAGTTAAACATAAGGCACCGTACACAGCCACCACTGTTAAACATAAGTCACCGTACACAGCCACCACTGTTAAACATAAGGCACTGTACACAGCCACCACTGTTAAACATAAGTCACCGTACACAGCCACCACTCCGCTACAGTCACCACTGTTAAACATAAGGCACTGTACACAGCCACCACTCAGTTAAACATAAGGCACCGTACACAGCCACCACAGTTAAACATAAGGCACTGTACACAGTCATCACTGTTAAACATAAGGCACTGTACACAGTCACCCCTCAGTTAAACATAAGGCACTGTACACAGTCACCCCTCAGTTAAACATAAGGCACTGTACACAGTCACCCCTCAGTTAAACATAAGGCACTGTACACAGCCACCACTCAGTTAAACATAAGGCACCGTACACAGCCACCACAGTTAAACATAAGGCACTGTACACAGCCACCACTCAGTTAAACATAAGGCACCGTACACAGCCACCACAGTTAAACATAAGGCACTGCACACAGTCATCACTGTTAAACATAAGGCACTGTACACAGCCACCACTGTTAAACATAAGGCACTGTACACAGTCACCCCTCAGTTAAACATAAGTCACCGTACACAGCCACCACTCCGCTACAGTCACCACTGTTAAACATAAGGCACTGTACACAGTCACCACTGTTAAACATAAGGCACTGCACACAGTCACCCCTCAGTTAAACATAAGGCACTGTACACAGCCACCACTCCGCTACAGTCACCACTGTTAAACATAAGGCACTGTACACAGCCACCACTGTTAAACATAAGGCACTGTACACAGTCACCACTGTTAAACATAAGGCACCGTACACAGCCACCATTAAATTAAAGATTATTCACAGAGCACAGTCACCGCTGAGTTAAAGATTATCCACAGGGCACAGTCAGCACTAAGTTAAAAGTATCTTACCGCACACAGTCACCGCTAAATTAAAGATTATGTACACTACACAGTCAGCTCTCAGTGACATATATCTCACTGCCCACCATTACCGCTCACTTAAAGATTATTCACATCATTACAGTTACACTGACCAATGAGGAATAATTAGGTAGTATTGAACTATGATGAGTTTATTTCGTGGTGTCCAATAAGTCTATGTGTGTGACTTTTATGGCACAAAATAATGTCTGAATCTGATTCACTCACACACACAGACACACATACAGACTCACACATACATACATACATACATACATACATACATACATACATACATACATACATACACGACACCTTACACTCTCTCTCTCACTCTCTCTTTCTTTCTCTCTCCTCTCTCTCTCTCTCTCCTCTCTCTCTCCTCTCTCTCCTCCTCTCTCTCTCTCATCTCTCTCTCTCTCTCTTTTGGTACGTATATATATATATATATATATATATATATATATATATATATAATATATAATATATATATATATATACCATATATATATAATATATATAATTATCATAATCATGACATACACAGTCATACACATAAAAGCCTATGCTAGAGGACAGACGGACAGACAGACACGTGGCATAAGGCAGACGACAGCTGCACAGAGCACTCACAGGGTCCAGTGTAGCAGGGCCGGTGTTTGGGCGGTCTGTACAGGCGGAGGCACATGTGGCTGGGCACACGTTGGCCAGTCTGGTCCACACACACCACCCGCCGCTGTTCCTGACCCCTGCCACACTGCGCTGAACACTGCCACACACACACACACACACACACACAGATGACAACATTTACAAACCCGCATACACACGGGGACTGGATGTAAAAAAGCACATGAGTGCTTATTCCATTATCCTCGATATAAAAGAATAAAATAAAAGAAAGAAAGAAAGAAAAAGATGTTTTTTGTTTTGTTTTGTTTAATGTCTATTCACTACATGGTGATTTAGACACACCCACATTCATACCAAAGTACCTATTATTACACACCGCATCTCTCTCTCTTTCTCTCCCCTACACGCACCCACATCCACACACACATAAGTATATAAATATATATATATATATATATATGCACATATATGCACATATATATATATATATATATATTTATATATATATATATATATATATATATATATATATATATAATTACAGTAAATGTTTTACATGTGAAGAATATATGACTTCAGCAACTGACACTATGAATTGCTGAGAGTCATAATTATAAAACTTCTTGACTAGTGGCATATTTCTTATGAATATCTAAACCTCTCCTTTTATACATGTCAAGAAGAATTGGGCAATCAAACAACAAATGGTGGACTGAAAGTGGAATAGAACAACAACATGTTACATTTTTTGAATATTTAGTATTCCATGCATTTAATCTCAGTTTATGTATTAGAATTTCTAATTTCCGTGGGCAAGGAAACTGCTGATAATGTTTTTCTATAATCTTTGAATGTATGCATTTCTTTAACTTAGAATGAATTTCATAAGACGACAATGTAAGATTAGAATCAAACACTTCAGTACTGTGTTCAGAGGCACCTTGTTTTGCCAAAGAATCAACCAGCTCATTCGAATAAATTCCACAATGAGAGGGGATCCAGCAAAAAGTTATGCTGATGCCTCTGCTTGCAATAGAATGTATCAGGAATTTTATCTCAAATACAATATCATTCCTTATTTTACCATGCCATGACTTTAATGCCATTAACACTGCCTTTGAGTCAACGCAAAACAGAATTTGGCAAACATCAACAGCAGTATCAGACAAAAAATTCAAAGCCATAAGAATTGCAAATAATTCAGAAGTAAAAATAGAAAAATGTTGTCCTAAATGAAAAGAGTTTTGAACTTTTAAAGTCGGAATCACATATGCAGCACCACTTTTGCCTGTTTCTAATACAGATCCGTCAGTATACACTTTTAAGTGATTAGAATAATTACTTTCTAAATGACTTTTTACATCAACGGTGAGAAGATTTTGATCTTCATTTTTCTTTATTTCCGTGTAGTCGATGTCAAATTTAGCTGAAATATGTTCCCAAGGAGGAAACTGAGGAACAACCGGTAAAATTGGAATAGTTGATATATCGATGTCATTTTCTTTCATAAATGTGTCTGTATAATTTTTGATTGGCTGCAGAAATGACATATTGCGTGCCCGTTTAGGAAAATCAGTGTCTTGATTAATAAATATTTCCTCTTTTACTGAATTTGGAATAGAGATACTACGAACCACATATTTTGATACTGTCAGTTTTCGCTGATCAGAAAGAGATGGTAAGTGAGCTTCTTTATAAGTATTAGCTGTATTTGCATGAGCCGGAACACCAAGAGCTATCTTTACTGCTTTTCTGTCTAGACTTTGTAATTTTTTAAGTAGATAATCTGCAGCAGAAAAATAAACTTCTTGTCCGTATATTAATTTTGAAGGAACCAAGGACAGAGCCAGATGTATCAGAGTCGTAGTGTCTTGGCTCCATGCCTGAGAAGTTATTATCTTTAGGAAATTAAGTCTTTTCCTAGCTTCAGTTATCATTTGGTTGATGTGCATCTTCCAGTTCAACTTTCTAGTTAAAAATACACCTAAGAATTTGACATCTTGTTTGTATTGAAGCACCCTTCCTTCTAATTTCAGTATTGGTAATTTTAATGGGTTGTCACCGTTATTAAAAAGCACAAGACACGTTTTTTCTGCTGATAATTCTAATCTGTTTTCTTTCATATAACTACAGAATTTAGAAAGAAAAAAAAACACACACACAGATGACAACATTTACAAAACCGCATACACACGGGGACTGGATTTAAAAAAGCACATGAGTGCTTATTCCATTATCCTCGATATAAAATAATAAAAGAAAAGAAAGAAAGAAAAAGAAACACATACACACACACACACACACACACACACACACACACACACCACACACACACACACACACACACACACACCGTGGACATCCATCCATCATCTTCAGTTATAGTTGAAAACACAATCTTCTTCAGACAGCAGCAGCTGTTGTTGTCTGTGGCATGAGCGAGAACTGCGTGGCACTGGCCTGGCTTCAGCGCCTGCCCAGTCAGGTACACTGCAGCATGGGACTTCAGTGTGGGAGAGAAGGGTCATCCTTGATGCCTTTCTCTGTACAAACCTAGATCTCTATGAGATGTGATTTGAAGTAGTTATCGAGGAGTAGTTTTAGTGCATAATGTATTTCTTATGACCCCCTGAAGGGAAATCTGCAACATGCTGATACCTCATCCATGTCTCTGTACTGCACTGT
>CM054146.1:63108319-63110819 GCA_028751875.1 Rapana venosa
CCTTTATATTATATTATATTATATTATATTATATTATATTATATTATATTATATTATATTATATATTATATTATATTGTATTGTATTGTCTTATATTATATTATATTAAATTATATTATATATTATATTATATTATATTATATTAGTACATTACATTGTCCTCGAAAGAAATTATTTTAAAAAACACAATCACCACACGGGACCAACGAAGAACGTTGAGACATAACAGTCAGTCACGATGGTTAGTAGTTTGTGTTTTGTTTGGTTGTTTGGGGTTTGTTTGGGGTGTCGATGTTTTGTTGTTGGGTTGTTGTTGTTTTGTTGTTGTTGTTGGGTTTTTTTGGGGGGTGGATGTGCGGTTGTTTTGTTTTTCTTTCCTCGGCTGCATCTCCAAAGTTCACCAATGGAGATTTTCGCGCATGAGCCTCCCCCCCCACCCCCCCCCCCCCCACCCCCCCCCCCTCTCCTCTCTCTCTCTCTCTCTCTCTCTCTCTCTCTCTCTCTCCTCTCTCTCTCTCTCTCTCTCTCTCTCTCTCTCTCTCTCTCTCTCTCTCTCTCTCTCTCTCTCTCTCTCTCTCTCTCTCTCTCCCACCATTAAGGTAGCCGCATTTCGACTTTGTGCATGCTGGGTTTTAAAACACATGTTTATGTTTTATTCATCTGTTTTTACCGGTATGAATGGCCTACCCTTCTTAAAGGTGAAACAGGTTTTAACGTGTGCGCAAGATGTTTTGCGTGCGTCAACACACGGGGCCTCTCGGTTTATAATCTCATCCGAAGGACTACCAGGGGAGTGGAGTCAGTATTGATGCTAACTCCAGGGTAAAATTGCCCTGGGAGGTTATCAAGGAAGCGAAAAGTACCTATTATACACCTTGCAGATTCCAAACAACACACACAGCACAACAGTCTAGTCTTCTAAAACCACATCTTCATGACAGTCTAGGACAGTGCTCAAAAGTGCCCTCTGAATGGAAATGCTAAAGAACGGTTCAAAGACTCCATAAACAAAAACTACCTATCATAAACCATTATGATTAAACCACCGCAGAGATGGCACCACAACCTCTAGCACTTTCAAATAGCATTTACATACTAAGTTTACATTTGGCGACCCCAAACTGTACTTGAAACAATCGTATACAAAACAAATCCCTCACAAAACGAACAACAAAATTCAGCAAAAAAATATGTCATCAATTGTATCCTTTTACTTCGAGAATAATGCCACAAGCACTCATGTGCTTTCTTTTCACAGCCAGTCCCCGTGCATTCCCGTGGGGACGGGATAGCTCAGTGGTCAGAGCACTCGCTTTCCCCCAGCCAATGTTAAACAGCGTCGAGTGTCGTTACCAAGTACAGTCCCCCAGTTCACCCAGCTGCAAATGGCTACCTGCCCTCTTTAGGGTCAGGGAAGGTAAAGCAGCGAGGGAGAGGAGATGGGCGCCGCCCTCAATATGCTGGCCACTAGAGAAGTGAGGTCTCTGACGCCTCGCTCCCCTACAACCGCACAGGTTATGGGACACCCTTTACCGGCTACCGTTCACCCCGTGCCCAAGCCCAAAGTCGCTAGACTCCTTGTGTGGTGACTCACCTCAGACCAGGGCCCGGCCTTCCACACAAACAGGGAGCAGTCTCTCCGCTGGCAGGGGCGGATGTGTTTGGGCTGCGTCTCTCGCGGACACAGCAGAGGGGAGATCACCTCTTTCTTGTTGTTGCGACACACCACCTCCCGCTTCTTCACCCCCTCTCCACAGGTTACAGAACACTGCAACAGGATTGTAACTCTCTCACACATTGTCGACAGCTAAAACACAAAAACAAAAACCAAGTCCAGTCAAAAACACCTGAATCATTCCATGAAGGGCAATTACAATACTGACAGGTAGATTGATACGTATCATTAACCTCGAAAGACACAAAAAAGCTACATTTCATATTGGTTAAAATATTCCAAAATAACTACAAATAAAAACATCATGGCGAATAATGATGAAGATCTCAAATCAATATCAGGTCTTCAGTGCTGACTGAAGTGATTGTCACCCCAACAAAACCTTCAATAGCAGTAACAATAAACGTCTCACCCCAACAAAACCTTCAATAGCAGTAACAATAAACGTCTCACCCCAACAAAACCTTCAATAGCAGTAACAATAAACGTCTCACCCCAACAAAACCTTCAATAGCAGTAACAATAAACGTCTCACCCCAACAAAACCTTCAATACAGAACATAACGTCCACCACAAACCTTCAACACAGTAAAAAAACGTCTCATCTCAACAAAACCTTCAAAGCAGTAACAATAAACGTCTCACCCCAACAAAACCTTCAATAGCAGTAACAATAAACGTCTCACCCCAACAAAACCTTCAATAGCAGTAACAATAAACGTCTCACCCCAACAAAACCTTCAATAGCAGTAACAATAAACGTCTCACCCCAACAAAACCTTCAATAGCAGTAACAACAAACGTCTTACACCAACAAAACCTTCA
>CM054146.1:63123319-63150819 GCA_028751875.1 Rapana venosa
TAAACCGATAATTTTCCGGAACAGCGGCGATAATCACACGGGAGGGGAGGTCAGTCAACGTCATCACCGCAGCGTAAAAAGTTCAAGCGTTCCCGCCCGCCAAAGAGCTACCTAGTAGTTTAAACAAACAAAAGAAAGAAAGAAAAGAAAAAAAGGATGATAAGAGAGGTGAATGACTGGGGGATAGACAAGACACACATCCTGAAAGTGGGAAGAAAATATTTGTTTAAAAGGACTGTACTTAGCTGGTAAAGGGTGGAAGGTACACAAATGGATGGTGAGGAGAAGGGTGAATAACTGGAGATAACAAAACAACAAAATGAAACAAACTGAAAGTAGGAAGAAAGTGACATTTTAAAAAAATATATAGGGGGGGGGGGGGGGTGTTGGTGTGGTAGGTCTACCTGAAACAACACTGCCACTCTGCTGTCTGTACCTACTACTGCGCATGCCGGCTCAGAATGAACCAATCACAGACGTCGATTACTTCCAGCCAGTAGTAGCCTCCCTTGGCCCGCCAGACAAGTAGGGGGGACAACTGAGGAAAAGTCCCTCCTCCTCTTTCCAGAAAGGAACAGGGTCTGAGAGAGAGAGGAAGGGGGGGGGGGGGGGGGGAAGGGGGGAGAACAACAAGGATGAAAGGGAATGGAGGGAGAGTGGAAGTAAGGGAAGGGAGGGAGGGGGATCGGATTTCCTTAGGGATCAAAGGTCAACCGGAGGAAGTTTTTAAAAAGCGGCAGGAGAAGCAGGGGCCACTACCCCAGCCAGCCAGCCAGCCAGCCAGACTGACAGCCAGACTAGAGGCAGCAGCCCCTGCTTCTCCTTGCAGTATATTAGTAGGCCTAGCTAGGTTAGGCTGTTGCAGCCAGTGTTCTCTGAACAAACGCAAGCCTAGCTAGTGCTGTCGACTTGTAGAGCAGAGAGTGACCTTCTGCTGCAAGCGAGAGTTGGCAGTACAAGTTGGCTTCCCTGGTCAGTGTGCTGAACTTCAACGGTGTGAAGTCTTGTTCATGAAGACAGTACTTTGGCCTGGTGTCTTCACCATACTTTCAACAACACTTGGACGTAGGGGAAAACATGGATAAAAAGAATCACGGGAAGAAGAAAACAGTTTGCCAGACATTGCTTGGATAAGGCCTCGTGTATGGAACAGCATATATTCCTGAAGTCGGAATGTGCCTACCTTCATAGTGGGCAGAAAAGGTCGCTTACGCAAAAATCTCACATTGGTGAACTTCAAAGCTCTGGCTGAGGAACAAACAACAAAACAAACTGAAAGCCAAAAAAAAAGAGGCAGATTAACAGATGGAAACATCTATCGAATGAATAAAGTCAGTGCCTTCTAATTCTGGGAGTTTATGGTTCGAGTCTTATCTCTTAATGAATTATCATCGGTGTGGATTTTTACCATCTCTAAAGTCAAATTTTGTGCAGACCTTTTCGTGAATTTGATCCTTCTGTGTGTGAATACTCATTGGTTCATCAACTGAATCTCACGTTAACAATCCCATGAAAAAAAAATTCAGGTTTCTGAATGAATTGTGGAAACACAATGATGCCCAGCATGCACCTAGGCTTCCTCAGCGCATTGGATTCTGATTTATCTCTTACACAAGAAGGAAGGTGGCAGGATGGTTAAAACGTTCACCTGCATAACAATAAAACCGTGAGGTTCTGGATTTGATTCCCAGCCTTGCCCTTTCTTTTCAGTTTGACGAAAACAAATTAATCGAACGGAATGTCAAAATCTTTCGGATGAGACTCTAAACCGAGACATCGGTCCCGTGTGCGAATGCACGCAGAACATCTTGCGCACACGTTAAAAACCCGTTCAGCCTTTCGGAAGAGTAAGCCATCAAAAAAATTCGTGCGGGTAGGAAGAGATGACAACATTTCAACACGCTTGCACACGGGTGTAGTGTTTAAACACCAGTCCCGAACTCGGAATGCCGCTACCTAAATGGTTTACGAGGGACAGTAGGGGGAGGGGGGGGGGGGGGGGTGAGGAGATAGAGAGAGAGAGTGAGAGAGAGAAAGATGGAGAGAGAGAGAGAGTGAGAGAGAGGAGAGAGAAACTGTCGCACAGGCAAAAGCTCATCATAGATGAACCTCGGAGTACTAGCCAAGAAATTAAAATCAAAAGTCTGTTACATTAATTTCTTGCCACTTAGATATTGTGTGAATATATATGAAATACAGTACCCCACTGATGGTTATAGATAGATAGATAGATAGATAGATAGATAGATAGATAGATAGATAGATAGATAGATAGATAGATAGATGGATAGATAGATAGATAGGCAGACAGACAGACAGACAGACAGATAGATATTCGTTCCCCGTCTAAAGCATCAGAGTTCACCAATGGTGAGATTTTTGCGGTATGCGACCCTTTTTGCCCCCACACTACAGTAGCCACCAGAAAGTAACTCTGGGGCAGGGGGGGGGGGGGGGGGGGGGGGGGGGGGGGCAAGAGACTAGAGAGAGAACTAGCAGTGTTAGAAGAGGGGGGGGGGGATAATTAAGTGATTCACTAAGAGAAGTCTGTAGCATCACTAGTGCAGACATCCACCTCTCTCTCTCTCTCTCTCTCTCTCTCTCTCCTCTCTTCTTCTCTCTCTCTCTCTCGCCCCCTCCTCTCTCTTCTCCATCTTCTCTCTTCTCCCTCTCTTTGTCTTCTTCTCCATCTTTCTCTCTCTCTCCATTCTTTCCTCTCTCTCCTCTCTCTGTCTCTCCATCTTTCTCTCTTCTCCTCTCTGTCTTCTCTTCTCTCTCGCTCTCTCTCTCTCCATCTTTCTCTCTCTCTCCCTCTCTCTCGTCTCTCTTCTCTCTCTCTCTCTCGCTCTCTCTCCATCTTTCTCTCTCTCTCCCTCTCTCTCTCTCTCTCTCCCTCTTCTCTCTCTCTCTGTCTCTGTCTCTCTCCATCTTTCTCTTTCCTCTCTCTGTCCTCTCTCTGCTCTCTCTCTCATCTTTTTCTCTCTCTTCTCCCTCTCTTGTCTCTCTCCTCTCTCCTCTCTCTCTCCATCTTTCTCTCTCTCTCCCTTCTGTCTCTCTCTCTCTCGTCTCTCTCTCTCATCTTCTCTCTCCTCTCTCGTCTCTCTCTCCTCCTCTCCATCTTTTCTCTCTCTTCTCTCTTGTCTCTCTCTCTTCTCTCTCTCTCTCCATCTTTTCTCTCTCTCCTCTCTCTCTCTCTCTCGTTCTCTCTCTCTGCTTCCTTGAGAGCATTATCAATGTGTTGAAACTGACATTTTTAGCAAAGAATTCTGGCATCACACGTGGGAATAACCCGTCCTAGTCATCATAGACCCTCGCCAAGGCTAAAAAGAAGTCGGACAGACAGACAGAAAGAAAGATAGATAAAGAAAAAAGGCAGAAAGAAAAGAACAGAAAAAAAGACAGAAAGACAGAGACAGACAGAAAGAAAGAAAAAAAAAGAAAGGGAAGGGGAAAAAAGAAAGAAAGAAACAGAAAAGAAAAGACAGACAGAAAAAAAAGAAAACAAAAGAAAAGAAGAGAAAGAAAGAAAGAAACGAGGGAAAGACAGACAGCGAGATAAACAGACAGACAGACAGACAGAAAGAAAGAGAGAAAGAAAGAAAGAAAGAACAGAAAAGAAAGAAAAAAGAAAGAAAGAAGAGAAAGAAAGAAAAGAAAAAGAAAGAAAGAAGAAGATAGAAAGAAAGCAAGAGGGAAAAACAGAGAAAGAAAGAAAAAGAAAATAAAAAGAAAGAAAGAAAGAAAAAACGAGAAAGAAAAGAAAGAAAGAAAAGAAAGAAAGAAGACAAGATCTAGGAGGGAAAAGGTGGTGGGTAATGTTGCCAAGGAGAAAGCTCCACATTTCTGTGACCCCAGGCTAGCCTGGCAACAGGAATGCTATAATGTCCCTACATGTCACCCTGTCCTTAGCTGCTGACAGCCTCTCTGCTATGCACCCAGAGCAGTCTGCTTCTAGGACTTGGAGGATTATCATCACTGCTGCAGTAACGTCCGGCTCGTCTCTCATCTCTTTCTTTTTTGTTTTTTCTTTTGTTTTCTTTTCTTTCTTGTTCTTTTTTTTTTGGCCAGTAAGTTTCCCTGTTTGATCTCTCCTTGGTTTCAGATTTTTTTCTTCTAACGTTTCTGTCATTTCTTTTTCAGTCTCTTTGTCTCTCTTAGTCTCTCTGTCTCTCTGTCTCTGTCTCTCTCTCTCTCTCTCTCTCTCTCTCTCTCTCTCTCTCTTCTGTCTGTCTGTCTGTCTGTCTGTCTCTGTCTCTCTACCTCTGTCTCTCCAAGAGTAGGCCATTGTGTGCCGGTGGGAACAGAATTTACAAAACTGCATACACATGGGGACTGGATGTAAAAAAAAAAGCGCATTAGTGCTTATTCCATTATCCTCGATAAAAAAAAGAATAAAATGGGGGGGGGGGGGGGGGGGATGAAAAAATGTATCAAGCCAACTTTGTCCTTAACTGCTTACAACCTGGGCTAAGCTCTCAAAGTAGTATAAAGCCAATTGTGTCCTTAACTGCTAACAATCTGTGCTCAGCTCACAGAGTAGTATAAGCCAATTGTGTCCTTAACTGCCAACAAGCTCTCTGCTCCACACACAGAGTAGTATCAAGCCAAGTGTGTCCTTAACTTCTAGAAACCTGTGAAAAGCATGCAGAGTAGCCTAGTATCAAGCCAGTTTTGACAAGTGAAGTGTGTGTGTGTGTGTGTGTTTGTGTGTGTGTTGTGCATGCTGTGTGTGTGTGGTGTGTTGCATGTGTGTGTTTGTGTGTGTGTTGTGATGTGTGTGTGTGTGTGTGTGTTGGTGTTGTGTGTGTGTGTGCTGTGCTGTGTGTTTGTGTGTGTGTGTGCTGTGCATGGTGTGTGTGTGTGTGTGTGTGTGTGAATAATTTATGTTTCTATACTACGGTAAAAATGAGATGTTTCCCAATGAAAACAACGCGGTATAGTCCACGGCCACACTACACACATCACATAATGTACACACACTACAGCTGGATCAGAGACTCTGGCTACACACCATCTTTAAATTTTGCCACTTTTCCTTATATTTTCCTATATCACTCTCGCATTCAAACTGTACGTACTAAGGCATCCACAGAAACACACACCCCCTCCCACACTTTTTGTGAAAGACTAGCTTCTGGCTCAAAACTCAATTCTTTAAATTTTTTCAGCAAACACTGTACCCTATCAGTCCTTTGTCGTTTGCTAGCTTCCTAACCACACTCTGCATGCGCGGGGGTCAACACTGTAGGAACACGAGCAATCCTCATTTTGATGATCATGTCCAACTTTTGTTCAGGACTACCTGTTATTGTTTTGTGTCTCTAATCCTTAAAAAAATACCCACCAAGTACACATTGCATGTTTTCCTCATACTTTATCACACAGAATCTATTCTTCAGAAAACAAGCGGAGGAAAACAAGGACAGGTAACCAGTTACACCTTCTCTACCGTTTTGAAAATGGTTGATCAAAGATTCAAGTGAAGAAGAAAAAAACTAAATTCAGAAAAAAAACGTCTTCTTCACTTTCACCTTCATAAAACTTTTTAACATCTTCACCTTAATAAGCAGTTACAACTGCTCCATCATTTTGGAAAAGGGTTTATCAAAGATTCAATCAAAGAGAAAAAAAACAATTTTCCGAGGAAAAAACCCACTGAGTGGGTTAAAAATAAATCTGTGAAAATAAGCACAAACCTCTCTGACTAAGGCTCTCTACACAAGACACTAGCTGATCCGGAAGCTAAAGGTGGAGTGTAGCCTGTTGCTCACCTCCACAAGCTCTACTCGTCTCCAGCAGGGAGAAAGGCACTTTCCTGTGCTGGTGGGTAGTGAGTGATCTATGTCCACACTTCATTTCTTCAGCCTGCCTCCAACCTCTCCCTCCCACCCCTTACCCCATCTCAGCTCCCCCCTCGCCCCCCCCCCCAGCTTTCCTTTCCCAATCCCTTGGTCTCCCCCCCCCCTTTTTTTTGGGGGGGGGGGGGGGTAGAGGTGGGGGGGTAAAATCTCAGAGTTCCCGATGTTCTGCCCAGCCAAGATAAAAGGAAGAGGAAACATGGTGAGGTCTGGAACTTGGATGATGATGTGCTGAGAGAGAGAGAGAGAGAGATAGATAGACAGACAGACAGACAGACGGTGAAAGGGAGAGAGAGAAGAGAGAGCGAGGAAGGGAGAAAGAGAGACAGACAGACAGACTGAGAATGGGAGAGAGAGGGAGGGAGGGAGAAAGAGAGACAGACAGACAGACAGAGACAGAGAGAGAGGAGAGGGGGAAGGGAGAGAGAGAGAGGAGAGAGAGAGAGAGGAGAGAGAGAGAGAGAGAGAGAGAGAGAGAGAGAGAGAGAGAGGACAGAGAGAGAGAGAGAGAGGAGGAAGGGAGAGGAGAGAGAGAGAGAGAGAGAGAGAGAGAGAGAGGGAGGGAGAGAGCGAGAGACAGAGACGAGAGAGAGGCAAGAGAGAGACAGGCAGACAGACAGGAGAGAGAGAGAGGAGAGGGAGGGGGAGGAGGGGGGGGGGGGGAAGAAAATAATATGTCGAAGTCTACATACAGGTAGAAGAAGAGAAGGGGAGAGTAAGGGTGGGGGCATAAGGGAGTGAGGAGGGGGAGGGGGTGTAAGGTATGGAAGATGCTGATTACACACGCTAAGCTGCTGTAGCCCAGGCAAAATCACATTCAGCCACCGTTCTTTTTTTAAAGGTAGAAGCACGTCTGTTTTTATAAAAATCATGATTATCTGCCTCCAAACACCATCCTCCCTAATTTTTTTTTTTAAGAGAGAAAAGAAAAGAAAGTAGCCGTCAGCTTAGATTAGACAACATGGTGCTCCTGTCTCTGACGTAGGCAAAATCAGTGTTGTGCAGTTCATTTTTCTTCATGTTTTTCTTCATCTTCTTGGTTTACTTTAAACAAAAACGTTGCCTAATAAGCACATTTTTTAAAAGCAACAACAACACAAAAAACAAACAAACAAAACAAATACAAAACCATTTACTTCCAGTTTGAGAGAGAGGAGAGACAGACAGACAGACAGACGGAGACAGAGACAGACAGATTTTATCAACTTAAAATGGAAAGGTTATCAAAATATGAACTGTTTAAATAGCATGCTTTATGACAGAGCTATACAGCCAACATACGTAGACACTTATTGAAAAACACATCATCACAATCTTTTATTGCTTTTTTTCTCCACATATACAAATTTACGATCGTCATTCATCGCAGGAAAACCAATAATTCACAATAAACAAATCACAGCGTTTTCTGTTTTGCATTCAGCTTCTAAGTATAAATTCAGAAAGTCAGACTTTTGTTTCTGTCATCCTATGATCATCAAATGTCCCCCATCTTGTTCAGTAAAACAGTAAAATTTAAAACTTGTCCAGCATCCAAATTAGAAGTCAACTCTGCAAATAAGAGAGCAAGAAGCAGTGTCAGTGAGTGAATGCTATACCATGATAAATCAACTCTCTTTTGACACAACTTCTTGGACACAACTTCTTTGGACTTGGGGGTTAACAATAAATCCTTCCTAAAAACCAACAACAACAACAAACCTCCAAAGGTAATAAACGCTTTCATGTAACATATCATGCTGTTCACCTAGTAGAGTAGACTCTGAATCAAGCACACGGTGGATTAATCTTAAAGTGAAAGTATTCACTTCGTGTATATGCTCATTTTTAGATGATAATTCCAATACAACTATGACAACAACAACAAAATAGAGTATGAGATTTCAGTATATCTCCATGAATCAGCAGCAAATTTGAAAAGCTTTCTGTGTTCAAAGAAACAGTTGTAAAAGCTTTTTACCATCAAATGTTTGTGATACAATTAGAGGACATTCTCTCTCATAGTGTTATGTAAATGCTTGGAAAAGAGGTTGAGTTTTAAAAAAACAACAACAACATGAACCTTGCTGGATTAAGAACTGATCCATTAGGAACACCAAATTTAATACCAAGGGCATTGACTGATTTTGAAAGAGTGGATACAGTATGACTGAAAGGAACCAAGCAAAGACGGTATAGAAGCTAACACTAAAAAAGTAAAATAAATATTGCAAAAGGGTAGATTCATCAAATATGTCAAAGGCTTTAGAGAAACCCGGCAAACATGTGGATAGCCAGAATATCAAACACTGTGAAATCGTTCCGTTCGTCAGAGAGAAATGAATGCTTTGACAATTTTTCAGAATACTGTTCAACACCTGAGGCATTCATGTTTGTATCAGCCTTACAGAAGATGTGACGTTTTTATTATTTGGGGGATCAAAGTTAGGAGTTTTAATTTGAATAATTTCGTCTTTTGAAAATCAACATACCAAAGATGCAAAACCATAACTAAAGGATATTCATGAATCTATCTGTTTGATAAAATAAAACTTTATCCACAGAAAAGGCAAGAAAAAGGCATCCTACTTGTATATACACTAGAGGTCAAAGATTTACTAAACGATGTGATTTCTTTTATCGCAATACTATCTTCTGTCTTGCAGTATCAAATCCAGAACTGGAAATAATTGTAAAATATTGCAAGAAGCTATTTTCTTGATAAGTTTTGACATTCACATTGGCAGTGTTAGGTAATTCACAGTGTAGTGTTCTTATTATTGTGCTTCTGTTGCTATTCAAACATTCGGACTGACTGTGTAGCACACACACACACACACACACACCACACACACCACACACACACACACACACACACACACACACACACACACACTCACCACCTCTCACCACACACCACACACACAAACACACCACACCATGACCCACACACAAAACTGCCCTACATATATAAGCCAAACCGCTTACATATCCATTAAGTGTATATAAATAACCCAAACAACATTGACATAAAAAGCATTTCAATTTCTCTTTTCTTCTAAATGGAACAATGTGGATATTAATGATATGTCATGAACACGAACGAAAACTTGATCTGGTGCAACTGATTTGTACAGAACAGAACATGGGGCAGAAAAAAGGGTTTAAAAGTCTTCCACAAAAGCAGATGAGAAAATATACAAACCTGCGAAAGAGACCATAACATGATTTTAACAGCTAATAAAAATCTGATTCTTAATATTAATATGGTGTTAACATAAATTTGATAGCTAATAGAGTTTTGATAATAAATGCAAAATTTGACTGTTAATACAAATTAAATAGTTAACATAAATATGATAACTAATGATTATATATTTGACAGTTAATACAGATTTAGAGATAGCTGATATAAATGTAACAGTTAATATGACTTTGATACTTAATACAGATTTGATAGTTAAAATAAATTTAATAGCCAACAACAGTTTAAAAAAATACCTTCAACATACTGAAAATTTATCACAAGACTATAAACATACCACGGTTTGTTCCACATAAAACCATAGTGATAATATGCTCCCAAATAAAAGACAAGGGACTATGTACATCAACACTACAATCCCAGCATCACTGTAGTGACTGACCAGCCAGTCTGTGAGGAGGACCTGTTTCAGCCTACAGTGTCTCTTTGGTTACAGCTAATAACTTACTCTGACATCGGTGGGCAGTTTTCTGAGTATTGAATCATAACCTAGTATGATACACCATATATTACATCATTCAATACACTCTGCATTATCCAGTGGCAAAACAGGTAAAGGTTTTCCATAACATGTGTGGTCATTGGGAAGTGAGGAGCCAGAGAACCCAACTTCTCCAGGCGCCAGTATATTCAGGGCGGTGCCCATCTCCTCTCTCCTCTCTCTCGCTGCCTTACCTTCCCTGTCCCCTAAGAAGGCAGATACCCACTTACAGCTGGGTGAACTGGGGGACTGTACTGAAGCCAAGGCGCACATACGGTCACCCATCCAAGAGATAACCACGCTCAGCGCTGCTTAACCTTAACTTAGGGAGAGCCAGTGCTCTGTTCTTTTTAATCAGATTAATGCCCATCACTGCAAAACGTGAAGGGATCGTCGTGTCTTTACCCGGGTGGAGGTACCGTGTTGCTAAACTACTGGGGCTTATTGCATCCTTCCCTGAGAACTAGTCTACTTGCAGCTATCTGTTCGAATCAGCTACATCACGTAAAACAAACTAGTAGCAAATATGTACACAAAGTTCACTTTTGCGATTTACGTACAAAAACAATCTATACAAAATATACACCTAAATTCACAAGTACTTGTCAGGTACTAGGATTACGCACCAAAGAAAACTTACTTTGGTAATAACTTAGGTTTCAAGACAGCAGCTAACATCTCAAGAGCAGCAGTGCCTTCTGAAAAGTTCATGAATATTTACACACTGAAAAACCATCAACAATTATGAGTATTGAACAAATCTAAAAAGTCATGGATATTTGCAAATGGCAAAAAATGTCTTCCTGACAAATGTAAGCTGTAATTACAGCCAATCAAATGAAAAATGAGCACACAAGCTGTTACCACAGAAAAAAACAAGGAAAGAAACACAACACTACAACAGCCTCAAACAACACAACAGAAAAGTTGAACACATTGACTGGGAGAGTCTTTTATCTCATTATTTTTTGTTGCGCAGTGTGCTTAGGTCGCCATATCAACCAATCACGACCCATCATGGCTACTCAACATGTACATCATTACTGTTTCTCAACATGGCCCCCTTTACAGACGAAACAGATTCCGCCTACGTCTCAGCCGTCTATGTCGTAACCGTCGTTGTCTAAGGTAGCGATACTGGGCCCGCCACTCTCTCTGCCTGCCCCCTCTGCTGTGCTGGGCTGTGGTCAGCTCGGGGTTCTTCACGCTGGCCTGTGTGGTGGGCCTGCTTCTCTCCACGGGGGTGGTACGACCAGAGCCCAGTAGCGGCACGGCTCTCTCTGCCTGCCCCGGCCTCCTGATCCGCACTGTGGGCAGGCTGGGGATCTTGGGGCCGCTGATGTACCGTCCTGGCTCGGCACTTTCCCTCACCTGGGAAGGGGGGAGCGGTGTGGGCGGCGTGTTGTGGCGGGTACGAATGCGCATGTTCGGGGTTTGTGGCTCTTCCCCTTCCGGTTTCCTTTGCCGCTCGTGTTGGCGGCTGTGCAGACTGCCCACCTGCCTGTGCTGGCCGAACTGGGGGCGGGAGCTGCGGTACCGGTCATACCACGGCAAACTCCCGCCACCGCCTTCCGCCCCCGCTCACTCGCGAGTAGTAGGAGCTGTGCACGCTTTCTGGAAACTGGTTAGTGTGGTAGTGATCGGCCCCCGAGTTGAGGTGTGGGGGGGGTGTGAGAGCGGTGTCATGTTGTGCTGGTGGGGCTTAGCGGGGCCAGGCTGGGGCCTGCCGGGAGAGGAGCTAGGTGAACGAGGAGAAGCAGGAGGAGGACTAGAGGGGGGTGGGGGTTCGATCCCGCTGCCCCCCTTCCTAGCATTGCTACGCCTTACCGAGGACCAGGGTCCGGCCTTCCAGCGGTGAGGGACAGCGCTGCACGGCACCTGGCACTGCCGCGTGTCTGCCGGACGCTGACGCATGTCGCAGTTGGAGTTGGGCAGGATGTCGGCAGGCCCCAGACGGCAGTAGACCAGGCGGGTCTGCAGGCCCTCCTCCCCGCACTTCTCGGCTGAGCACTGTAAAGGACACATCTACATCAGAACTCTATCCTCTGACGTCGGAGTATGGCTGCCTAGATAGCGAGGTACTTTTTGAAAAAAAAACAACTGTCGTACACACAAACTTCTCACCCCCCTTCCCTCCGAAATCAAAGTGTCCAGTTCCCAATTTGGAATAGTTGTACAAAATCAATCTGAGACAAACATTCTTGATCAAGAAATATTTATTAGCATGGCATGATTCAACGTTGCCAAACACTAACTTTGAAGCAAAGAAAATAAACCAGCTGAAACACGTAACAGAAAGGATGGATAGAAAGGATTGAAACATTTATTATTACAGAATACTTACAATGAAATACTCCAGCATCTGTAAGATTTCTGCCACTTCTCATATACACACACTAATCGCAAAAATGAGACAAAAACATTCATACAAAGATAACCAGATAAAACCTGAGTGTTCGACGACAACGACGAAGAAGAAGCACCATATAAAACTCAGCAGTGCAAACACACATAGAAACATAAGACATATACCCAGAACACACAGGTAACTATATGCACATTCACCAGCAGAATCATCTCAAGGCTCATGGGGGGTAAAAACGGTCCCAGACACAAAAACCTCGCCACTGGTGCATCTTGGAGTTCTAGCCCAGGAGCGAACAAAGAAGACATCAACTCTAACCCTGACACTCGTTCTATCCACTCTGTAAGTTTGGGGCACAAAAAACTTTTTTTGTTTGTTTGTTTTTTGTTTTTTTGCTGCCTCATCTTCTGTGACGTCCCCCGTCCTGCTGTTCCCATGCCGCTCATTCCAATCTCCCCGCCACAGCCATACCCAGATTTGTTATGTCTCATCCCAAGCGTCGGAGGTCCACAGGGAGCCAATCACCATCAGGCCGCCGTGGGGCCACCAGCCAGAGGCCCTGCACTGCTGCTGGGTCACTTTGGCGGTGTTCAGTGGTGCCTGTTCTGAGCTAACATACGCAGGACACCACCTACTAAGCCCCCTACTAACGACAGTATTAGCTCAGTCGCGGAGCCAGACTGAGTGAGTTGCCCACCGGAGGTGGCAACCACCACAACGTCCCTCCAACGACCGTCCCCGGCGAACCTCCAACCCCAAAGGCCCCAACACAAACTCACCACAGGCACAGAAGTGTATGGGCAAACCGAATCTGAGGTCACCATGAGACCAGAGCAACTGGGACCACCGAATCAGAGGCAATTTTTTTAAATTGCAGGATGATCAATGACAATGAGGATGACGTAATTATGCTGCTGTGGAAGTGCATATGCTTTGAGACTACTTGACAGGGTTGTACTCTACGCTTACAAACAAAAATATACCCCGGGGCGTAAAAACCCCGGGCCCGAGAGATACAACCCTGCAGTTTTTGGCCCAGGTAATTTGAGCAACACTCTCAAACTCGCATCCTTTAATTGGGAAGGAAGCTCGACTGTGTGGCCCAAAGTTTTCCCCCACTGAGCCCACAGCACACCACTCGGGTAGGGACCCGGGCCCGGAGCCCCGAAAAACCCCAAAGACCCTTAGGGAATAAAACCCGCGATCTTCCAGTCCGAAAACCCAAGGGAAAACCACTGCCCAGGGCGGCTGGGGGGCACAAAAAACTTAGGGAGTGGATAGCACAGACAAAAATACCAAAATGTTTTGTTGTTAATAAAAAAAAAAAATAATTATGGAATTTATATAGCGCTGAATTTTAAAAAAAAAACAAACAAACCCAAGGCTTCCCAACTAAAAATCTTTTACGGGCATGCAACTCTCCTTAAACATAATGAACAACAATTTCAAATCCCATGGCGCGCGACGTATGCACGCACCACACACACAACAACACACACCCACAAAAACACACCCCCAAAAAAACACACACACACACCCACACACACACACAAAAACACCCCAAACAACACACACAAAACCACACACAACAACACACATTTGGAACAACATTTTAAAAGGGTGAAAAAAAGCTTTTTGAAAAAAAAGGGACAAAATTATGGGGGGGGAAAATTCTCAGTGGGAAAATAATTTGTGTTTTGGGGCGGATTTAAAGGGTTAAAAGGGTAAAGGGTTTTTGGGCGAAGTGAAAGGGGGAGGCCCATTCCGGGTGGATGGCCCAAAAGAAACAGAGAAGGAGCGAGGGCCAAAAATTTGGTTTGTTAAAATCTGGTTTTTCGAAAGCACAAAGAAATCTGGGGGCAAAAAGAAGGGAACGGATGGAGTGTACAGGTGAAGAAAGTTACAGAGATAGGGGGTGCAGTTTTGGGTGGAGACTTTTGGGAAAAAAGGGTATTGAATTTAAAAACTCCATTTTTGTGAAAAAGGAACCATTGAAAGATCGCAGAAAAAGGTAAATGTGTTAAAATTTTTTTTTTTTAAAAGGCCCAAATCGAGTTTCAGATTTTTGTATTGGTTGAAGAAAGGGGAATAGTTTAAAGCGGTAGCCACCCAAAAAGAAAATTTACAGTATTCTAAACTTTGAAAGAATAGAGATTTAAACAAGCTTGGAAGTTGCATCATGGAAAAATACTTCGAATCGCGCTTTTGCCCGTAATTGATAGTAGAAGGACTGGCGGGTCGGGGTTGAGTTTTTTTTCATTGAGAGTGTGTTGTCAAAAAAATACTCCTAAATACTTCACAATTTTGGAAAAAGGGAAACTGAGTATTGCCAAATTTCAAATTGAATTTTTGCGATAGGGGAAAAATTATTTTGGGTCCCTATGACAGGGGCTTGGGTTTTTAATTGGGCATTAAGTTGTAACGGGTCTGGCCCAACCAGTTGTAAAAGATTTTGAAGGCAGAAAAACATATTTGTCAGGGGGGAAGGAAAATTTTTAAACCAGTATCATGCACTGAAGCGAAAACATCGCATAGAAATGATGATCAATAGGGTTTTTTTTGTTTATTAATTGAGAGGGAGCAGTGAAAGATTTAAAGAAACGGGCCCCGGGACTGATCCCTGGGGGACTCCCCCTTCCATATGACAGCTTTTGATTAAATTTTTTGTTTACAATAATTTTTCCTGGAACCTGTCTGTGAGGAAAAAGTAAACCGGGTGGGGGCTGTGCCTTTTAATACCAAACGTATTTTGGGGGCGAGAAAGAAGAATTAGTGATGAAAGGGATCAAAGGCTGCGGGTAAGTCAAAAAGAGTGAGGGGGGAGTTTTTTCCGGGCATCAGAAGCAATAAAAGTGTATCTTAATTGTGGACAAAGGTGGTTTTGGGGCTGTGGTTGGGGGCGATGGGCCCGACTGAAAAGGGGGAAGGAATCATTGGAATGAAGTGACTTTAAGCTTTTGAGAACAATTTTTTTCTAGTACTTTAAGAAAAAGGGTAATTTTGAGACTGGCCAAAAATTTCTTCAAATTTTGGGGAATCGGGGTAAAGCTTTTTCATTTGAGGTGTGACATTGCGTTTTAAGAGCAGATGGAAAATTTCCTGACACAAACCCAGTTTTAAAAATTTTTTGTGATAATAAGCACAAGTTGTGGAAGGCATTGTGAGAAAAAAAGGAGCAGGGAAAGGGATCAAGGTCGCATATTTTTTTAGTCATTTCCTTTAGAATTGTCATGATTTTTTTTTTTCACTTGTGGGGTGGAAGGGAAAAAAGAGGAGGCCCTGAACTGGGGATCAGGGGGCGCAGGGGGAATTTAGTCGATCCCTTTTGGGGCGTATGTTTTTGAACTTTGTCTGAAAAAAAGGGAGAAAAAATTTAAAGGAAGTTCAGACAGGCGGGGGGGGGGGTGTTAGGCAGGGGGGAGTTGTTTTTTTTCAGATCCCAAGGGAATTTGAGGGGAGGGGAAAAAAAAATTTTTTGGATGTAGCACAGAGAACGGGAAAAGTAGTAGTTTTGTCTTTGCGAATGGGGTTAAGAGTTTTACTTTGTTTATTTGTTTTCGAAAAACGTTTTTTGATTTCGGGTTTTTTACTTTCCCCCCACTGCCATTCAAATTGGGCCCGGGGTTTTTCGCTTTGCTAAACAAGATGTCTTGGGTATACCATTGGGGGCACAGGGGCTGTCAGGGAGGAGATGGGCAGTAGGGGGGCAAAGCTCATCAAAACAGTTGGCAGAGAATAGTGTTATAGTGATCAAGAGATCAGTGTGGACAGAGGGTTTTTTGAAAAACGTTCGGAAGCTTTTTAAGAAAGGGAAAAAGGGAAAGGGCTAAGGGCCCTTTAAAAATTTCGACGAGTAAAAATATTTCTTTTTTTCTGACAGGTTTTGTGATTTTAAAGGAAAAGAAATGGGAATATCAGAAAGCAGTTGCCCGGGGACAGAAACAAAAGTTTACAAGAAATTTAAAAGGGAAACATTAGGGAATCAGCCAGTCAAAAAAAATGCCAGACTGGCGGTTTTCTTCGTTTACCCGTTAAAAGAGAGAATGGTTGGGCAAAAGAAAGAAAAAAGACGTTTGAACATCTGGAGAAGACTGGTTTTTTCCCAAATGGAAGTTGAAGTCACCAAGAATTATCATTCAGTGGGGGAGAAGGGTGAAGGGTCGAGGAGTGACTGGGAAATCTTGGGAAAAAAAGAAATGTCAATTGTTTTTACGGCAGGGAGTGGAAAAAAAAAGGCAGCCGAAATAAAGAGTGGCCAGGTAGGTTTAAAATTGATTTCGCAAAAATTCAAAAGATTTTATGTGAGGAAAATGAAGGGTTTTGACTGAAAGGGAAAAGAATGGTTCCAATATGTTCTTGAGAAATTTTGGCAATCCCCCCCTCCTCGAGAAATCGGGGGGAAAAAAAATGGTTTTTTTTTATCCCGGAGGATCAGCTGTTTTATTTTTTTGGGTCATGGCCATGGGGGTTTTTAAAACCCAAATTTTTTGTGAGGAAGGGTTTAAATCAATTTTTTTTTCTTTATCCATTTTGGGCAAAAAAACTGCAATTTTAAAAACAAACTTGAAGGAGATCTGAAGGAGGTGGAGAGGTTTAAGATGAAAGGGTTTAGTTTTGGACAAGCATCAGAGGAAAGGACGAAGGGAGGTGGAGATTTCGGCCACGGAAGAAAAAGAAAAAGAGTTTTTGGGGGGTTTGGGGAAACAGGGGTAAAAAGACGGGGAAAGAACGTGGGAAAACAGGGGATTGGAAAGTTTTTTTTTTAAGGTTTTATTATCGTTTTGTTTGTTCCCCAAAATTAGCACCCTGGGCAGCTACCCAAAAACACCTCGACACATTTCCTAAAACTTGAGAAAACTCTGTGAGGCCATAAAATACACCATGAATAGAAGTTTGCATGTATGATGGCCCGTTTTTTAAATTTCTTCGCCATATAGGCATCCATACTCCCGACTTAAAAAAATGATTTTTCCTCTTTTTAAAAAAGGGGAGTTCAAGTTGCTACGCTAAGAGCTTGTAATGGCTGAAAATAACTTCATCATAACAACATTTTCTAACAAAACATCTTAAAACAAGCCGTGACATTTAACTGACATCAACAACTGACAAAGCACGGAGATGACCAACAACTCGAAGTCAGCTGACTCAGAAATGCCCTTCAGGGAACGCTCAGACAGCACTAGTGTTGCCTGACACACGCCATGCAGCGCCAGTGACCGCCTGACAAGTTAGGCCCGGCACAGCCAACTTGGGCGTGGGAAAGAATTATCTTTTAACTCTTTCTAGGGGAAAAAAGACAGGAAAACGGACCAAGAAGGCAGAAAAAAAAGACAAGAAGGAGGTGATAGGGAAAAAAGGCAAGAAGGAGGTGACAGGGAAAAAAGACAAGAAGGAGGTGATAGGGAAAAAAGACAAGAAGGAGGTGACAGGAAAAAAGACAAGAAGGAGGTGACAGGAAACACAAAAGCAAGGCAGAAGCAAAGAGAGGGATAGAAAAGAAGGAATTCCTAGCATGGAATTTCCAGAAGGTGGGAATAATTTCATACTGACATGCTCCCTGCAACCCCACAAGGGAAACATTTAGAAATTAAAAAAAAAACCATGGCTCTTCAATAACCGACAAAAAGCTTGAAAATCATCAACAACACACAACCAATCTCAATTTAAAAAAACTAAAGAAGAACAGGAGAGGCTGTAAACATCAGCAACACACAATCAAACGTAATAAAAAACAGCTAAAGGAGAACAGGAGAGGCTGTAAACATCAGCAACACACAATCAATCTCAATTTTAAAAAAACAACTAAAGGAGAACAGGAGAGGCTGTAAACATCAGCAACACACAATCAATCTCAATTTAAAAAAACTAAAGAAGAACAGGAGAGGCTTTAAACATCAGCAACACACAATCAATCGTAATAAAAAAAACAACAACTAAAGGAGAACAGGAGAGGCTTTAAACATCAGCAACACACAATCAATCTCAATTTAAAAAAAACAACTAAAGGAGAACAGGAGAGGCTTTAAACATCAGCAACACACAATCAATCTCAATTTAAAAAAACTAAAGAAGAACAGGAGAGGCTTTAAACATCAGCAACACACAATCAATCTCAATTTTAAAATAAACAACTAAAGGAGAACAGGAGAGGCTGTAAACATCAGCAACACACAATCAATCTCAATTTAAAAAAAAACAACTACAGGAGAACAGGAGAGGCTGTAAACATCAGCAACACACAATCAAACGTAATAAAAAAAAAACAGCTAAAGGAGAACAGGAGAGGCTTTAAACATCAGCAACACACAATCAATCTCAATTTTAAAAAAAACAACTAAAGGAGAACAGGAGAGGCTGTAAACATCAGCAACACACAATCAATCTCAATTTAAAAAAAACAGCTACAGGAGAACAGGAGAGGCTGTAAACATCAGCAACACACAATCAAACGTAATATAAAAAAAAAAAAACTAAAGGAGAACAGGAGAGGCTTTAAACATCAGCAACACACAATCAATCTCAATTAAAAAAAAAAAAAACAACTAAAGGAGAACAGGAGAGGCTGTAAACATCAGCAACACACAATCAATCTCAATTTTAAAAAAAAACAACTAAAGGAGAACAGGAGAGGCTGTAAACATCAGCAACACACAATCAAACGTAATATAAAAAAAACAGCTAAAGGAGAACAGGAGAGGCTTTAAACATCAGCAACACACAATCAATCTCAATTTAAAAAAAACAACTAAAGGAGAACAGGAGAGGCTTTAAACATCAGCAACACACAATCAATCTCAATTTTAAAAAAAACAGCTAAAGAGAACAGGAGAGGCTGTAAACATCAGCAACACACAATCAAACGTAATAAAACAAACAGTTAAAGGAGAACAGGAGAGGCTTTAAACATCAGCAACACACAATCAATCTCAATTTTTAAAAAAACAGCTAAAGGAGAACAGGAGAGGCTTTAAACATCAGCAACACACAATCAAACGTTAAAAAAAAACAGCTAAAGGAGAACAGGAGAGGCTTTAAACATCAGCAACACACAATCAAACGTAATAAAAAAAACAACTAAAGGAGAACAGGAGAGGCTTTAAACATCAGCAACACACAATCAATCTCAATTTTAAAAAAAACAACTACAGGAGAACAGGAGAGGCTGTAAACATCAGCAACACACAATCAAACGTAATAATTAAAAAAACAACTAAAGGAGAACAGGAGAGGCACTGACCTCTGACCAGTCCTCCATGGACCAGGCCGGGCAGGCGCCCATGTCGCAGTTCCGGTACTCCTCAGGCTTCAGCGCGGTGTCGCACTGGTCAGAGGTGCCGCGCTCATCGTAGCACAGCACGTGACGCTGCTGCCAGCCCGTGCCGCAAGTCACCGAGCACTGCAGACACCCACAGACAACAGGCCACAAGCTGGGTCATGGGCAGCACAGTCGTGGTGTTGACAGCTTTGGGTTGGGTGGGGGATGGGGGTAGTTTAGTGGTCAGAGTTTGTGAGTTGGTGGCTTGGGCTAGAGAGTCGCCACCGAGGCGTATCGTTCGTTAGACACACAGACACACACAGAGAGACTCATAGACAGACATAGACATAGACACACAGAGAGACTCATAGACAGACATAGACATAGACACACAGAGAGACTCATAGACAGACATAGACACAGACACACAGAGAGACTCATAGACAGACATAGACAAGACACACAGAGAGACTCACAGACAGACATAGACACAGACACACAGAGAGACTCACAGACAGACATAGACACAGACACACAGAGAGACTCAAGACAGACATAGACACAGACAACAGAGAGACTCACGACATCAAGACAAGACAAAGAGAGACTCATAGACAGACATAGACACAGACACACAGAGAGACTCACAGACAGACATAGACATAGACACAGACACACAGAGAGACTCATAGACAGACATAGACACAGACACAGACACACACAGACATACACAGACACAGAAACACACACAGACACAGACACACAGACACATAGGACACACACACACATTCCTCACACACATACACTCCACTCTCTCCCCCCATCCCACCCCCCTTTCCCCGACACTCCACCCCCCTCTCCCCACCCACCCCCACCCCTACTACCACCCCACACACCCCCACTCCTCCTCCCCCGTCCCCTCCACCACCCCCATCTTTACCCACATCCTCCCTCCCACTCCCAACACCACCCACCACCTCCCACCCCACCCCATCCACCACCCCACCACCCCCAACCACCTTCACCCCCACACCACCACACCCCCACCCCACCACCCCACCACCACCACCTCACCTCTCACCCCACCACTCCCCACACTCCACCCCACACCCCACTCACCCCACCTACCCCCACCACCACTACCCCACACCACCACCACGTTCCACACCCCTACCCCACACACCACCACCACCCCACACCACCACCCACCACCACCAACTCCCACCACCAACCACCACCACCACCACCCACCCCCACACCCCACCACTACCCCCACCACCAACCACCAACCCACCCACCCACCCACACCCCACCAACACCCAACCCCACACACCCCCCCTTACCCCCACACCCCCCCCCCACCCCACCTTACCCCACACCACCACACCACCACCCTACCCCCCCCTACCCCCCGCCCTCCACACTCACAGAGGCCCAATCCCAGGTCAGCCACCGGAAGGTGCCTTCAACCCGGTTACTGGTGATGACTCCTGTCCTGAAGTCCCCTTCCTCGGGAGAGATGCAGGTGCCGCGGTTGCAGCGAATCTCCGTGTCGGGCTTCACCACGGTGTCGCAGAAACTGTCCTCCGTGATCTGCTCGTTGAACATGCACTCGACGTAGCGGGTCTGCACCCCTTCCCCACAGCTCACCGTGCACTGGGAGGTAAGAAAGAAAGAATGGAGCCAAAGGTAGAGAGAGAGAGAGAGAGAGAGAGAGAGGAGAGAGAGAGAGAGAGAGAGACAATGACAATGACAATGACAAATTCTTTTATTTCGAGGATAATGAATAAGCACTCATGTGCTTTTTTACATCCAGTCCCCGCCCGTAGGGATACATCTTAATAATAACCCAACACTTATACACTCTCACAGTAGAAACAAGGGGAAATAACCTTTTCAAAACAGCGCCCCCCCCCCCCCCCCCCAACAAAACAAAACAAAACAAAAAAAACCACTAAAAAACCCAAAAAAACAAAAAAAGAAAACCCTAAACCCCACCCCCACCCTCCAAAACCCCCCAACCAAAACAAACAAACAAGGAGAAAGAAAAACCAAATCAACAAAAGAAGGAAAAGAAAAAAAAGAGAAAAACAAACAACAACAAGAACAACAACAAAACCAAGAAAAATAACAACAACCAAACTTAACAAGTCATAAAGATAAACATCCACACATTGTCAAATGGTACATATACTTGTTACATATAACAATAAGATATTGAAATAGGACACTCATTAAAACTTAAGTACAGCGGACAAGCCCAATAAAGTATTGAAAATATAAAATATGAATCCTTCATCAGGATACACTATAACTATAAGCAAAACGCAGAGAGAGAGGGGGAGAGAGAGAGAGAGAGAGAAGAGAGAGAGAGAGAGAGAGAGAGAGAGAGAGAGAGAGAGAGAGAGAGAGAGAGAGAGAGAGAGAGAGAGAGAGACAGACAGACAGACAGACAGACAGACAGATAGACAGACAGAGACAGAGACAGAGAGAATGACAATGACAAATTCTTTTATTTCGAGGATAATGAATAAGCACTCAGAGAGAGAGAGTCAGACAGACAGACAGGGGGAGGGGGGAGAGGGGAGGAGAGAGAAGGACACTGGTTTATGGGGGTGAGCGTTCAAGCCCATTCACAAGGAGACCTCTGGAAGAGAGCTGGGCACAAAGACGTATCATTCAACCAAGAGTGAAAATAAATCATAACCCCCAAATAAACATCATGACATGGATTCCACATCGCGGTTTAACAGCCGCCACAAACACTGACTGGTACATTGTAAACTAGGATTAGTACAATATTTAGCGGAGCGAAAACAATGAACAAAATGTATTGCTGTTAAAGCTTTGCCAGCCATTCAGCGGGACGAGAGAGAGAGGGGGGGGGAGGGGGGGAGGAGAGAGAGAGAGAGAGAGAGATGAGAGAGAGAGAGAGAGGAGAGAGAGAGAGAGAGAGAGAGAGAGAATTGACTGGAGTTGACCTTTTGATTTGTGTGTATCCAGTACAAGTTGATATTTTCCTGATGTAGTTTTGTCTCTTGCTCAATACAAAACCCTCACATTCCATTATTTTATTCTTCTGTAACTCACTCAACGCTGATCTGAATTACGGAATGTTTAACCTGCATAATCATTTCTGCACAGTATATTTGCATAAGGAAATCAAGCCACTGGCAGGTATGCAAAAAAAGGAAAAAGTTACATCAAAACTGTCTTGTATTACAAAGCATTAAAAAGCAAACAAACAAACAAAACTGCAACAAAAGAAACCCACTTTAAATCCCAGATAAAGTCCAGATAAATAAATAACAAAAGGAAAAATTCACATTGTCCAGACGCCTCTCCCCCACAAGGTTTGGTCATGACAAAAAAATGAATGAATGGACAAAAAAATAAATAGACTAACAAAGACAGACAGACAGACAGAACGAAACAAACAAAGCAGAGGCCAGCTCACATCGCTCCAGTGGCCCAGGCGCCAGTCTCCACAGGGCTTGGTCATGACAAATAAATGAATGAATGGACAAAAAACTAAATAAACTAACAAAGACAGACAGAACGAAACAACGAAACAGCCAAACAAAGCAGAGGCCAGCTCACATCGCTCCAGTGGCCCAGGCGCCAGTCTCCACAGGGCTTGGTCATGCAGGGGGCGACACTGGCGGGTCGGGCCAGGTGGTGGCAGAGCGAGCTGTTGACGGAGGCCCCGTAGTAGCCCATGCAGCTGACGAAGCGGTGCTTGGTGCCCTGACCACACGTCTTGGAGCACTGCACAGCACCAACACCCACACCGTCAACAACAACAACAACTGCCACAACAGCAGCAATAATGAGTCTGCTTCTTCCTCTTCTTTTTCTTTCTTCATCTCCTTCTTCATCGAAAATGTCCTTCGGATGAGACTATAAACTGACGCCCTGTGTGCGAACGCACGCAGAATATCTTGCGCACACGTTAAAATCCTGTTCCGCTTTCCGCAAGAGTAGGCCATTGTGTGCTGGTGGGAACAGATGCCAATTTACAAAACCGCATACACACGGGTACAAGATGTAAAAAGGCACATACGTGCTTGTTCCATTGTCCTCGTCATAAAAGAATAAAATAAAATAAATAAAGAGGTCCTGGTTGGAAGGGCACGGGTTCGAATCCCATCAGTCAAAGGGTTTATTCAGTCTCTGGCTGGCTCCAGCCACCGTGAGTGTGCTGTGGGCTCAGTGGGAAGACTGGGACCCCCACACAGTCGAGCTTCATCCTCTTTACGGCTGCCATTTTGTTTCTTAAATTTCCTGACAAGTAGTGCAGGTGTCTGTATCTGTCAGGGCCGGTTCACCCCAGGATATCATTATTCGGATAGTAAGCACAGAGTGCATCTCTGTCAAAGCACACATAAACTTTCATAGCACTCTCATTACATCCTTACATCATCCCCATCCTCATTGATTGTCACGCAATAAAAGAATGATGCCTCTGACTGGGTGACCCTTCTTGCTGTGGTCTCATGGTGATCTCAGTTTTGATTTTCACTCAACTCCTGCACCTGTGGTAAGTTGCTGTCAAAGCGTTTGTGGATGGAGAGGTTCACGGGGAAATGCTGCAGACGGGATGTTGTGACGGTCACCTTCTCAGACGGGCTAAGCTGTATTTGTCCAAAGGTATTGAGGGTCAAGGGAACAGCACGTAAAAGAACCCACGGCAGCAAGGGAGTTGTCCCGGGCAAATTTCTGTAGGAAAAATCCACTCTGGTAGGGAAACAAATACAGTTACATACAGGAAAAAGACAAAAGCATAGTGGGTGGCGCTGCTCTTGTGGCTAGGCGCTCTCTCCGGGGAGAGCAGCCTGAATTTCACACAGAGAAATCTGCCGTGACTTGAAATGGTGTACAATACAATCATTACAAGAAAGATGTATCAAAGATTCAATAATAAGAAATATAAAAAATCTTTCAAAGACAGCATTGAAGGATTTACTGAGTAATGACCACGCCTTTGGCCTGATCTGACTCGAGCTTCGACTCCTGGTTGAGCACTCTTCAGAGGTCCAGCGGTGATTGAAACCTCATTCACATTCTGCGGTGTCCAACAACAAGACTCTTGTCATCATCCGTAAGTTCCTACCGCATTCCCAAGCATAGAGATTCTTGAGCAAACCTGAAGCAGCCAGCCAACCAGAGCAAACACTGACGGTCCCCCACCCAAGTGGCAGCCTCAGACAACCACGCTCGATGCTGCTTAACCTTGGCTGGGGGAAAGCGAGAGCTCCGACCACTGAGCCGTCCCCCATCTGAGTCTGGGTACAGAACACAGAACAGACATTCCGGGGACCTACAAAGGCCGTCATCAAAAGATGAATACGCCGACATATTTTGAAAAACTTCAAAACGCTGTACCCACCTCAGTCCAGGACCCGAATCTCCAAAACGCCGCCTGGGGAGTGATGGTGGTGGTGGTGGTGGTGAGGGGCGGGGTGGTGGGGCAGCCTCCCATGAAGCAGGGTCGCCTGTCCTGGGGTCTTTTACTGGCGTCGCAGGCATCGTCGTCCAGCAGGGAGTGGCTGACCCGGCACTTCACCGCCCGCATGCTGACCCCCTTGCTGCAGGTGACTGAGCACTGCCCACAGCAAGGCCTGTCTGTCTTGGTGGTGCATAGACGTTAACATGAAGACAGTATACTTATGAATGTCACTGTCTGAAAATCCCTTGGGGGTGCACAGACGTTAAACTGAAGACATGCGCGTGTTAATGAAGTTGACTGTCTACAATCCATTTTTAGTTGCTAGACAACGTTAAACTGAAGACATGCGCGTGTTAATGAAGTTGACTGTCTACGATCATTTTTAGTTGATTGACGTTAAACTGAAGACACAATCATATACTTATGAATTTCACTGTCTAAAATATCACTTTTTAAGTGGATAGACGTTAAAAGAAAGACACACAGGCACATGAACTTCACTCTCTAAAATAACTTTTTAGAAGATAAATGTCAAAGGTAAGACGCATACAAACATCCGTTGTCGCAAAGGATTCATTCTGTGTACAGGATAAGCTGCCAGGTGGGATGGGGGTCTAGTAGTGAAACCATGAACGTGACAGATCCGGAGTTTGATCCTGTTTGATGCTGGACACTTTGGGAATTGTGGTCTTGGTGCTGGTCTTTCAATAAGACCACAAACTGAGGTCCAATGCAAAACATGACTTTATCGCATGTAAAAGAACCCACGGCACCAAGAGACTTGTTTCTGGCAAATTTCCGGACTAGAAGGTCACGAATTTGAGCTCCGAAGAGACATAGTGTTTGGAATTCTTTTTTTGCTGTGTTCTTTTTTTTAAATTGAAGCTGGCTCCTACCCAGAGTGAGTGTGCTATGGGCTCATTAGGAAAACTGCCACAACACAGTCGAGCTTCATCCACTTTAAAGCTGTGACTTTTAGAGTAGTTCAAATTACCTGACAAAAAAGTAAAACAAAAAGTAACTTTAACGTATTCGGCGGATTTGAAAGATATGTTTTCCATCCTGGAGTGTCCATGATGATCTTACTTAAATATCAGCCTAATCTCATCATGGGTCAGCGGCTCCATACAAGACTCATCAGCAAAGAAAGGAAGACTAGCTAATTCCACTCTAAAAGGTCAAAGCTAAAAGCGCTCCATAACCTATGCGTTCATTATGGAGTGAAGTGTCAATAACCTCAGCTTCTCCAGGGGCTAGCATATTATTGAGGGCGGCGCCCATCTCCTCTCTCTCGCTGCTTTACCTTCCCTGACCCTAAAGAGGGCATGTACACCTGGGTGAACATGGGGGCTGTACTGAAGCCAAGGCGCGCAAACGGTCACCCATCCAGTTGGTAACCACGCTCAGTACTGCTTAACCTGAGCTGGGGGAACGCGAGTGCTCTGACCACTGAGCTGTCCATCCCATCCCCAAATCCACTCTGGATGCTTTTAAAAAAAGTAAAATTAGGACGGTCTTTGTTGAAAGGTTCTATCTTATTCTCTTATAAAAGAACAAGTTGATACCCCCTGGAAAAATTCTGCAGAAAAAAAAGCCACTCTGGTAGGGAAACTAATAATAGTTGCAGACAGGAAAAAGAAAAAAAAAGGGTGGCGCTGCTCTTGTGGCGACGCGCTCTCAATTTCACATAGAGAAATCTGCCATGACTGAAAGTGGTATAAATAAGTACATGAATAAATAAATGTAAATATATGTAAATATATATAAATAACGTATGTACATATGTAAATAAATAAATGAATCAATCAATCAATAAAGAAACTCACAGGACCCCAGCCGCCAGGGAACCACTCTGGACACTGCTTCATGTGGCACTCTTTCTTGGACACGGGCCTCATCTTCTTGCTGCACAGCTCGTCGCTGATCTTCCTGTCGCCCTGCATGCACCACACCTTGCGCTGCTTGCGGCCCGCTCCACACGTCACCGAGCACTGCAGCACCGCGTCAGAGCGCGTCAGACAGGACACCACTTGCTACAGGCCCGAGTCTTGTACGCTTTCTTTGTCTCTGATTCGCTTTGGCCTGACAAGTGTTCTCCCTTGCTTTTCGCGACATTGTGTCCCTTTGTGTGCCGTCTTGGTGCAGTTTAATTTCACAGGGATTTTCATCCATGAAAACCACTACTTTGCTGAAAACTTAGCCTAGCTTCATATACTTTTTTTTTTTTAGCAGATTCATTGGGCCATTATCTGGAAGTCTTGTAAGACCACAGGCTCAAATCTCTGCTGGGTTGCATGTTTGTAGGGTCTCACCTTGGAGTTAACTTGGATTGCAACTCCATTCCCTCCCCGTTTATTTGACTGAGACCTTAAACCCAAGATCTGTGAGTGCGCACATAAGATGTTGAGCATAAACTAAAGATTCATCACCGTTTTACACATGAATAGACTAGCTCAAGCCAGCGGCACAGCTGGCAGGTACATGCCTAGCATGCAACCTGTCACCTGGAGAGGGATGAACGCCACCAGGTGCAACTTGCCTGAGACACACTGCCCAAGAATTTCAGTGCAGTACCCTACTACGTTTCTCACATGTTAAGTCCTTCCGATGAGACTATAAACCGAGGTCCCGTGTGCAAACGCACGCAGATCATCATCCTGCACACACGTTAAAACCTGTTCCGCTTTTCTTCAGAAGAGTAGGCCATTGTGTGCCGTGGGAACGGATGACAAAATTTACAAAACTGTAAGCACACGGGAACTGGATATAAAAAAGTACATGACAGCTTATTTTCATTACCCTCGAAATAACAGAATAAGAAGAAGAGATATGCATGTTGAGGGTAGTT
>CM054146.1:63163319-63180819 GCA_028751875.1 Rapana venosa
ACACACCACACATACCACACATACCACACATACCACACCAACCACACATACCACACATACACACCACACATACACACCACACATACCACACATACCACACACACCACACATACCACACACACACACAACACCACACATACCACACAACCACACACCACACACCACAACACCACACACACACCACACACACACACCACACACACCACACACACAACACCAACAACCACACATACCACACATACCACACACACACACCACCACACACCACACACACCACACACACCACACACACACACCACACACACACACACCACAACACCACACCACACATACCAACACATAACCACACATACACACCACACATACCACACAACCAACACACCACACATACCACACATACCAACACATACCACACACCACACACACCACACACACACCAACACACCACACAACCACACACCACAATACCACACAAACCACACACACACACACCACACACACACACACAACACACACACACATCACCACCACACACCACACCACACACACACACACACACACACCAATACACACACAAACACACAAACATGAAATATTATAAATATCTTTCTATTTTAAAAGAAAAAAGTAACGAGCACAGCCATCATTCTGTGATTTTAAATGACTAGAGTAAATCAACAAAGAGAATCATTAAAATGGAAAAAAATGAACTCACACATACGCACGCACGCACACACACACACACACACACACACACAACACACACACACACACACACACACACACACACACACACACACAACACATTATAAACCTAGGCTTCGTGTCCGAACGCACGCAGAACATCTTGAGCACATATTTAAAATAAACAACTTGTGCCGCCTTTCTGAAGAGTAGGGCATTATCATACCGGTAAGAACGGAAGGCAAAACTCTAAAAATAAAAATCGAAAAGTATCCACACAGCTGGCGTGTTTTGGCCGCACACCGGCATTAAAAATCCCTCTTTTCCTTCTGTTTTTCTATGTGACCCTTATATTCATACCGCACGTACTAAGGCATTCACAGAAATAAAAAACCACTTTTTTTTTAAAGACTAGTCTCTGACTCAAAACTCATGTGATTTTGAACACATTTTGAAGGTTTGAATTTTTTAAAAATTTCAGCAAACATTGTACCCCCTCAGTCCTTTGTCTTCTGCTAGCTTCCTTACCGCAATATGTATGCGCGGGGTCAACGCTGTAGGAATACAAGGCAATCCTCATTTGATGATTATTTCCAACTTTCTCGTGACTACCTGGTATTGCTCTATGTCCTCAATTCCAAAAACAAGTGCACAGTGCATTTTTTCGGACTTAAAAAAATCTGTTAAAATCATCAACATTTTTTTCGACTCGCACTCTATAGAAGATACTACATGACCCATAAATTAATACCGGTGTGGAGCCTTAGATACCATCCCGGAAGTCGGAATGCGGTTACTTTGATGGCGGGAAAAATTTTACTATCGATCAACCTAGGATATTTCGCCGAGGAACGAAAACAATAACAGCAACATCAGCAAAACAACATTAACAACAACAACAAAACAAACATACACAACAACCTACCCCCCCCCACCCCCCCTCCTCCACAGGTACATACATAACTGCAGGCAGACAATCACCATAGATGGCGTTGTTGAAGGACCCGGTCACGGTTCGGCAGGAGTAGTTATCTCCCCCACACACCCCACACCGATCCCTCTTCATCTTCGACCCCAGCTTGTTGTCACAACCCGCCCTCTGGGGATTATTTAACAGAGCATATCTTGTTTGTCACAATATATATATATCTATACATATATATATATAAGCGAATATATATAAGCGAATCCAGTCATTTGAAACAAAATGCCATAGAAAACTGCTGGGCATATCCTGGAGAGAACGAAAGACCAATGAATTTGTCAAGAGTCAAATAACACGGCTGGCAGGTCCACAGGAACCCCTTCTCGCCATCGTCAAGAAGAAAAAGCTGACATGGTTCGGCCACGTCACCCGCCACAACACTCTGCCAAAAACAGTACTGCAGGGAACACTCGAAGGTGGCAGAAGGAGGGGAAGACAGAACAAGTCATGGATGGACAACATCAAGAATGACCAGATAATGACTCGGCACTACTGCGCAGAGCGAGACCGAGATGGATGGAGGAGGCTTTCACGCCTTGCTTTCGTGTCTCCTCCACGACCGCCAAGGTCACGGGTACGAAAGATGAAAGAGAGATGATGATGATGAATATGAATATAAAAATATATAGAGAGAGGACAGAGAAAAGGGGAGACAAGAGAGAGAGACAGAGAGGGTACATACATACATACATAAAACATACATACATACATACAACATCATACATACATACATAACATTTGTGTAAAAGGCCTAACATAGAAAAGCCTTATTTGTTAAGGAGGTTTTGTACTGTTTTTTTGATAGATACTTTAATAATGTTTGGGGAAATTTTTGTAGCGCTGACTTGTAAAACAGCAATCAAAGCGCTTACATTCAAACCTTTACAAACTGCATACACATAAATAATAATAAACGATATCAAATTCACTCACAAACACTCTGCAAAACATACATGCAGGGAACACTCGAAGGTGCAGAAGGAGGGAAGACAGCAACAAGTAATGATGGACAACATCGAGAATGACGGAAAATCTCACCATGGCCTACCTCGAGCGAGCCGAAAAACGAAGACAAAACACATAACAACACACAAAAACCGAACGACATTAACAACACACTCAGACCAACTACACTCTCTCCTAGGCTAATGATGCCACCAGCGTCCTCCACAAAGGCAGATAACTGCAGGCAGGCAGGCAGGCAGACAACTCACCATAGATGGCGTTGTTGAAGGACCCGGTCACGGTTCGGCAGGAGTAGTTATCTCCCCCACACACCCCACACCGATCCCTCTTCATCTTCGATCCCAGCTTGTTGTCGCATCCCGCCCTCTGGGGATTTTATAGAGTAAGTTTTGTTAGATCCCTGGGTTTTTTTAATTTAAAAAATCTGCTTTTACACTCTCACATTTTTTTTAAAAGAAGAAACTAAGATGGAAAGAAGGTATGCATCACAGTTCAAGATTCAAGATATTCCAGATTTTATTTCAAGAACCTCCCCCCCCCCCCCCCCCTCTTCCCCAAAAAGGGAGTACAAATGAATTAACATAAGAACAACTTGCAGATGTGTTTGTGTATGTATGTATGTATGTATGTGTGTATGTATGTATGTATGTATGTATGTATGTATGTATGTATGTATGTATGTATGTATGTATGTATGTATGTATGTATGTTTGTGCGTGTGTGTATGATTAGATACAGCTGGTTGTCAGACATTGCGCTATTCATTTGTTCAGTTATCTATTATTTTTATAATGCAGCTTTCTTAGGTTTCCTAAAACAAAAATTAAGTATAAAGTTTTTTTAAGTTTTAAGGCAAGCAAGCGCGAGCACACACACACACACACACACACACACACACACACACACACACACACACACACACACAACCACACACCAAACAAACAAAAAATGCGACACTCTGGTATTATATTACGTATACTGAGCTAAAGAGCATAATCATGGCTCAAGGTTTAAAAAGAAACAACAGTAGGCAAACACGAGAATTTTCATAAAAACAGTAGCACTGCACTTGTGGCGACAGGCTACGCACTCTCCACAGAAAGAGCAGCCCGAAATTTATGCAGAAAAATCTGCTGCGACTGAAACTAGTATACAATGCCATACAATGCACCACACCACACAACAAAACACACAACACCAACAACCACACCACAAACCCCACACCACAAACCCCACACCACACCACACTACACTACACCACCCCACACCACACACACAAACCACACACCACACCACACCACACCACACTTCACTACACTACACAAAATATAATGCAACACAACATAACGTAACACTTGCACGACACAACACAATACAACACAACACAACAAAACCTCCAGGTCACACAGACAAACAGAAAAATTACACAATTCACAAACACCTCAGATCTCCCTTACCTGTCTGCTGTGTGACAAGGTAGGTAGGTAGGTAGGTAGGTAGGTAGGTAGGTAGGTAGGTAGGCACTTACCCAGCACTGTCCGTTGACGCAGATGTCATCAGTGAAGGGCTGGCACTTGGTGCCGTCAGTGACGGTTTTGGCCAGCTGGTAGTAGGCCGTGCTGTGAGAGGCCCGGCAGTACAGCTTGCAGGCGTCCTTCAGCTGGACTGTGGGGCAGCAGCACAGAGTGTGGGTGTGGATGAATCAATGGGCAAAGTGAATGGATAAAGAGGGAGATGGATGTGTGTGTGTGTGTGTGTGTGTGTGTGTGTGTGTGTGTGTGTGTGTGTGGTGTGTGTGTGTGTGTGTGTGTGTGTGTGTGGTGTGTGTGTGTGTGTGATAGAGATAGAGAGACAGACAGACAGACAGATCGAGAGAGAGAGAGAGAGAGAGAGAGAGAGAGAGAGAGAGAGAGAGAGAGAGAGAGAGAGAGAGAGAGAGAGAGAATGCGAATGCGAATGCGAATGGTTTATTCAAAAGGCCATGGCCACATTTGAAGGGGGAAAACACAAAACACACTCTATCGTACAAGTAATATTCACATAAACAATCAATTCACAAAACATTATCAACACATGATAATTTTTCAAGAATTAATAAGGGTGTCCCGCAGTCTAAATGCTTTATACAGAAAAAGAGCTAACTGTTTTGTAGTAACTTCATTTCCAGACGTAATGAGCATGATTAACCTATGGAGACATGGTTGACGTAAGAACTTTCGAGGTATAAACTGCTCTCTTAATTCCGTAAGTTGTGAACAAGTGAATAGAAAATGTGTTTCGTCTTCAATAGAACTATCACAAAGAGGACAAATCAAAGCTCTCTCGTTTACATGTCTATAATAGAAATGATGCGTGTTCAATTCTGAGATCTATCTATCTATCTATCTGTCCCGTAGTCTGACGACCGTGGGGGCACCCTCAAAGACTCAACAACCAGTTCCCTCCATTCCTCTCTCTGTTCTGCCTTTCTCAGGGTTTTGTTGAGTTCTAGGCCTGTCCATTCGCTGATGTTATCCTCCCAGCTCTTCCTTGGTCTGCCTCTTCTTCTTCCTCCTTGGACAGTGCCTTGTAAAACTGTCTTTGCAAGTCCTTTGGATCTTGTGACATGCCCGTACCATTTAAGTTTACGCTTTTTCACGATCGTTAGAAGGTTCTCATAGGGGCCAATGGTTTGCTGGATTCTGTTATGCACGCTTTCGTTGCTTATGTGGTCTTTGTAGGAGATGCCAAGGAGTCTCCGAAAGCATCTCATCTCCACCGCCTGTACTCTTCTCTCCAAATCTGCAGTCAGGGTCCATGATTCACAGGCATACAAAAATATGGATATGACAAGGGAGTGCATTAGTCTGATCTTGGAGATAAGTGAGAAATTTTTATCTCTCCAGATGGTGTTTAGTTTTGACAAAGCTGTTATTGTCTGAGATACCAAATCTAAATTTTGTTAATATTCTTTTCAAATGCCTATTCATTTTCATTGTTAAATATAAAGGGATACAATGTGATGGATTGATCAGACTATACATTTCATATCTGCTACTATTTTCAATGTGTGAATGTCAGTCTTGCCACTGACATTCAATTAGTCTTTCACGAAAAAGTTGTAAGAACAAAGAGTGATTTTCAACGCCCTGATTGAGCCACACATATCCAAAACCGTTCTCGTATAACTTTCTTTTAACTTTAGTAACCCAGTTTGACTTGCCCTTTTCATTTAACAGATATAACATTTTATAAGCTTTACAAGGAAGTCTATGTTGTTCCATCTGAGTCAATTTCAACCAAAAACGAATACACCTTACAGCTGTAACAATTTGCAATGGGTATCGGTTCGTTTCTCCATATACAAGATTATTAGGTGTTTTTACTGATACACAGAGAAATTTCTAAAGGGCAAATAAATGAACTTTAACACTATGAATACATGCTGCATCAAGTCCCCATACTTCAGCCCCGAGAGAGAGAGAGAGAGAGAGAGAGAGAGAGAGAGAGAGAGAGAGAGAGAGAGAGAGAGAGAGAGAGAGAGAGAGAGCAGTCACCCACACATGTGTGTGTGTGTGTGTGTGTGTGTGTTCGATTCATTTACGTTCTTCACAAATGTGATATTAGACGGGTGTGTGTGTGTGTGTGTGTGTGTGTGTGTGTGTGTGTGTGTGTGTGTGTGTGTGTGTGTGTGTGTGTGTGTGTGTGTGTGTGTGTCGATTCATTACGTCTCTTCACAAATTGTGAAATAAGATGGGTGTGAGTGTGTGTATGGATGTGTGTGTCGATTCATTTACGTCTCTTCACAATTGTGATAGACGGGTGTAGTGTGTGTTGTGTGGTGTGTGTGGTGTGTGTTGTGTGAGTGTGTGTGTAGTGTGTGTGAGTGTGTGTGTGTGTGTGTGTTTCGATTTTTTAGTCCTCACATGTGTTAGCGGGTGTGTGTGTGTGTGTGTGTGTGTGTGTGTGTGTGTGTGTGTGTGTGTGTGTGTGTGTGTGTGTGTGGTGTAGTGTGTGTGTGTGTGTGCGCGCACGCGCGCGCCTAGTGAATGAAAACTACAAAGACAATAAGCTTGAAGTTTTACAACCGAAATGTTCGGCATATATTTGCCTCCTTCAATGAAAGCTGACAGCATGCTAACCTAATATATATATATATATATATATATATATATATATATATATATATATATATATATATATATATATATATTGGGGGGAAGTTGGTGTATGTGTGTTGTGTTAGTGTGTAAGTGAAAGTGTGTGTGTGTGTGTGTGTGCGCGCGCGCGCGTGCAAGCCTGCGTGTGAGTGTGTGTGGACACCATGGATAACTTATTTTTTCAGTTATTGTTTCATTATCACATAACATCCAGTAATAACTGTAATATCATCATTGATATTACCAACCAATCAACAATTCATATATGAATATCAACCAATCAGATATTGAATAAGCCTTACTTCCAGAATACTTGGGCACCCATTTGGAGTGTGGAGGCAGGCTGTTACGATGCAGTTTGTTGTCGAATTCTGCACACTGCTGGACCCGGAAGTCCTGACTGCCAGCTGGGCAGTTCTGCAGATACACGTGACCGGAGGAACCGGAAGTGACACATCACAAACAGGAAGTTGTCCAAACCACCAACCAGCATGCATTATGGTTCTGATAATAACAGCAGTACAAACAGGAAGTTGTCCAAGCCATGAACTAGCATGTTTATGGTTCTGATGATGAGAATAGTAATAAATGAAGTGCTGACTGACAATAATGTTACTGACAAACAAATGTTGACGTGTGAGCAGTTTCCTTCGCTAGCCTCACTGTCAAGCCTTTAGCTGTTTGTTTTCCTTCCTCGGCTACAGTTCCCAGGTTCACCAATGGTCAGATTCTGCGTATGCGACAGTTTCCCCACCATGAAGATAGCCGCATTCCGACCTCGGGGATGTATGCTGGGTAAGCCCGTGGTTCCCTAATCCATTAACGCTGACATCAATCACGAGGTCTTTAAAGTGCCTATTTGATCTTCTGCATGTGTATACACAGCGAAAGGAATAAAGCACTGGCAGGTCTGCACTTGAAGCTGACTTGAGAGATTGTAAAAAATAATAAATAATAATAATAACCCTTCCTTGATTCACCATACGCCATTGCCGAGAGTGGAACCCACGACTTCCTGGACCTATAGGCTTGAAGCGGAACGGTCTTCTTCACCACTGGGCTACAGTGTCCATCGTCTTGTTCCACTGTTTGTTGGTACATGAAGGTTTCTCAGGAAAATGCTGTGTTGCTATGATTCTCTCTCTCTTCCTCTCTCTCTCCTCTCTCTCTCATCTCTCTCTCTCTCTCTCTCTCTCTCTCTCTCTCTCTCTCTCTCTCCTCTCATCTCTCTCTCTCTCCTCTCTCTCTCTCTCCCTATCATTCTCTCTAAATCTCTTAACATGGTATGAAATTCTGTGTTGTTGTGTGTGTTGTGTTGTGTAGGTGCGTGCGTGGGTGTGCGTGTGAAGATTTATATGTTTGTTATGATTTTTAAAAAAAGCGTAATGATCCTAATCATGGCACATACCTGAGTGTTACAGGACTTGTACTGTACTCTTCGCCCCAAGCAGTAGCGACCCCCGTTGGACGGACTGCACACACAGACAAACGCACATATGCTTGCAGGCACGTATGCAAGCATACACGCAATTACGCGCATGCACGTATGCATGCATGCTCGCACCACACACAGACCATACACATGCACGCATGCAACCCCACGCGCTTGATAGTTATTGTGTGAATATATTACATTTAAAAAGCGCTACTTGAAGAGTATGAGCGCATATGAGCACACGTTTGCGTGGGTGGAGGAGGAGAGGAGGGATGTCATTGCAGGCAATATTGTCAGTAATGACGCAGTGAATGCCTAGTATTTTCTAACGTTTTGTTCCTGTACCTTTTTATTTTCTGGGGTGTGAGAGTGAAGGAATGGATGATATAGTGGGTGATGTTATTTGTTTGTCTTGACGTTTTATGATTTTTTTTAAAATTCTTAAAACATTCTTTACCTAGGTGCGTGCGTGTGTACGCGTGCGCGCACGCGCGCAGGTGTGTATGAGTATGTGTGTGCGTGTGTGTTATTTGTATTTTCCAATGTATTATTTTAACGATTTTCCTCTTTTTACTGGTTCAATTTATTGGTAAAGGTTGCAATAATGTAGTGTTTCAGTATAATCATTAAGAAATTTGTTCTTAGATAGATGGCTTGGTGAAAAAAAGCAAATGCATTGTTTATTCAATGTACCATCTGGAAATAAAAATTTGACTTGACTTGACTTGACTTTATCTTTTGTAATATGCCAACTTTTATATTTCGGAATATGCTAACTTTGTTTAAGCTGATATGTCAGCTTTACATTGTCTAGTATGCCAACTTTTATTTTTGTAATATGCCACCTTTATGTCTAATATGCCACCTTTATCTTTTCAAATACGCAACCGTTGTTTTTTCTATATGCCAGCTTTATATTTTGTAATATGCTACCTTTATCTTTTCTAATATGCCAACATTACTTTTTCTAATATGTCACCATCATATCTTTTCCAATGTGCCAACATCATATTTTGCAATATATCAACTTGAACTTGTCTAATATGCTATCTTTATCTTTTCTAACATGCCAACTTTATCTTTTTCGAATATGCCAACTCTTTATCTTTTCAAATATGCCAATCTTTTCTAATCCACCAACGTTATCTCTTCCTAATAGGCCAACTTTACTTATCTTTTCTCCTAATAACTATACCAACATCACCTTTACTGCTGCTGCTGCTACTACTACTACTACTACTACTACTACTACTACTGCTGCTGCTGCTGCTGCTGCTGCTATACTAAACTCAAAAAACCTTCCAAGCTAACACCACACAAATACTTCCTCCTTCCTTCTCTCCTCTTCACTGCTGCACCCCACGACTATAATAATAATAATAATAATAATAATAATAATATAATAATAATAATAATGTATGGAACTTAGATAATGATATTATCTATATTCTACTATTATCTATAAACCATCACTCACACAGGGCTGTCGCAGGTACGCGTCTTTCTCCTCACGCCACCCCCGCAGGTGCGCGAACACAGGCCGTACCTGGTCCACACCCCCCAGCCCCCGTTCACTGGCCGGGCCACTTGCTGGGGGATGGCCACACACTGGCCTTGTTGACAGTACTGGCGCACACACACACACACACACACACATACACACACACACACACACACACATATACACACACACACATATAACACAGACACACACACACACACACAACAACACACACACACACACACACACACACCAGACACACAGACACACACAAACACACATATACACACACACACACACACACACACAACACACAACACACACACACACACACACACACACACACACACACACACACACACACACACAGGACATGGATAATGATTATTAGTTTTGCCGACATTATTCTTCTCAAAGACGCACGCACGCATGCCACCAACATAATTATATGACATAATTTACAAAACCGCATACACACGGGAACTGGATGTAAAAAAAAACCGCACATGAGTGCTTATTCCATTATCCTTGATATAAAAGAATAAAATTTTTAAAATAGAATAAATAAATTAATAATTGTATGCTCGATAACACACACAGAGACATATACACACAATCGCACACATACACACACACATTCGAACACCCTTGTCTCTCTCTCTCTCCTCTCTCTCTCTCCTCTCTCTCTCTCTCTCTCTCTCTCTCTCTCTCTCTCTCTCTCTCTCTCTCTCTCTCTCTCTCTCTCTCTCTCTCTCACACACACACACACACACACACACACGCACACACGCACGCGCGCGCGCAAGCATGCATGCACGCACACCACACAACAAAACAACACATACACACACCACACCACACCACAACACATACACCACAACACACCACACACACACCCTCACACACATACACATACACACACCAGAGCACACCACACCACTCACACCCCCACACACACATACACATACACACACACCACACCACACCACACCACAACACACACACACACACATACACATACACACACCACACCACACCATACCCTCCACACCCCTCCATACACACATACATTCCCCCCCCCCCCCACACACACACCTACCACACTACACCACATCACACACCCACATACCCCATACACACATACATCCCCCCTCCCCCCTCCACACACGCACACACACACATACACATACACACACCACACCACACCCACACCCCCCATACACACATACATCCCCTCCTCCCCCCCCCCCCCCCACCCACCACACACAACACAACACTTCTCCAACTCTCATTCTCTCTCTCTCTCTCTCTCTCCTCTCTCTCTCTCTCTCTCTCTCTCTCTCTCTCTCTCCTCTCTCTCTCTCTCTCTCTCTCTCTCTCTCTCTCTCTCTCTCTCTGTTCAGTTACACAACAAATTGTCACTGCGCATGGTATAGTTAGTTATTGTTAATATCCATTCCTATCCAATTTGTGTTTGTTTGTTTGTTTTTAATTATTTCTGAGTATATTTAAGCACTCTCTCTGATGTTCTCTATATCTTGCTTGCCTTCCACTATGTGTGTGCGCGTCTGTGTGTGTATTGTTTTCCATGCAATTCTATGTCAATATGCATATTTTCCCTTCTTATTTACTTCTTTATTATTTTGAGAGCTGGATGTAAAAAAGCATGCAATGCCTAATCTACTACCCTCTGAAGAATACAAGCTGTTCAGTGTTGTCTCACCTTGTCGTGGGCACAGCGGGGTGTAAAAAAGCATGTAATGCCTAATCTACTACCCTCTGAAGAATACAAGCTGTTCAGGGTTGTCTCACCTTGTCGTGGGCACAGCGGGGTGTAAAAAAGCATGTAATGCCTAATCTACTACCCTCTGAAGAATACAAGCTGTTCAGGGTTGTCTCACCTTGTCGTGGGCACAGCGGGGTGTAAAAAAGCATGTAATGCCTAATCTACTACCCTCTGAAGAATACAAGCTGTTCAGGGTTGTCTCACCTTGTCGTGGGCACAGCGGGGTGTAAAAAAGCATGTAATGCCTAATCTACTACCCTCTGAAGAATACAAGCTGTTCAGGGTTGTCTCACCTTGTCGTGGGCACAGCGGGGTGTAAAAAAGCATGTAATGCCTAATCTACTACCCTCTGAAGAATACAAGCTGTTCAGGGTTGTCTCACCTTGTCGTGGGCACAGCGGGGTGTAAAAAAGCATGTAATGCCTAATCTACTACCCTCTGAAGAATACAAGCTGTTCAGGGTTGTCTCACCTTGTCGTGGGCACAGCGGGGTGTAAAAAAGCATGTAATGCCTAATCTACTACCCTCTGAAGAATACAAGCTGTTCAGGTTGTCTCACCTTGTCGTGGGCACAGCGGGGTGTAAAAAAGCATGTAATGCCTAATCTACTACCCTCTGAAGAATACAAGCTGTTCAGGGTTGTCTCACCTTGTCGTGGGCACAGCGGGGTGTAAAAAAGCATGTAATGCCTAATCTACTACCCTCTGAAGAATACAAGCTGTTCAGGGTTGTCTCACCTTGTCGTGGGCACAGCGGGGTGTAAAAAAGCATGTAATGCCTAATCTACTACCCTCTGAAGAATACAAGCTGTTCAGGGTTGTCTCACCTTGTCGTGGGCACAGCGGGTGTAAAAAAGCATGTAATGCCTAATCTACTACCCTCTGAAGAATACAAGCTGTTCAGGGTTGTCTCACCTTGTCGTGGGCACAGCGGGGTGTAAAAAAGCATGTAATGCCTAATCTACTACCCTCTGAAGAACACAAGCTGTTCAGGGTTGTCTCACCTTGTCGTGGGCACAGCGGGGTGTAAAAAAGCATGTAATGCCTAATCTACTACCCTCTGAAGAACACAAGCTGTTCAGGGTTGTCTCACCTTGTCGTGGGCACAGCGGGTGCCATCAGCCCAGGGCATGTGCTGGGTGCGACACCCGGAACTGGGGGAGTCAGTTTTGTTGGTGCACCACAGCCGCTCACAGGTCGGGTAGTTCTGCCAGGACAGACAACAACAAACCCCCAGATTCCTCTGCATCAAAGTCGGGCTGCTCTCCCCGCGGAAAGAGCCACAAGAGCAGCGCCACCCATTTTTTTCTCTTTTCCTGTCTACAACTGTATTTGTTTCCCTATACTAAAAGTGAGGTTTTTTTCTACAGAATTTTTTACAATTGACAACTATCTCGTTGCCCTGGGTTCTTTTACGTGCGCTAAACTATTATGTGTAACACACGGGACCTCGGTTTATCATCGCATCCGAAAGACTAGCACCCAGACCACCACTCGTGGTCTAATGGATGGAGGAAAAGCTTCGGGCTCAAACGAGAATCGAACCATCACACACTTCCCACCCTGACTTTTCGCTTCCTTTGCAGGTGCGTTAGCTCTAGACCACCGACCCACGTCATCATAAATTATCTGCACACAACAACACCACACACGACAACATAGTTCTACTATCTACGAACATCATCACAGGGGGGTTGCCAGTATTCCAGCATTAAGTATCTGCTGTCCAGAACTGGTCTTCGTCGAAGGCTCAGACAGCAGTGACCTTCTCTGTCATAGGAGCGAAAATGCCTTGGTTAAAAGCGCCTGACATGTCAGGACCAGCCCACCCGACCTCCCTGTGGGGGGATGATGTTTCTCTTGTAAGACTTTCCGGGTGAAAAACGGGACAGGACAATGGACCAAGAAGGCAGAAAACAGACAAGAAGGAGGTGACCACAGGAAGAAACGGAACAAGACAGAAACCACGAGAGGGATAGAAAAGAGGGAATTCCTAGCACAGAATTTTCAGAAGGTGGGGATGCTGTTACGCATTATGGTAGGCCCCCGGCATTCCTACTGGGGTGGATATCTCTATTAACCCAAACTTGTTCCACACATCCTCTAGACCTTGAAGAGTTGTCTGGGTTCTAGTCTTTCAAATAAGTTTATAAACCGAAGATCGATTCTGCGACACGTATTCGGTGCACGTTAAAAAAATATTCCCACAGCAACAAGTCGGTTGTAAAGGTAAAGGTAAAGGAGTCCCATAACCTATAAGGTCGTAGGGGAGCGAGGCGTCAGAGACCTCACTTCTCTAGGGCCAGCATATTGAGGGCGGCGCCCATCTCCTCTCCCTCGCTGCTTTACCTTCCATGACCCTAAAGAGGGCAGGTACCCATTTACAGCTGGGTGAACTGGGGGAACTGTACTGAAGCCAAGGCGCGCAAACGGTCACCCATCCAAGTGGTAACCACGCTCGACGCTGCTTAACTTGGCTGGGGGAAAGCGAGTGCTCCAACCACTGAGCTATCCCGTCCCGTCGGTTGTACCTGGCAAAATTCTAAGAATACTACCACCACCACCCCCTCCTGGGAAAGAGCACTCTGACAGGGAAACAAATGCACGTGCAAAGAGGACACTATTTTCAATGTGGGTGGCAATACTCTTGTGGCGACACGCTCTCCCTGGGAAGAATTCCACGCACGCAAATCTCTGTGTCTTAAAACAATTTTAATCCAATTTCCTTCTATTTGATTCAGTACTATTTATCAAAATTATCAAGTTGCCAGCATCAAATGTAGATCTATCAAATCAGACAAATAAAGAAAAAATAACTGCATTACCATATAAGGACAGAGACAGACAGAAAGAAAACAACAGTATTACCATATAAGGACAGAAGACAGACAAAAAGAAAAGAACAGCATTACCATAATTATTATAAGGACAGAAGACACACAAAAAGAAAAGAACAGCATTACCATATAAGGACAGAGACAGACAAAAACAAAATAACAGCATTACCATATAAGGACAGAAGACACACAAAAAAAAAGAACAGCATTACCATACAAGGACAAAAGATACACAAAAAGAAAAGAACAGCATTACCATATAAGGACAGAAGACACACAAAAACAAAAGAACAGCATTACCATATAAGGACAGAAGACAGACAAAAACAAAAGAACAGCATTACCATATAAGGACATAAGACAGACAAAAACAAAAGAACAGCATTACCATATAAGGACATAAGACAGACAAAAACAAAAGAACAGCTTTACCACAATAAGAACGAAGACAGACAAGAGAAGACCTCTACTATACAAATGACAAGGAGAGACAAAAAGACAACAACAGCTTTACCATATACGGACACAGTCCCTTACCATATAAGGACAGAGTCCGTAGCCGGTGCCGAAGACGAACTGGCACTGACGGTCAGCGCTGTACAGCCAGCCCGGCCTCTGGTAGGACTTGACCAGGTTGTTCCAGGTGTCCACCTTCACCGCGTCCCTCAGACACTCCGCTAAACCTGCGCTGCACAAGCATCCTCCTGTCACCATCACCACATCACCACATCACCACATCGCCACATCACCACATCACCACATCACCACATCACCACCACATCACATACATACATAGCATAGCAGCGATTCAAAGACGTGTGCAAGAGGGACTTAAAAGCCCTGAACATGGACCAGTACAACTGGGAAGCAACAGCCCTAGAGTGGTCAGCCTGGAGACAGACTGTGCAGAAAGGTCTCTCCAAGTTGGAAGAGACACTTGCTCAGCAGCACGAGGCAAAGAGAAGGAGAAGAAAGGCTGCAGACAGACAGACAGACAGACCAGCATTGTCAGACTTCATCTGTGCCTTCCTCTGCCATAGGCACTGTCTGTCATTGCCGTGTGGGACTGGCCAGCCACACCCGACGCTACTGTACCAGAATGAAGAACACCTAGAGCACAGCAACTCCATAGTCTTCCAGACTGAAGGATGCATACTATCAACACACATGCCCCCCACCCCCCCCTCCCCAACATTCACACATGCCCCCCACCCCCCCCCCAACATTCACACAGCCCCCACCCCACATCCCCACATTCACACATGCCCCCCATCCCCCCCTCCTCTGGCCCCAACACACACATACACACACACAGTATACACACATTACACACACATACTCACTTATTACACACATACATATACACACATTACACACATTACACACACACATACGCGTGTACATACGTACACACATACACATATCACACACACACATCCACACACACATCCCACAACACACTACACACACCACACTACACACAATTACACACATTACACAAACATTACACACACACATACCACACATTACACACACATTCACACACATTACACACAACATTAACACAAACACACACATACACACACATTACACACACACATCACACAACACAACACACACATTACACACACACATTACACACACACATCACACACACATCACACACACAACACACATACACAACACACCATTCACACACACATTACACACACATTACACACACACACACACACACACATTACACACACACATCCCACCCACAACACACACACACACATTCACACACACACACACACACAACACACCATTACACACACACACAACATACACACACCATTACACACACACACATTACACACATACATTACATACACACCATTACACACACAAATTACACACACATTACACACACGTACACACACATTACACGCACACATTACACCACACATTACACACACACGCCATTACACACACACACACACACACACATACACACACATTACACACACAACGCATTCACACAACACACATACAATACACACACATTACACACACACATTACACACACACATTACACACATACATACATACACACGCATTACACACACACACATTACACACACACACACACATTACACACAACATTACATACACACCATTACACACACACACATTACACACACACACATTACACACACACACACACATGGTTGTATGGTTGAAGGTTTGTGTGTACATGTGTGTGTGAGGGGGGGGGGGAGGGAAGCAGTTGGTGTGGTTTTTTTTTTTTATTCTGTTTTGTCTTCTTTGTTTGTTTTGGGTTTTTTTTTATTGTTGCTTGTTTGTTTGTGTTATGACGGATATTTTTTTCAAGATTTTTGAATTATTTGAATTGTATGGTCTCATATTTTTCTGGGTTTTTTGTTTTGTTTTAATTCCACATATGCATATGTTATTGGTTTTTTTGTTTGATTTGTATAGTTTACCTTTGATTAGGTTTTTTATTCTATGTCTGCATATACATTATCTTTTTTTTATCGCTTTTTTTTCTTTCTTTAGATAGATGGCTTGATGAAAAAAATCAAATGCACTGCTTATTCAATGTACCATCTGAAAATAAAAGTTTGACTTTGACTTTGACACATTACACACACACACACACGCCATCCCCCCCCCCCCCCCCCCCCACACACACACACACACACATTACACACACACGCCATCCCCCCCCCCCCCCCACACACACACACACATTACACACACACGCCACCCCCCCCCCCCCCCCCCCCATGACAGCCGGCAGTGACGACCTACTCGATGAACTCGGTCATGAGGTGGGCACTGCAGGCCGACCAGTCCCAAGGGTTGGAGTTCGCATCCAGGGTAGGCGCCATCACGTGGTAGGGCTTACCTCCCCTGCCGGGCTTTGTAAAGGCTTTACACTGGTTGTCGTCATCGTCGTGAGGTAAATTGAACCTGTGTAAACCATAGAGGACAACTTTAGCAGTGTGGTGTGTGTGTGGGGGGAAGGGGGGGGGGGGAGGGGGGAGGGAGTTAGTGTGTGTAGGGGGTATATGTGTGTGAGTGTGTGTGTGTGGAGGGGGGGAGGGGAGGGTATAGTGTGTGTAAGGGTATAGTGTGTGTGAGTGTGTGTGGGGGGGAGGGTGT
>CM054146.1:63210819-63215819 GCA_028751875.1 Rapana venosa
AGACAGTCAGTGGCGGTCAGGGCACCAATATTTCGGATGAAACGGTAAACGGTAAACCAAGGCTCCGTGAGCAACACGCATTTAGCGCACATAAAATTAAAACAAAAACCACGCAAGAAGAGAATTGTCCCTGGCAAGATTCTGTAGAAAAAGCCTCTCTGATAGGGAAACAAAGCCACAAGCAGACCAAATAAAAAATGATGATAGGTGGAGCTACTCTTGTGGCGACGCGTTCTCCCCACGGAGAGCAGCCAAAATTTCACGCATAGAAATCTTCCTTCATTTAAAGTCGTATACAATACGTACGATACGCCACGCTACGATACCATACAGTCCTGTTCTGGTTGTAGTGTCTTCAGGGTTTAGTTGTTTTTTTAAGGTCCTGTCCAAAGTGATGTCATGGCAGAGAGCATGTTCCGTGATGCTGAGCTACACTGGGTTTGTCAAGACATCCGGGTAGCAGAGACCGGAAGTGCCCCCCCCCCCCCCCCCTCCATGGGGATGCCGGGGGCTGTCAGTGTAAACAGCATCCCCACCTTCTGTCAATTCCGTGCCAGGAATTCCCTCTTTTCTGTGCAACTCTTTGTGTCTGCCTTGTTCCTGGTCTTCCTGTGTCCTCCTTCTTGTCTAGTGTCCGCTCTCTGGGTCCAGTCTCCTGCCTTTTTCCAGAAAGACTTTTTAAAAATATATAATCCGCTCCCATGCCGAAGACCGAAGCGCTGGGCCTGACTTGCCAGGCGCTTAACGGCGGCGCAAAGCATTTTCATTCATATGACAGACAACAGTAGCTGCTGTTTGAGGGTTCGACGAAGAAGTGAAACCTAGCGCACTTGTTGGGTATTTGTGTTTAGCTTCTGTGCTACCCAATGACCGCTGACATGAATAACTGGACCCCTCATGTACATATCTGCTGTCGTTGTTTAGCATTCCCCAGCTTAACATCCCAGGGTATACCCAGAATATGTACTGTGTCTCACACTCATCCTACCTGAGAAATATTGTGAGACCATAAGCACACACCGGATAATCAATGTTTAAATGACCTCACCATTATACCCAGCCATACTCCAACCTCAAAGAGATAGTTCTATCAAGAAGAGGGTGTTCTTTCTTGCGCAGTTTCAGGATTCCTTGCAAGTTTCTGTGGTCCTTAAGACGCTAGTAAAGCCGAAACGTTGAAATAAAATCAGTTCACTACAAGCAGGCTTGGCATGGTCCTTGACTGGAGCAACATCTGTTGATAGGCAAGAATGACAATGATAGACGCAAATTCTTGTTTGGCCGATTTCGCACCAGCTCTTATGATTTAATGATCTGAGCAAGGGAGATAAACAAATATGCCGAAAGAAAAACGTAAATGTAAGTCTTGTGTGGAACTAGAAGAAGAGTAATACTTCATGTGTGTATATTGCATGACCATCTACGAAATGCATTTTTATAAAATGTTAGAACTAAACTAATGAACAGTAATGAATACCATCAGAAATGGATGTAAGGTTTTCAAAGACGAGGACTATCTGTTAGATATAATCAAATAATTATGTGCTTGGTTCGTATATCTGAAGAGCAAGAATACAGACAATTTGCACTGGTTTCTTCACTATTCAAAACAACAAAAGCTACAGCTTCCTTTGAGCCACACCACTTGAAGAGTTAACGTATAATTCTTATGCAAACAAGTCACATATACATAAACAAAATTGCTTTCCAATTCCATATATACAAAATTAATGGGGATGAGATAGCTCAGTGGTCAGATCACTCGCTTTTCCCGCTAAGGTTAAGCCGCATCGAGCGTGGTTACCACTTGGATGGGTGACCATTTGTGCGCCTTGGCTTCATTACAGTCCCCCAATTCACCCAGCTGTAAATGGGTACCTGCCTCTTTAGGATCAGGGAAGGTAAAGCAGCGAGGGAGAGGAGATGGGCGCCGCCCTCACTATGCTGGCCCCTAGAGAAGTTGAGGTCTCTGATGCCTCGCTCCCCTACGACCACATAGGTCATGGGAACACCTTTACCATTATTAACAAATACCAATACACGAAAATTAAAGAAAATATACAACACTACCAAACAACAAAAAAGTGCAACTAATTAATGCACAAACAAAAAGTACGTTAACTCTCTGAATCTCTTTCAGGACAAAATTGACTGTTTTTACTTATGTTTTGTGCATGTGTCAAATAAGTTTCTTCTTAGATATTGGATTTGATGTTTTGTTGTTGTTGTTATTGTTGTTGTTGTTGTCAGGGTTTTTCTGGTTTTTTGTGTTTATTTTTATGATGTCGCTTATAAGGGCGGGGACTGGATGTGAAAAAAGCACACGAACGCTCATTAATTATCCTCGAAATGAAAGAATTTGATTGATGGATAGATTGATTGATTGATTGATTGATTGATTGATTGATTGACTGACTGATTGATTGACACACTTGTGACGCACCTTCAAAGGCCATTTCTTGACCATTCAGGGATTTGGCATGTCACTCAACTTTCTCGCTGACAGTATCACCATTGTTGGCACAACTGAAACTGGGTTGCCTGGCTAAGACTGACTGAATGACAGATGTCCTGACCTGATTTTCACGTGAAGAAAGAACAACAACGCAATCTGGGTTATATCAACACCACACCGCAGCGCAACTAAACAAAAGCTGCGACCTGATTCATCCGTGTGGCCAGGTAGAGTCTGGGTTATAGGTCTCTGTCTGTCTGTCTGTCTGTCTGTCTTTGTCGGTCTATCTGTGTGTCTCTGTGTCTGTCTGTCTGTCTGTCTGTCTATGTCTGTCTGTGTCTGTCTGTCTATGTCTGTCTGTGTCTGTCTGTCTGGCTCTCCCTCTCTCTTTCTCTGTGTCTCTCCGTCTCTGTCTGACTGTCTGACTGTCTGTGTGTCTGTCTGTCTGTCTGTCTGTCTCTCTCTCTCTCTCTCTCTCTCTCTCTCTCTCTCTCTCTCTCTCTCTCTCTCTCTCTCTCTATCTATCTATCTATCTATCTATCTATCTATCTAAACCAATGCTTCTTTTCAATAAACGAGTTTTGATGCATAAAATCTTGCAGAGAAATGCCCCATCTTTATTACAAAGCATGTTCACACTGCGTACGTGCGTGCGCGCGCATGGATTTGAAATATGTTGTTCAATATGTTTAAGGAGAGTTGCATGCGTGTACATGATTTGAGTGCAAGCGCTTCGATTTGTTTGCTATTACAAGATTCAGCGCTATATAAATTCCATATATTAGTAGTAGTAGTAGTAGTAGTAGTAGTAGTAGTAGTAGTAGTAGTAGTAGTAGTAGTAGTAGTAGTAGTAGTAGTAGTAGTATTGTTATATTATTATTATTATTATTATTTGATCAATCTACCTCTACCTAAGATTACTCAATTTCAATCAAGCCTAGCATATTTTGGGGGACGACTGTAGATTAGGCTTCCATCACAAATAAACTATGAAACTAATCTGAACATGTAAAACAATGTATCATGATCTCTTGGTGGTTCGCTATGACATAACAAATCTCCTTCCCAAAATGTATTAATATAGCATTTATATCCTGTTTCCTTCTTCTTCTTCTTCTGTCTGTCTGTCGCTCTCTCTCTCTCTCTCTCTGTCTGTCTCTGTCTCTGTCTCTGTCTGTCTGTCTGTCTGTCTGTCTGTGTCTCTCTCTCTCTCTCTCTCTCTCTCTCTCTCTCCTAAAAGCACATTTTATTTCATTTGCCATAAATACATCAATATTTTGTCCAGATGTTTTCAAGACAGTACCTCCACACTTTGAGGATCAGTACTTAATTAAGCTTGCTGGAAGTATTGTCATGCAGAAAAGCCAGACCACAAGACAGCTGGCTTTTAGGGGAGTGGAGTGGAGTGGAGTCGGTATTGATGTTAACTCTCTCTCCCTCTCTCTCTCTCTCTCTCTCTCTCTCTCTCTCTCTCTCTCTCTCTCTCTCTCTCTCTCTCTCTCTCTCTCTCTCTCTCTCTCTCTCACACACACACACACACATTGATATCACTAATTAGTGGAAGGACTTAAAGTGAAGAACTAAACACACACACACACACACACACACACACACACACACACACACACACACACACACACACACACACACACACACACACACACACACACACACACGGGGATAGCCTGGTGCTTAGAGTGAAGTATTCGTGATCTACTGACCCGGCTTCGATTCTCGTTCAAGAGGATTTTTCCTCTGGAGTGAACATCAGTGCCGACTCCACTTCCCCCAAAAGTCCTTCGGATGAGACTATAAACCGAGGTTCCGTGTGTGAACGCACGCAGGCCATCTTGCGCACACGTTAAAACCCGTTCCGCTTTTCGGAAGAGTAGGCCAAGATCACAGTCAGTAGAAAAGAACATGAGGTTGTAGATCACTTCAAGTACCTTGGAGCTATTATTACTGAAGAAGGTTCAAAGACCGAAATCCTTGCAAGAGCTGCACAAACAGTAGCAGCAATGGCGAAGCTCAAGACCATCTGGAAAAACCGAAACATCTCTCTCAGGACCAAGGTCAAGCCACTGCATGCATTGGTCATCTCCACTTATTTGTATGCATGCGAATCCTGGACATTGAACTAAGATCTACAAAGAAGGATCCAGGCTTTGGGAATTAGATGCCTCAGAAGACTCCTTGGCATTTCAAACAAGGACCACATAACCAACGAAGAAGTCCTACAAACCATCACCCAACAAGTAAAACACTACGAAGACCTGCTGACCACAGTCAAGAAAAGGAAGCTCAGATGGTACGGACATGTGACAAGATCAGATGGGCTGTCCAAAACCATACTGCAAGGAACAGTGCAGGGGAAGAGAAGGAGAGGCAGACAGAGGAAGAAATGGGCAGACAACATCACTAAATGGACCGGGAAGAGCTTCTCAACCCAGGCACTTGCCCACAACCGCCGCAAATGGAGCCAACTGCAGTGCCCCTACGACCCCGGAGGGGGTTATGGGATCAGATGAGATGAGATGAGGCCATT
>CM054146.1:63220819-63223319 GCA_028751875.1 Rapana venosa
AAATCCTGTTCTGCTTTTCGTAAGAGTCAAGTCAAGTCAAATTTTTATTTCCAGATGGTACATTGAATAAGCAATGCGTTTGCTTTTTTTCATCAAGCCATCTATCTAAGAACAAATTTCTTAATGATTATACTGAAATACTACATTATTGCATCCTTTACCATTAAATTAAACCAGTAAAAAGAGGAAAATCGATAAGATAATACATTGAAAAATACAAATTACACACATAGACATATACACACACATACTCATACACACCTGCGCGCGTGCGCGCTCACGTACACACACACACACACACACACACACACACACACACACACACACACACTTGAATAAACAATGTTTTAAGAATTTAAAAAAATAAAATCATAAAACGTCAGGACAAACAAATTACTTCACCTACTGTTTCATCCATTCTTTCACGTTTATACTTTAGATAATAAAAAGGTACATTGTGTGCCGTGGGAACAGATGACAATTTACAAAACCACATACATACGGGACTAATTATAAAAAAAGCACATAAGTGAGTGATTATTCCATTATCCTCGATATAAAAAGATTGTTTTAAATTCAATTTTTAAAAAAATTTAATCTCTCTTTGTATCTGTCTTTGTCTCTGCCTCTGTCTCTCTCTGTCTGTCTCTCTCTGTCTGTCTGTCAGTCTCTCTCTCTCTCTCTCTCTCTCTCTCTCTCTCTCTCTCTCTCTCTCTCTCTCTCTCTCTCTCTCTCTCTCTCTGTGCGTGCGTGCGTGTGTGCGTGTGTGTGCGTGTGTGTGTGCGTGTGTGTGTGTGTGTGTGTTGTGTGTGTGTGTGTGTGTGTGTGTGTGTGTGTGTGTGTGTGTGTGTGTATGTATGTGTGTGTGTGTGATGTATTATGTGAAATTCGGATAGTCTCCCTTAATTAAGAGCCATCATCGCCACAAAACAGCGCCACTCCTTTCTAATGTCTAGCATGTGTCTTCTGTTTCCCGATGAGATGAAACCGACTATTATTTTCTATAGAATGTTGCATAGGACAACGCTTTTGTTTCCATGGGTTCTTTCACATGCGCTAAAGATGAATGTTGCACAGGAGACATCGGTTTATTGTTTCAACCGAAAGACTAGCATTCAGACCACCACCACTCACTGTCTTGTGGATGGGGGAAAGGTCAAGTTAAGGGGATTTGATCCCGTGACCTCTTGCTTTATTCACGGGCGTGTTATCTCCAGGCCTCTGATCCACTTTGCACCTGATTGAACTGGACTTACTTTGCCTTGCCTTGCTTTGCCTTGCCTTGCTTTATGTTCACTTATATTCTCTTGCCTTGTCTTGCTTTGTCTTGTCTTGTCTTGTCTTGCTTGTCTTGTCTTGTCTTGCCTTCCCTTTCCTCGTCTTGTTTTCTCTTCTCTTCTCTTCTCTTCTCTTCTCTTCTCTTCTCTTCTCTTCCTTTCTCTTCTCTTCTCTTCTCTGGTTCTGGGTTCGATTCCCAGCCTCTCTCTTTCTTCCCAGTTTGACAAAAAAATCGAACTGAATGTCAGAGTCCTTCGGATGAGACTATAAACCGAGGCCCAGTGTGCGAACGCATGCAGAACATCTTGCGCACACGTTAAATCCTGTTCCGCTGTTCGAAAGAGTAGGTCATTATGTGCCGGAGGGAACAGATGACAACATTTTTAAAAAACCAATACACAGCATAATTTTTATTTTTTAAAGTCATCTGAGCGCTTTGATTTGTTGCTTTACAAGATTCAGCGCTATATAAATTCCATACATTATTATTATTATTTCTTCTCTTCTCTTCCCTTCTCTTCTCTTCTCTTCTCTTCTCTTCCTTCTCTCTTCCTTCTCTTCTCTTTCTCTTCTCTTCCCTCTCTTCTCTTCTCTTCTCTTCTCTCTTCTCTTCTCTGTTTCTCTTCCTTCTCTTCCTTCTCTTCCCTTCTCTGTTCTTCTCTTCTCTTCCTTCTCTTTCTCTTCTCTTCTTCTCTCCCTCTTCTTCCTTCTTGTCTTCTCTTCTCTTCCTTCTTCTCTTCTCTCTTCTTTCTTCTCTTCTCTCTTTCTCTTCCTTCCTTCTCTCCTCTTCTCTTCCTCTTCTCTTCTCTTCTCTTCTCTTCTCTTCTCTTCTCTTTTTTCTTCCTTCTCTTCTCTTCCTTTCTTCCTTTCTTCTCTTCTCTTCTCTTCTCTTCTTCTTCCCTTCTCTTCTCTTCTCTTCTCTTCCTTCTTCTCTTCTCTTCTTCTTCCTTTCTTTCTTCTTCTTTTCTCTTCTCTTCTTCTCTTTTCTTTCTCTCTCTCTTTCTCTTCTCTTCCTTTCTCTTCTCTTCTTTCTCTTCTTTCCTTCTCTTCCTTTCTTCTCTTCCTTTCTCTTCTCTCTTTCTCTTCTCTTCTTTCTTCTCTTCCTTTTTCTTCTCTTCTGCTTCTCTTCTCTTCCTTTCTTCTTTCTTTCTCTTTCTCTTCTCTTCTCTTCTCTTCTCTTCTCTTCCTTTCTCTTCTCTTCCTTTCTCTTCTCTTCTCTTCT
>CM054146.1:63228319-63230819 GCA_028751875.1 Rapana venosa
CAGCGCTCGACGTGCCAGTCACACTGAGAGATTACTTTAGTACAGCTTTCTAGTGTTTATATCATCACACTGTTGTGGTGGCGTTACGTGTGTGTGTGTGGGGGGGGGGGGTGTCCTTAACTGGGTGAAGGTGTTCAACTGTGCGAATCTGGTCCAAAAGTAATTTGAAATTATTTTTTAAACTGTTTAGTTCATCGTTTGAATGATAACAACAACAGCAACAACAACGACAATAAGAAGAAGAAGAAGAAGAAGAAGAAGAAGAAGAAAAAGAAGAAGAAGAAGAAGAAGAAGAAGAATACGAAAACGCGTTCCAAAATAACTGGTAATGAAAAAATAAAATTGCAGAAAATTAAAAATTCAGTCGAGAACGCGAACGTAAAAGGAGTTCTTCCACAACCTTCCTCTGAAAACTCTGTGGTTTTGCCCGATTCGTACGCTGGCAAAAGCAGTAGGAATTGTCAGGCTTAGAATCGTGTTTCCCAACAGTCGAAATGCGGCTACGCTACCTGAACAGCTGGGTGAACGTGGGGACTGTACTGAAGCCAAGGCGCGCAAACGGTCACCCATCCACTCCGTCACCACGCTCGATGCTGCTTAACCCTAGCTTGGGGAGAGCGAGTGCTCTGACCACTGAGCTACCCCGTCCCCTTATACGACTATATGGTAGGGGGCAGGGTGGGGGGGGGGGGGGGGGGGGGGGAAACCCAACAACTCCCGTTACCTTTAAAGCTTCAAACGGACAACTCTGATAGCTGTAAATCAGTCACTTGAAAAGCCGCGAACAACAATTTATGTATAAGATTATAACTGTTATCAAGCTGGCAAAACAACCCTTATCTGCTTGTCAGACTTACATATGGCTACCTACAAAGCCGTAAGTGGTTTAGCTAAAAGGCTACACATCATGTTCACGCTGGATAGGTGGTCTATACAGGTAACGCACCAGCTTAGAAAGACGACACCATCTCCGCAGTCGCTATGCGGTTACCTAAATGGTTCGGGGGGGGGATGGGGGGGGGATGGGGGGGGGGGGGGGGGAGCGGGTGTCTCATACGCAAAAAGTCTCACCATTTATTTATTTATTTATACAACTTTAAATCACGAAATTTCTCTGCGTGAAAGTCGGGCTGCTCTCCCCGGGGAGAGCGCGTCGCCACAAGAGCAGCGCCACCTTTGGTGAATCTGGGAGCTTTAGTCGAGGAACGAATACATATAGATATGGGTGGCGCTGCTCTTGTGGCGGCGCGCCCTCCCAGAGGAAATTAGTCGTGAATTTCGCGTCATCTACTATAACGGTAACGGAATAGCTCAGTGGTCAGAGCACTCGCTTTCCCCAAACCAGGTTAAGCAGCGTCGAGCGTGGTTACCAAGTAGATGGGTGACCGTTTGCGCGCTTTGGCTTCAGTACAGTCCCCCAGTTCCCCCAGCTGTAAATGGGTACCTGCCCTCCTTAGGGTCAGGGAAGGTAAAGCAGCGAGGGAGAGGAGATGGGCGCCGCCTTCAACATTCATTTATTTTTATCTATTTATTTATTCTTTCATATCCAGGATAATGGAATAAGCACTCATTTGCTTTTTTACATCCAGTCCCCGTGTGTATGCGGTTTTGTAAATTTTGTCATCTGTTTCCACCGGCACACAATGGCCTACTCTTCTGAAAAGCGGAACAGGATTTAACGTGTGCGCATGATGTTCTGCATGCGTTCGAACACGGGGCTTCGGTTTATAGTCTCATCCGAAGAACTTTGACATTCAGTTCGATTTTTTTGGTCAAACTGGGAAGAAAGGGTGAGGCTGGGAATCACCCAGAACCTCACGGTTACTTGTTGGCAGGCGAACGTCTTAACCATCCTGCCACCTTCCTTCTCTCACCACTCAATATGCTGGCCCCTGGAGAAGCTGAGGTCTCTGACGTCTCGCTCCCCTATGACCACATAGGCTATGGGACACCTTTACCGTTGCCCTTTTTTTACCATCTACAACGACTGAAAGTTGGCTACAATACTGACCTGTGTGAAGAGTTCCCCGTGGAGCCTTACCTGTCAGAGTGCAGTTGGAGGAACGAGGATTGGGAGCAGGCTGTTGCAGGTACATGATATGTGGTCTCTGATGAATCGGTAATGATGACGACGACGACGACGACAACGACGGTGAAAATGGTGTTGATGAATTGTTTTTCAAACGGCTCGATGAAATATTTTTTCCCGTTCACATGAATCACTCCTCTCTGAAACAGAAAAGATGGACGTATGTGAGGAAGCAATAATTATTTGGATTTTGTGTGTGTGTGTAACAATAACAATAACAATAATTTTACAATAACAATAATTTTAATTCAGTTTTTGCAGGCCATATGGCCCATGGCTAGATTATTTTAAGTCACTGTTTTCCTTAAATCAGCACTCAGATGATACTGTTTTCACTGAAGAAATTGAAAATATGCTGAATATGCATGACCTCAGTAATTGTGAAAATTGTGGTGGTTCACAACTTGGCGA